>CM035427.1:102578837-102868837 GCA_020310875.1 Ceratopteris richardii
TTGAGGGAGGCCCTGCAGCTGACAGTCGACGTTGAAATTCCTGTACTCTATTCCAGATGAGAGCCCTCTGTACCGGTACATCATAAGCCAGACATCTATATACAATGCGGGTGAGTGCACAACAACCATACAGTACTGACTTCTGTTTTTTGTACCACCTTTGGTGAGCCAAACGAATCTGGTCGATAATCCAGTGGGGCATATTGATCGTCAGTTCAAAGGCATCTGCCAAATAAAGGCTAAACCAGATCTTTTTGGGAGGCATTGTGAATCTTTCCTGCGAGGGGAATGCGAAATGTTGCATGACCATGCGTAGATGAATGGCGATCGTAGGTGTCATCGCCACCATGTCTTTCAACTTGGTCAAATTCTTGTTCTTCATATTATCTGGGACCATGGTCTCTTTCTCCGTAGGAATATGCATACCCTTCATGTCCAAAGCTTCCCTTACCAGGTTGATAGTCAATCTGAAACGCTTTAGCTCATTGCCCCTTGTGAGAGATGGGAGTACAAAGGAGCTGTATCCCTTTTTGTCTTTGCTGGGCGTGAGGGTACTAATCAAGTATGAGCACCTTAGAAAATCCGGCTTTGGCAATTGGAATTTGAAATACTCATAGAGACCTGCCTTCTTCCATATGGGTTTCAATCCTTTATTGTTCTGCAATCTCTCAAATTCCCTGGTAAAAAAGTGATACCTTCCCCAACACCCATTAAATTCTATCTCAGATTCCCACATATAAGTACCTTCACCCAAAGGTCCTGCAACATCACTGAACCAGTGTGAAGTTTTGCCCACCGGCATGGTGTGACCCTGTGGAGGATTCTGAATCGGTACAGCATGTAATGCCCTCAATGCTGCTGGCCGTTCCTTTAATTCCTCCTCTACAGGAAGACTTTCTATATCCACGATTTGGGGGTTGGTGCTTGCCTGGGAGCTTGGTCCTGCCGTATCTGCCATGTTACTTCTTGCCTTTCGATTCTGAGAGAATATAGAAACAGGTGTTAACATTGTAAAGGACAAGATAGAACCGTGGTTGTCCCCATTACAACATTAACATGAGGGTCGGGAGAGATTAATGGGTTAGTACGTGCTCGGTGCAAGTGTGTGTGTGGTTACGAATTGGTTAGACCTAAGAACTAGGTGGAATGATGTAGTGTGATAGTGATGTGGTTAGTAGGTGGTCATGGATTTACAAATGGGGTCCGGGGGTTTGTTACAAGTCTTAGGCTGCCAAATGCAGTGGATGGGTTTTGCTCTTGGTTTCGTAGAGACTCTTGAGAGCTTTATACGTGTGTCGGCTTGAAAATGAGGCCTTTTAGGGACCCATTTAAAAGTGATTCTATTCGTGCTCGTGGGCCTCGGTGTGTTCCTGAGTGTTGAAAACGAGTGGATGTCGGCTGTGCGAGTGAATGGATCATGCTGTATGGGGTATGGTCTTGGTGTAGCTATTTGAGCCCGCAAACAAGCCTTAGGCACCCAAATTTGTCGTGATTGTGGGCTAGCCGTCATCGACTTCTTGGGCACCCAAATAGACTTCACGTTAACAGAAGAACTTCTGAAAGACTTCTTATTAGTGTTGTATTGTTGGTTACTAATAAGAGACTTCGGCCGCTGGTTTGGCGTGATCGGGATAGGGAGTTTGCCTTTTCGCACCCACACTTGCTTCAATGGCTGAGACCTTCTGCTTTGCCTGTGTTTTTTCGTCCTCCAAAATTGATAGTGTACTGCTCCTTCTGTCTTTGGTCTGCCCTTGGTTGGTGTATCCTTCTGGCCTTTGGAAAAGAAGGGAGTTCCGTTGCATCCCTGACTCCTCGATTGAGATCATCCCTCTTCTGCATCACACAGTTTTTGACAAGAACAGCATGGTCATCTTCATGTGTACTCCTGGAAGGACCAGGAGTGTGTGCCTTTCCTAGTTCCTTGAGTGCTCCATTATCTAACTCTACTGCAATTTGAGCATGATTGACCCATACCTGAAGAAGTCCCCTTCTTAGGTTGAGGTCGACTGCATGATCATAGATCCAGTCCTGACCCAAGACAAGAGGCTCAGTGAGGTCCTCATCTTGACACACTAGTACTTTGACTGTCAGTGCCTCGTCATGAATATAGAGGGGAAGTTCCACCTCGCCCAGGCAAGGGGTTTCCACACCTCCCAATCCTATGAGATATGCTTCTATAGGATTGACAGTTAGTTGCAACTCTTGACAGTAAGACCATTTAACAGCACTAGTGGCTGCACCTGAGTCAATCAAGGCTCTTATAGTCCTTGCATCCTTTCCTTGTCCTATATCTATGGTTATAAAAGGACGTCGGTCAATTATCCTATGAGAACTGACACCTGAAACTTCACACATAGCCATGTGATATCCTTGATCTGCATCGGCCTCTAGCCTAGGCTGCTCTCTACCTTGTCTTCTCAACTTCATTCTCCTGATGCGTTCCAATGCTTCTGCTTGAGCTTCTTCTCGAATTCGTTTTTCTTCTTCTTTGCGTTTCTTAGCAATATTGAGTCGTTCCTGATACAGCTTAACTCTGCATCCGCTAATGTAGCTTGGGAGAACATCTCCTTCTAATGTGGCTAGTTGTACTGCTCCACTCGTGGAGATCCTGTTTATGATCATAGGTCCATAACCGCGCTTCTCTAATTTTCTCGCATGTTGCTTCAGGGTGTAGACTAGTACTAGGTCTCCTGCCTTCAAGCCTTTATCCTTAATGTGGGCATCAAAGTATGCTTTCTGCCTCTTCTTAGCTGCGTAAATTCCTGCTGCAGCTCTGAGTCTCGTTTCACCTAGTCGTTCAAGGTCAAAAATTCTAGATGAAAGTTCATGACCTGTCCACTCATACTCCTGTGCTACCTTCAATGTGGGTATTAAGAAGTCTAATGGTAGCACCGCATTCTGACCAAATACCATCTGAAAGGGGGTGGCTTGGAGTACTGATTTGTAGGCGACTCGGTATGCCCAAACAGCATGATGTAGCTGTTTGTCCCAATCAGAGCGTTTATTGTTCACTAATTTCGTCAGTACATTGCATAAGATTTTATTTGTGCTCTCAGCTTGGCCATTTGCTTGAGGGTGATAGGGGGCAGACTTCTTATGTACTACCAAGAACTCTTGGAGCAGATTTTCAATAACCTCGTTCAAGAAGTGAGTGCCTCTATCACTGACTAGCTCTATAGGTAGTCCGTATCTGGTGAATACATTCTCAAACAAAAATTTAGCAGTTGTTTGAGCATCGTTCTTCGTCGTAGCTTTTACCTCCACCCATTTGGTTAGATAGTCTGTCGCAACAATGATGTATTCTGCATGTGAACCCTTAGCTGGGGGATTAATAGGACCTACAAAGTCTATTCCCCACTTAGAGAATGCACGTCCACCCATCATAGGTTTCAGTGGCATCTCGTCTTTTCGTATAGGATACTAAGTTCGCTGACAGACATCACACCGTTTAACATAGGTATGTGCATCCATGTGAAGGGTCGGCCACCAGAAGCCCGCAAATAGGATTGCCTTGATCACCCGATCTGGTCCAAAATGTCCTCCTGCTACACCTTGGTGAGCAGTTTCCAAGATCTTAAGATATTCACTCTCATGGACACATAGTCTCAGGTAACCATCTTTACCACGCTTGTATAGACTATCGCCAATGAGGGAGTAGTCCTGGGCTTCTTGTTCTAGGCTCCTTTTCCTAGCCAGAGTCATGTCCGGAGGGAATGCTTGCGTCCTTAGGAAGGATACTAGTGGTTCACTCCAATCTGGCACTATGGACACTTGATAAAGTGTGGCATGTTCTACAGGTGGTTTAGTGCAACAGATTGGGCATTCCTTGCACAACTTTTGGACATCAGCTTCCATAGTTGGCCAATGCACTCTGAGTCTCCTTAGGGTTTGTAAGGTTCGTTGCTTTGAATAGTGTTGCTCTAATGCACCTACATGTGCTAATTGCAACCATTTAGCGTACTCATCTTCTTCCACACAACAGGCCAAGACCCCTTGATCTGTGTGCTTGTACATACTACCTGCCATGATGTGATACTTCTGGGCTTTCACTACCTCTCTATTCTGTGTGTTTACCACTGGATGGTTAGGCCCGTATGTCAATACTGGCACTAGTGGCTTAGCCCATTGTGGCACCACTTCCAAATTAAATAAGTAAGCATCAGGAAGGTCATCTGACACTCCTTGTGGGGCCTCTCTAGATGTGAGCCTAGAGAGATGGTCTGCTCTCAAGTGAGTTTTCCCTTTCCTTACCACTACCTCAAAGTCGTATTCCATTAGTAAGAGAAACCATCTTACTAATCTACCTGTATTGCATGGCTTGTTTACCAAGTACAACAATGCCTGATGATCAGTAAAAAATTTAAACTTATTTGCAAGCAAATAATGTCTAAACTTTTTAACTGCATATACCATGCCTAATCCTTCTCTCTCCGTAGTGGTATAATTTCGTTCACCTGCATTCAACTGTCTACTAGCATAGGCAATTGGAAGATCCATATTACCTTCACCCGTAGGTTGTGCGAGCACACACCCAATAGCATAATTGGATGCATCCACATGAACATGGAAAGGCTTATTCCAATCTGGTGTGGTCAAGATTGGTGCTGAACACAATCTTCGTTTAAGCTCTTGGAAGGAATTCTCACACTCGTCAGTCCACTCAAAGTTAGTCAGAAGTCCATACATGGGCTTTGCAATGACAGCGTACATGTGAATGAACCGGCGGTAGTAACCACAATGCCCCATGAAAGCTTGTACTTCCTTGACATTCCTTGGCCTAGGTAGCTCTGCTATGGCTCTTACTTTCTCTTCATCAGTGGATATGCCATTCTTTGACACTATATGTCCTAGAATCTTGCCTTGCCCGACCATAAAAACGCACTTTTCTGGGTTCAAGCAGACTTGATATTCTCTACATTTGTCAAAGATTTGTCTGAGTTCAGGGATATGGGTTTGTCTTATGTTGGAATGAGCACAAAGATCATCAACATAGACTTCTAAGTTCTTCCTCAAGAACTCTTTAAACACGTGACACATCAATCGTTGAAAGGTAGCAGGTGCATTAGTAAGCCCGAATGGCATTACTCTAAAGGCAAAAATGCCCCATTCAGTGGCAAAAGCCGTCTTATGCTGATCCTCTGGAGCAATGGCTACTTGATTGTAGCCTGAAAATCCATCAAGGAAGCTGTACACTTCCTTGCCTGCTACTCTCTCCACTAGATGCTCTGTGATAGGAAGCGGATAATTATCTCTAATAGTGGCTGCATTAACTTTTTTCAGGTTAATGCACACACGCAGCTTCCCATTTTTCTTGGGCACCACTACGATGGGGGATACCCACTCAGTGTGCTCAATTTCATAGATAAATCCAGCTTCTACCAATCTATCTATCTCCTCTTTGATCTTAGCAGCATAATTATCATTGTATGTGTATGGCTTTTGTTTAGAGGGTTTAGCATATGAGATCATAGGAATGTTGTGTGAGCATATGTCAGGGTCCACACCCTTTAAATCCTTGTAGCTCCAAGCGAATACATCCCTGTATTCTCTTAGCAAGGCTATTAGCTCATGCTCTTCTCCTTCTGTTAGGTCATGGCCTATGTACGTGCATCTTTCCTCACCTTCTTCAAGAGCTACTACTATTTTCTTGTTGGTTTCTTTGTTATCATAGGCCTCTCCTGATTGTGTCTCTCGTTTAGGCATTCTGATCATGACTCTCCTGTCATCTATCTCGTACTTCTTAAAATTTTCTGGGACCTCAAACAAAGATTCTTCCTCTTCTGGTGTGACTGCTCTTTTCTTCCTTTTCTTTCCTTCTCCCTTCGAGGTCACATGTGTGGCTAATCTTATGTCATTTGTAAGCTCTCCGTGCCTCTGGGGTAGAAATTCTACTTCAAAGAAGTATTCTTCATCTGATGCAAAAGGCGGATCCATAATGATTGACTCTAGATCGGAGTCACTTGCATCCTCAAATGCATCAGGGCTAGGTTCACACTCTTCTAACACTGCCTCTCCCATAATTGGTTCTATGGAGAAGACTGAAATGTCATAGCCATCCTCATCACAGTGTGGTGTCCATTGTTCCTCATTGATGGCTACATCCATTGTTGCTAGGATTTCTGCCCAACCATGGGGTTCAAACTCTTCGTCTGGAAATACTACCGGTGCGTAGGCTGGATCTTGAATTGATCTATGTGTCTCTTGTGCACCTACCTCTCTGGCTTTCTCTCTCTTCTCTTCTTCCACCGCTACTTTGCACATCCACAACTGGGTATCTTCATGCATCCATGAGGATCCTGATCCTATGGAGTGCACAGATTCTGTATCATCTTTGGCTCTATGGATGGGATTCCATTGGATAGGAGGGACATCTCTATGAGAGTAATCTTTGAGATTCACTTTGGTCGTAACACCTAAGTGTTGCAGGTACAAGGAATTGGTTCCCCAGTCCTGTACCACTTGCAACTGTCGCATAAAAGGTCGTCCCAAGATCATTTCATAAGCATGATTCTTGCTAAAATCACATATAGCGAATGTATGCTCGAACTCAACACCACAAGTAGTGAGAGTTATTCCTTCTAGCAAGCCTAAGGGTCTTTCTATGTGACCATCGGCCATCTGCAATTTCATCCTCGTGGGCCTGAGTGCTGGCTTGCCCCAACGCTTCCATAGGGAGGTGGTGGCAATTGCAACTCCTGCACCTGAATCCAAAATTGCCTTGGTGGTGTACCCTTGGTAGGTAATGGGAAGATAGGTGTTCCCTTCTTCACCTTCACACATGTCCCCTATCTTATCCAAAGGTATTTCTGGCACTGTTCTATGGGATCCTACTCGGGAATGTGATTTTGCAACTTCAGTTACTTGACTGGCTACCTCTTTCCGCGCTTCTGGTCTAACCTTAGATAGTTCTTCCAAAGTGAGATCGCGCTACACCTTGGTGTTCTTTACTACCTCCGTGTTCTTAAGTATGACTGAGTCGTCGTTCCTTACCATGACTGTGGGTGCTCTCATGCAAGTAGACTTGGCTTCCCATGGGCCTGTGAAGTGGGGTAATTCTTGCAAAGAATTAGACTCAAAGTCTACTCTTTCCTGAGACTGGGTGCTCTCCTGCTCCCCATAAATGGATGGGATGTCTTGTGGGAATTGGTCGTGTGCATCATCCACAAGTTCAAAGGGAGGGGCGACTTCACTTTCGTTATCCCATTTGTCTTCTTGAATCTCTCGTAGGAAGTCTGATGCAAACCGATTCATAGAAGATGATGTGTCTGGCTCCGTAGAGTTAAGCACATACGCAACCTGGGAAGGAGGGCTTATTCTATCGTTGGCTCTCTCCTCGTTCTCATAGATGGCTGGAGCACAAGCTTCCTGGGAGGGATTACTTATTCTATTACTTTTCCGAACAGGCTCATACGCTCCCTGAGAAGGAATGTAGGCAACCTGTGGAGGTACATAAGCTTTCGAGGGAGGCTCATCTACCTTTTGGGGGGGAAAATAAGCTTCTTGAGGAGGCACATGGGCTTCCTGAAGAGGCTGGCTTATCCGTTCTCTTGCCCTCTCCCTTCTTTGAGGGGCAGGTTCCTTTTCTGATTGTGCAATTAGCTTCTCTATTCTTTCTAATAGTCCATCAAAGTGTAATTGCGTCTTAGCTGAACTAGAGATGTTAAATAGGCGACTGGCTTCAAACATGGTCTGAGCCAATTCCACCATCTTGGCACAAATTTTAGTTCGTTCAAGCTCTAGTTCTGCTCTAGGGTAACACTTTTCATGATCAGTTACGGTTGGCCCTTCTTGGATTCTGGCTTGATATGCTTTAAGCATCATATTAAGGTCCTCGGGAGTGGGATCTGCTAGGACTGATCCTACTCTAGGTGGTGGTGGAATTAGGTGAGGCGGGTTGGAAGGTGGTGTGTCGGATGGAGATGGGCATGGTGGTGGTGGGGTAGTGTGAGAGGGAGTTTGAGATGTGAGTTCAGTTATTTTGGCCTTTGTTTCTCTTATGCTTTCCTCAAGTTCACTCATCTTTTTTGCCCATTGTCTTTTCATTCTTTCCCTACTATCTTTCCAAGCTCTAGTCCTCTTCTTGGTTACGCTCTCAGTTTCACTAGCTTCCGGGCTCTTTTCCTGGCCTACCCCTTGGTTTTGCTGCAATGCTTGGGCTCTAGTGACTACCTGTACAGGTGCAGTGGATGTGACACTCCCTGTGGAGTCTACAACTAACCCAATAACATTGATAGGAGTGATTTTTGGCATATTGTTTGGGTTCTTTGGGCAATCTCGTATGAGATGCTCTTTTCCACAATCTTGGCCAAAGCCTTGGATCGTCACTGACTGGGGTTGTGTCGGTGGAGGTAAGGGACAGTCACAAATGAAATGATCTCCTTGGCATCTGTAGCATGGTCCTCTAGGGAATGGAGGTCTTACTTGCCTAGGTTGAGGTCTAGGGTTGGGGTTTGCGTACATGACATTTGTGTAATCTGACTCCCAACTAGGTTCGTTTGGCTCTTCACTATAGTATGACTCACCATGTTCAGGAGATTGCATATAGTAGGCCTGGGGGCTATCTATATGTGTTGAATCAAAGCTATGGTCACTAGGGTCACTTTCTGAGATCAATGGTGTTACTGGGACAATAGCTCTATTCAAATTCTCTTCTGCAGCTGCATACTTCACTGGAATTACATTAGCTGGGGCAGGGGGTTGTTGTGCTAACACCGGCTGAGGCCTTTGTTGATTTTGGTATTGTGGTTGGTAGGTTTGTTGAGGCCTAGTATACTGTTGTGGTGGGTACTGATTCTGGTATCTGCCTTGTTGAGGGTATGGTTGTGGGTACGTCTGCCTAACCGCTTGCTTATTGTATGGGCAGTCTTGTGCTGTGTGATTAGTGTATCTCCGCTCAATGGTGCAGTACTGGCTACTAGGATTTACTTGGGGTTGAGCCATAATGGGACACACGTTCGCCATATGGTCACCGCCGCATGTATAACATCTTTTGACAGGGGCAAACCTTGGGATCTGTTTGCTAGAGACGCCTAGTTTTTGAGCTACTTTCTCTGCGAGTTCCTCGATAGATGTGGATTGGGTTGCAGAGAGGCTAGAAGCACTATCTGAATCTTTGTAAATTTTGGAGAGTTCTAGCTCGTCCCCTAAGTTATCCTCTATATCTATGCACATGCGTACACACTCTTCAATGGTCCTAGGGTCTTTCAAGTACACATATGATCTCAATTTTGTACTCAGTAGTCCATCCAGGAATAATGCCACTTGCTTGGCTGGAGTAGGTAACTCAGGGATAGGACATCTCTCTAGGTACTGTCTAAACCTTCTTCCTGCAAGTCTCACGGTTTCTTGAGGGGTCTGCTTGAAGCTATGTATCAAGGAGGAAGTATTATGTCTTATGCCACTTTTAGAGAATTCAGTGATGAATGCCTCTAGAAGTTGGTCTATGCTCCTGAACTGTCTCTCATTCAATGGTTGAAACCACGTAAGGGCTGTGTTCCTAAGGGTTAGACCAAAGGCATTGTACTGTGTGAATAGATCCTCCACTTGTTCAGCTCTCAAGACTTGCCTGAACTCGGCCACATGATCGTAGGGATCTCCGGTGCCATCGAAGTAATTCTTCATGGACTTAACTAGCTGAGTTGGTCTCAAAGTTCTTGTGTGCTCTCTAGGTCGTGGTAGAGGGAAATCATCGACATTTCTTCGATGTACTGGGGCTCTATGTGCATCAGGTTCTACCCTATTTGTTTTCGTTCTCGTTCTTTCTCTGCCCCCTGGGTTGGCAAAGCTCACTTCAGGTCTATCTCTATGTCTGTCTCTTTGAGATCCGTGAGCTTGGGATGTTCCAGCTCTAGGGTGTCCATAGGACACGTTTGATCTTGGTTGAGGGAAAATGAATTCACCTTTCCAAGTGTAAGCATGCCTATCATTGTCTGTCACCACAAAGATCCTTTCTGAAGCGTGATCTAGGTAGGTCACTCTGCCTGGGCTATCTGGATCTTTGAACTCATAGATCATGATTGTTCCTATGTCAATTGGCCGATTAGATTTGTACCTCCAAAAGGCTTCATCAGTCTCTTGGTTCAAAAGCAGATCTATGTTCTTGTTGTCTTGGGGAACCCACTCGGGATTGAGTATTCTAGTAAGGACAGACTTCCCTCGGGAGGTTCTAGGTTCTTTGCCCGTGTTTCCTTGCTCCAGGTCACCTAAATCCGCTTTTGAGATCACATTTCCGAATTCATCTGTCCTATCTGGGTAACAGGTGACCACATAGATGGTTCCTTCTTTGTCCACGTATGCTCCGTTTTCAAACTTGACAGCAGGGTGCTCTAGTCCAATGGTTTGGTCGGGGTTTTTAATCTGGACCACGGATCTTCCTAGACCGTCCTCATAGATGCTAGCACCTAATCGGTTGATCCTAAGCTATTCCAACTGTGTTTTGTATGGGCCTTCTACCCTGAGCAAGTATGGCACTCCTGAACTTCCCGTAGGTCTATCCATGCCTTGAGACATGTCTGATTCACTGGTCTCAGAACTAGGGTAATATGAGTGGTGGCTCAACTGCTGGGCCCAAGACCTAGCAGTGTGGTTGACACTAGCCTCTGAAGATCTAAGGCTTTGTCTTTCCCTTACTAGATGTCGTCCTGATCTAAGGTTCATAAGCCTAATTAAGTAGCCCAATTTTTTGCCCAGAGTACAACCTCGTTGTCGATCAATTGGTATCAGTCACTTGCTTCTTTTTAGTTTTTTATCGTGTTTAAGGTCTTGTTTGATATCACGTCGTCAGGAATACTTGAATGTTCTTTGTACTTTTAAGTTGGTCGTTCCACGTTAGGTTCTTTTCCTTTATGTTATCGACATTACAGAGATTTATGTTTTTAACTTGAACTTAAGTTTTTAGGTAGTCTTCAACTTGACAACTGCCTACCGTCGCCCTGGCTTGCTCCTAACACTAGTCATTCTTAGCCTAAGCTAGGAAATGACAGAGGGAGTTGAGAATATTCCAACCTTACTTGTTGATCTCTTGCTCTATGATGCTCAAGAACCCGGTTCTCAAGCTTGCAAAGAAACCTTGCTTTGTATGCTCGCAGTTGCTCTCAATAGATCTATAAAAGTCCCACAGTTAGCTCAATGCTTAACTTGAAAAACAGAACCAATCACTCTCATTCATGTAACACAAACACCAATTTTCACTATGATTTTTTTGGAAAATAATTCTAGAGATCCCTGAATTTTGATCCCCCTGGGTATGGTCACTTCAAAATACCCTATCTAAAAATCAATGCATTATCTTTATAAAAAATAGTTGAGGGCGTGTAGTATATGCCACGAGCTTTCCGACAAGCCCAAGAGCTCAAAAATTGGATTCCGTATGAAAAAGTTATGACTATTCAGGGTTTAGGGGGTTAAAACAGGATTCAATCTGGCTGACAGATCCTAGGGTTTTCTTCCAAATCACAAGTGTAGGAACCTCACAAAAGCAAATGGATTGACTATTGTGCCCCAAAATTGCCCCAAATTTTGAATAAAATCAAACCCTAATTTTTGGCCGAAAAGCCTGTCAATCGCGATCGACAGGTCTGTCAATCGCGATTGACAGAGGTGTCCGCCGGGCCTGTCAGTCGCGATCGACAGTGTCAATCGCGATCGACAAAGTCAATCGTGGCTGTCAATCGCGATCGACGGTATCAATCGCGATCGACACGTTTTCCGGGTTTTTAGCCGAAATTTCAGTCAATCGGGGGCCTATCAGTTGCGATGGACACGTGGCTATGCGTAAAAGTCAATCAATCGTGGAATTTCAGTCAATCGCGATCGACGGTGTCAATCGCGATCGACAGAGGTGTCGGTCGTGGCTGTCAGTCGCGATCGACAGTGTCAATCGCGATTGACAGGGTCCTACGTGGCAGTCAATCGGTCGCGGGGTTCTGTCGGTCGCGATCGACAGGGGCTGTCGGTCGCGATTGACAGGGTCTGTCGGTCGCGATTGACAGAGTCTGTCGATCGTGGCTGTCGATCGCGATTGACAGTGTCAATCGCGATTGACAGAGAAACACGGAATTTTTGAAAATTTTTTAGTGTTTTAGGATGTGCTCAACATGCTTGTGCTAGTGGTGTACTTTGTTTTATCAAAAGTTAAAATTTTCTGTCAATCGCGATCGACAGAGGTCTGCGACCGCGAGACAGTTTCTGAGATTTTCGTACCTGCGTGCAGCGTGCTGGGGATGATGATGATGGTAGTGCCTACAAAATGCTCAAGAAACATGCAAAATCACAGCACACAGTATCGCTCTCTCGCTCTCTCTCACAAGTGGAATGAAGGAAATGAGGTGGAGATGGTGATATGGTCAAAACTGAAAATTTTCGCGATGATGGAGATGGAGGTGGTGATGATGATGATGGTGATGAAGATGGTGAAGAAAAAACAAGAAAATAGATGAAAGTGAAGAAAGTACCTACAACTCCAACGCGTCAACTCTACGTCTTACCATCACACGCTCGTCCTCAAAGCTCGATCCCCGGCAACGGCGCCAAAATTTGGTGTAGCTCACTGATGAGTAGCACCTCCTTTAATGTCAATCCGGGAAGACGTGAGGATGGTATGAAGACCTCGAGCAAGTGTAGGCACAAGTGCGTGAGTGAGAAGCACACTAACATGCACACACATACACACACACGCGCACACAAGGCAAGACAAAGAGTGAGAATCAATGGAGTTCCTTAGATTACTTTCAACAAGCTCTTACAAGTTCATTTCAATTACAATCTCACACAAGCTAACCCCAAAAATGAGCTCTCTAGCTCCTTTGATAGTTTTTGACTAGCTTTGGCCCTGTCCAGACCTAGTGTTCGGCCTAGTTAAAAATTAGGTTCCAGGGCTTATTTGAGGGCTCAAACGAGATCTAAAAAATATGAAAATTGGTACGCAACTACTTCTAAGGCTCCTCAAGCTCGAGGACTCCTCGGCTTGCACAAAATGGAGCTACAAAAAGGTGAAATGATATTTACAATGATTATTAGTGATAAAAATCACTGTTGTTGTAGGGATTTCTCCTAATGATCTGCCGTACATATCTTCGAGCTCCCTACTTGCTCTTCCTCCCTGCATGTCCATCTCTTTGATATGCATTAGTTGTTTTGAAAAAATATTGGCCTACTTGCCGGATCGTCGTTGACTGCTTTGTCTGCTTGTGCTTTCTCCTCTCTCGGACTCTCTTCTTGTGCTTCCTTGTCTTGTTACTCCTTCAGTTCCAACAAACATTCCAGATGATTTTAGATCTGTAGCATTACATGTCACACAACATGGGAAGAATTGTTGAAACAAAATCCTCACCTACAAATCAAAATAAACAAAGGGGAAACAATACCTAGAAACTTTCATTCAGCATTACAAGAATTAGAGGAATTATGGTATATTCCTATTGATAAAATACGAGGGTATTGTGAAGGAGAAGAAGGAAATTCAACCCTAAAAATACAATATGGAAAAAACTTTGCTAAAGCCATTTTGGATAGTGGATCAGGAGTGGCCATAATGACTAAACAAACCTGGGAAAAATGGGGAAGAAATGAATTATTACCCACTAAGATGAGATTGCAACTTGCAGATGGGCATATAGAAAAACCCCTAGGTATTTGGGAAAAAGTAATTGTGGACATATGTGGAATAGAAATAGAACATACCTTTGCCATAGTAGAATTTCCACAATCCACTTCATATGAAATCATCCTAGGAAGGCCTTTCATGAGACAAATGCAAATTGTACAAGATTGGAGTAATGATTGTTTATATCTCCAGAGCAAAGGAAGAATGACAAGAGTGAACTTAAGAAATGGGCACTACTGTTATATATCTCCTCAAGAATGGTACAAAATACATCAAAATCAAGAAGAAAGTGAAGAATCAGAGGTGGAGGATCAGGAAGAGAGTGAATCAGCAATATGGAAGTGCAACATGATAAGAAATCTAACCAATAGAAAAAGGAGACTGAGAAGAGAAGATTGTGTGGAAGGAAGAAAGGTACAAGATGAAAGTTATGCACCACAACAATTCAAGGATGAAGAATTTGAGCCCTATGGTTGGAACCAGATTCTAGCCACAATGGATCTGGCCAGTGATGAGTATGTAGGAATAGAATTTCAAAATGAAGAAGGTTATGATGTTTTCCACATTGGGATACAAATGATAAGTGTGTCAAAAACAGAAAAGGATCAGAATCAAGAAAATAAACTACAAGAAGGAAAAACACAGTATTTGGAAGCAGTAAAAGCTGAAGATGCAATCAAAGATAAAATCTCAGGCAAATACAAGGAACATAAACACAAAGAAATAGAAAAAGACAAGGAAAAAGAGAAGAAAGAAAAGGAAATAAACAAGGATCAATACTTTGATGTACCAAAAAATTTCAAAACTTATGAAGTAGAAGACAGACTACTTCTAAAAATGAAACCAAAAAGGGAGAAGAAAAAGGGAGAGGCTTATGACTGAAGAACAAACAAAGAAGGTAATGATTACCCAGGAAAATGGAGAAGAAAGGCATATAATAATTGCTGATGATATGACCAATCAAGAAGAAGCAGCACTAAGAAATTTGGCTAGGAAATATAGAGATGTGTTTGCTTATAGCTACAAAGACTTGAAAGGAATTGATCCAAAGATATGTGAACATAAGATTCCAATGACTCCAGATGCAAAATCTAGCAAACAGAGACATTACACATTCAATGACAAATATTCTGCAAAAATCAAGGAAGAAATTGATAAGCTGTTGGCTGCCAATTTCATTTATGAAATTGAGTATACTGAATGGATATCTCCTATAGTTGTGGTACCAAAGAAGAATGGGAAACTTAGGGTTTGTATAAACTTGAAAAAGGTAAATGCAGCAACTATAAGGGATAGTTATCCATTGCCAATAACAGATCATCTCTTGGAGAGAGTTGCAGGGAAGGACGTTTATAGCTTTCTAGATGGCTTTTCATGATATAATCAAGTACCTATAGCTCTAGAAGACCAACATAAGACTGCCTTCTCCACAGAATGGGGAATTTATGCTTTTAGGGTTATGCCCTTTGGATTAACCAATGCCCCAGCAACTTTTCAGAGGTTGATGTGCCATATTTTCAAAGAATTCCTGAGAAATGTGATGGAAATCTATGTGGATGATCTATGCACTTTTTCCCAAAAAAGACAAGATCATTTACATGATTTAGAAAACATATTCAGGAAATGCAGAGCATACAGAGTGTGTTTAAATCCAGAAAAGTGTGTATTCTTTGTAAGACAAGGAAGAATGTTGGGTCACATAGTTTCAAAAAATGGAATTTCAACCGATGAGAAGAAAATAAAGGCTATAATAGAGCTGCCAAGACCAACAAATGTTAAGGAACTCCAAACTTTTATGGGACATTGTGGATACTATAGGAAATTTGTACACAAATTTGCTGATATAGCTAAACCATTATATGCCCTAATTACAAAGTTTGAGTGGACCAAAGAATGTGACCAAGCCTTTGAAACATTGAAAACTTGTTTGATAACAACCCCAATTCTAAAAACACCCCAGTGGGATAAAATATTTCATGTGCATGTGGATGATTCAAATTATGCTTTGGGATGTGTATTGGCACAACCTATAGAAGGAAGCAAATTAGATCTCCCAGTAGCATATGCTAGCAGACAACTGAACATAGCAGAGAAAAACTACACAACCACTGAGAGAGAAGGGTTGGGAATGATTTTTGCTGTGAAAAAATACAGACATTACCTTTTGGCCAACAAGTTTAAATTTTTTGTGGATCACCAAGCTCTACTTTACTTAGTAAATAAACCATGTCATACAGGAAGAATAGTCAGATGGTTTCTTTTACTAATGGAGTTTGAATTTGAGGTAGTTGTAAGACAAGGAAAAACACATTTGAGAGCAGACCATTTGTCTAGAATCCAATCTGAAGAACTTAGTTCACCTTTAGATGATGACCTGCCGGATACATACCTGTTCAAAATAGAAAGTGTTCCTGAATGGTCCATGTCTTTAGTTCCTTTGTTAACCATGGGACCTTGTAGGACCTTAGGGAGTAACACACATCTGGTGTTACAAAGCAGAAATCTCATGTTGCTAGCTGGACATTTGTATCACCTCAATCAGTCAGGTATATTGGAGTTTTGTACTCCAGAAGAGGAGCAACATGAATATTTAAGAAGAGCTCATTATTGGAATCCTTGTACTCATGCTTCTAAGATAGTTACTCTAAGTAATCTTAATAGGATGGGAGTACATTGGCCAAACAAGACTCAAGATGTGGAAAGATACATTGATGAGTGTCAAAAATGTCAAGCCTTAGAAAAATCAGAATTAATAACTCTATATTGGTTTCAAAAAAACCCTGAATGGAGTGAAAACATTGTTGAGGAATTGAAGAGAAAGGAGAAAGGGAAACAAATAATAGCTGGTAGTGATTCAAGAAATCTACAAGTGATCTCAGAAGAATATCAACTCATAGGAGAGCAATTATACAAGAGAGGAATGGATGGATACCTAAGAATTTGTGTTCCTGAAGAAAAGTATTTAGAGATGTTGGAAATGGCACACTCTGGAGTGGCAGGAGGACATTTTTCAAGTGATAGAAGAGCCAAACTCATTTTATATTCTGGCTTCTGGTGGCCAACCCTATTTCCTGATGCTAGAACTTATGTAAAAAGATGTGATATCTGTCAAAGGGTAAGTCAACCAAATAAAAGAGATAACATGCCATTATTTCCATTAATTTCAGCCAGGGCTTTCAGTAAATGGGGATTGGATTTTATTGGACCTATACATCCTCCAGCTAGACAATCTCATGCAGAATATATAATAGTAGCTACAGATTATTTGACAAAATGGGCTGAGGCCAAAGCTACTAGAAGGAATGATGCTCATACCACTGCTAATTTTTTGTATGAAAATATTATTACTAGATTTGGACTTCCAATTGAATTGGTAAGTGATAGGGGGACTCATTTTTTGAATCAGATCATAGAAAACATGACCAAATACTTCATGATTAATCATAGAAAGTCAGCCCCATATCATCCACAAGCCAATGGGTTAGCAGAAAGTACTAATAAAGTACTTTGTACTGTATTGTCCAAATTAGTCAACACAAACAGAAATGATCGGGATTCTCAACTTAATCATGTTCTTTGGGCCTATAGAGTGGCATACAAAACTCCATTAGGAACTACTCCATTTAATTTGGTATATGGCCAAAATGCAGTCTTACCCATGGAATTTCTTATTCCAACATTGAAGGTAGGAAGCCAATATAATTGGACAGGACATGAATTATCTGAGAGGGTCGTAGAGTTGGAAAAACTGGGAGCTTCTCGACTCCAAGCAGTAATGAGCATATACACAGATAAGAAAAGACAAAAAGCTTATCATGATGTCCACATAAAAGAGAAAGATCTACAAGAAGGAGACCTGGTTCTGGCTTATACAGTCAAGGAACATCAGAAAAAGTTCCAGAAAAAAGGTCATGGACCATACATCATACATCAGATAAGTAATAGTGGAGCCATTCAATTAGCTAACATTGATGGAGAAATCATGCCAAATTTCATAAGTGGATGTAGAGTTAAGAGGTATGATTGTCCATTAACTACTGATGAATGGAGAAGACTGCAACAGGCTCAAAATAGAAGAAAAGAGGAGGAGAACATTAGAAAAGAGGCTCAACAAGAAGCCAAGGAGAGAATCAAAAAATTATAAGAAGTGTGCTTATGTGAAAACACTCTAAAACAAAAAGAACATTTGCCTTTGATAGTAATGGATTATCAAAATGAAAACATTAGGGTTTTGGTAGATTCTGGAGCTCAAGTAAATTTGATTAGTTCAGCATTGGTAAACAAATTTAGCATGAAAAGGACTGAAAGCAGAATCTTCATCAAAACCTTGGAAGGAAAAAAGATTCAGAGTATGTCTTCACTTTGTATCAAAGTTAAATTCAATGATGAATATATGGAAATAGATTGTGAAGAATGGCCTGATCATGTGATGACTGAAAAGTTGATTTTGGGGCAACCATGGCTCAAACAAGGTAAAGTGATTATGAATTTTGAAAAAATGAAGCTTAATTTGACCATAAATGACAAAAAGTTTTTAATGTTTTTTCTGAGTAATGAGGAACAGGAAGTTCATCTAGATGTTCATGATCCAGATATGGAAGGATTTACTTTCTCACTGAAGGACAGAAACACATTACTAACACAAAGTAATCAAGCTTCATATAAACAAAATCAGCAAAAGAAGTGGAGAATGAAGGAGGATGGTGTGACGGAAAAAACGAGACAGCGGTGGCATAATCTGAAACAACAAAGACTCAGAGTAAGGGAGACTTGGAAAGAAGGCATATACAGATCTGGCTCATCAGAAGAGGAAGTCAGAACAAAATGGATATGGAGACCAAAATATGCTACAAAGTGTTTACCTATGAAGTATGGATATGTGTATAATACACGAACAGTTGGAGTTAAACAGTATTGGGTAAAAAAGTCAAAGTTGTGCCAATGAAAAAAAATCATCAACACTTGACTTATCTTCAGAATTCTTCCTTTTCTTTTGTATACAAGCACGAAGCAAGATATAGGGAGGAAGGAAGTAAATTATTATTGATTATTTGTATGTTTGCTGTTCTTACTTTTTAGGATTTTCTATTTTTTCCTTATTGATCATTCTTTCAAATTTTTGTTTAAGAAACATCCTTAATTTCGGAAGGGAAATGTTAAACAGAAGAATGACAATTGATGAGAGCACATTAGATATCTTGCTACACCTGTAATGACACTGTATTTGAGTCTTGAAATTTTTTTTTTTTTTGAAAGCTTCTTTTTCATTTTTATGTCAATGAAATCCAAAAATCTAAATATTAATTTTGAATTCTTGTGAGTCATGTGGGTGGAGTATTTTCTTTTCTTTGTGTATTACAACTACAGGATGGTGAATACAAAAGAGTTACAAATTCATGACTTCAAAGCTGATACGGTGACTATATCAAGAGGACACTGGTTTCTAGACAGTGAAGCTAGTGGAGAACAGATAGATGTGGAATCAGAAGAAGAACAGGAAATTCCAGAAGCTGTAAAGGCGGTGAAATAGCTCAAAGAGACTCTCAGCATAATAGGTCAGCACATATTTACAGTGGGAGTAGGTGGATACAAGTATACTATGCTGAGCCAGGAATTCTACAAGTTCCAAAGAGCTGCTGTTAATATAAAGAGATGGAAGCTGTGGGATTGCACAAACTTTTGGAAGAACCCATTTTCTTTATCGACTTTGAAAGAGTAACACAAGTAATGAGCAGTTTGGAGGAAGTTGGAAAAGGAAATGACGCATACTTCAGATGCAAGGTAAAGAATAAAGATAATCAAGAGGTGCATATCACCATCAAAGCAGAACATATTAAAGCTGCTCTACAGTTCTTTTCAATGGGAACCAAACTTGACCCAAGCTTTGTCAAAAAGCATAAGGAAACCTACACAGGATATGCAAAGTTCACTGACTTTAAAGGAAGGGAGAATGAGGAATATGCTGTAAGGATGTTTCTACAGTTCTTTTGTTTCCCAAAATTACCAAGGTACACTATGCCACATAAGTCAGTGACCTTATTAATGTTCAATAACAAAGATAGAACCAAACCTTTTGGAGTAATGGATGTCTCACCATACATCCATGAACAGCTGAAGGAAGCAGCAAAACATTGGGAACAGAAAAAGTTCATGAATGGAGGTCAATTCCTTTTGGAGTAATGGATGTCTCACCATACATCCATGAACAGCTGAAGGAAGCAGCAAAACATTGGGAACAGAAAAAGTTCATGAATGGAGGTCAATTCTTAACAAAAATCATTTATCATATCCTGGGAATGGAAGAACAATTGAAGTTGGTCCCAGAGGCACAGTATTTTAGAAGTCTTATGGTAGGAGTTAAAAGTCCTCCAAGGATATTAAAGGAAAGGGTCACTGCAGGACAAACTAGCATGAGGGGAGCAGAAAGAAAAAGGAAGAATATTGCTGAAGAGGTGGTTCCTGTCAAGAAGAGGAAATTAGATCCAAGGAGGGTGGAACTAGAAATGGAAGAAGTAACAAAAGAGGAGCATGAGGAGGCTCAGAAACAGGTGCAATCCTCTAGTGAACCCCATCCACCTCAAACCAGTAAGGAACAGTTATATGCTTACTTATGTCAAGGGAACAACAAAAGAGCTATGTATGAGGCTCAGTATCAAAAAATGCTTGAAGATTACTCATGCAAAGCTACAGACTGGATCCAAGAAGAAGTGGAGCATTATGAAACATTACATGATGAAATGATGGCAGCTGATACAGAAGAGGTATTTGTAAAGAAGGAGGTGGAGTTGCTGGCCTACTTCAAGGAATTGCAAGGACCTCCAGAGACCAGAACCACTGTGGTGGTAAAAAAGAAGGTGCCAAGGAAACCAGTCCAAAAGAAGAAGCTGACTAAGAAAGGGAAAGGAAAAACTGTGGCTGAAGTTGAAATGAGGAAGAAAACAGAAGAAGTGATCACTGAAGAAATGCAGAAGCCAGCCACAAGGGAAGAAGCATCAAAGGCCTCAGAACCTGAAATAGGAGGGTCTTCACGCTTCTCATCTCATTCTGATAGTGATATTGAAAGCTTCTTGTTAAAAAGTTTAAACCTTTTAATACCAAATACTCCCAATGTGGTTACACAGGCCACAGAGAAACAGAGGACACCTAAGGACTCAAATAAGAAGTCTCAAGAAGAGCAGACTCAAGAAGAAATAGTTCAACAAATGAGCTCAGAAGAAGAAAGAAGGCTGATAAAAGGAAAGGCAGTACTGACAGAAGAGGAAGGCCAAATGAGAGAAGAAGTCAGTTGTGGGTTGGTGCATACAGGAATAAAAACCATATGGACAAAGCCTTCTCAGACTTATTTCAAATTGAATGAAAGTATGGAGGAATTAGTAAAGGAGGTACAGAAGGGTAGTGCAGCTGAAGAACAGAAAGATGCAAAGAAGGATCAAGAAATAAAGAAGACAGAAGTGGAAAAGAATGTTCAAAAGGTCACAGGGAAAGAAGTGGAAGACGAAATCATCCAGAGTATAAGGAATGTGATACATGATATAAAAAGCAATGAGGAATTTACATCCCAGGATGATCAAGAACAAGAGGTAGAAGCTGATCTCATGGACATTGATAAGCAGGAACAAGAATACACAAAAGAAAAAAGTAATGATCAGATGAAAGATTCTCATACAAATGCAATGGATATAGCCCAAGAAGTGGAAAGACAGGAAGTACAAAAAAGTAATGATCAGGTTGTTTGTGTGAAGGAAACTGAATCAGTTTTAGTTCAGGAAAAACAAGAACAGGAAATGCAAAACCAGGAACGGAAGCTCTTTACAGAAAAGTAACTAATATTGGAAGAAAGGAATCCACTAGAAGAGAAGAGGATTTCAGATTTCTCGAAGGAGAAGAATGCAAAAGATCAAGCATTAGATTATGAAGAAGATGTTACTACACAGGAGACAGAAGATGATGATCATACTGATGAAGAACAAGACACTAAGGATATAGTTGAAGAAACAGCAGCAGAAGAGGATGCTATGGGTAAAGAAGACAAGCAAATTGAAGTTAGACAGATAGAAATAGAAGTAGGGTTGGAAAGAATACCCAAGAATATTAGATATGCTTGTCAAATAATCATGAGTAACATTGAACAGTTCAGACCATCTAGCAGGAATATGATCATATCAGGTATGGTGGCTGAATCTGAATTTGAGAAAGGAAGTTTGATTATCAAAGAGCACAAAAAGGAAAAAGAGCAGCTGTCAGAACAATTAAGGTTGATACAAGAAAAAAATGAAGAATATATCAATAGGATCATTGTCTTGGAAGAATCAGAGGTGCAGAAACAAAATAGAATTCAGTTCCTGGAGGAGAAGAGTGTCAAACTGACAGAACAGAATGCCAAAATGGAGATGGAATTAAAAACCATAGGAGGAAGATACAGGACTCTGCAAACATCATATCAAATCCTGACCAGAGCACATGAAGAGATAAATAAATTGTTGCTAGAAGAAGGTCAATTAAAAGATGAAGGTAAACTTTCTCAATTGACAGAGGAAGAAAAGGAAGAGCTGCATAGAGAAATTCAAAGACTTCAAACAGAATTAAAAGAGGCAAAAGAAATGGAGAAACAAGCTAACACTCATGCTGCCACATCAATGAGAGGATACCATCAATTACATGTGGAGGTAGAGAAGGAAAGAAGTGAATGGCAGATAAAGATGGAGAAAGAAAGAGATGAGTGGAGGAAGGAAAAGGAGTTATGGGCAGCTCAGAATAAAAGTTTAATGATGACTATAGAAGAATTACAGAAACAATTGGAAAAACCAAAAGCTCAAGAGGAAGTTCAGAATGAAGTACATGAAGAAAATATAGATATAGGAGAATATGAAGCAGGGAATCTTGATAGAGAACAAGAGAACAAGGAGCCAGAAGTCAAAGAAAGAGAAGAAGAATATTCTGAAGAATTTGTTCGGAAGTTGCTGACTAGCAGAGAATCAAGAATGGAGTTTATAAGAAAAATGCATGATGAGTATGAAAATCAGATAGTCACTTTTGCTCTGAACAAAGGCATTAATCCAGATCACTATCATTGGGCTGCAGATGGATTGGGAATACCCTTTTGCATGATATTGGAGAGTATAAAGAACTATCAATTGGCCAGAGTAGGGCTACCTCCAAATAAATATTTGGAATATGAAGAGGATATCAATGTCACTAAAGAATTGTTTGAAAGGGCTAATCCCAAATGGAGAAATAAATGGCTGGATGCTAACAAAGAATGTAGAAGAATTTGGAAAGAGGCACCTCTTCATTTGAAGATCAATCCAGCCTATTGCCCAGTTGCCAGAAGAAGGGAATGGAATGTTTTTTGGGAAAGAAGAAAAGAAGGTCAAATTCCATCTAAATGGTTAAATTTCCCAAAGATAGCAGGTCCAAAGGCAGGAACTTGGCCTACAAAGAGTTATATGGTGAACACTACTGAGTCTGTGATAACTACATACAAAGATGTCAATGACCCTGCTTGCATATTACTTATCAGAATAATGAGACTAATTTTGGCATGTATAGAAACTTACACAGATACTGATGTCAGAGTTCTAAACTACATTGGTTTCAATTCTCCGACAGATACCTTATTATTTGACTTAAGTGAGACACCTGACAGGATATGCTTAATGGCCTATTACAGTAGGGTAGTATTTTTGGGCAGTCATTTTGTGCAAATTTTTGAAGATGCATTTGACTACGGATTTTTTGAAAGAGAATCTGAAGTTTTTGGGAATTTATCAGTTGTTACTAAATCTAGACTCATAGCATATGAAGCTGCTTATACAGAATATCTAAAGAAGGATGTTATAGACAGACCAGAAGCTGCTGTTCAGTGGAGGAAGGCTTTGTTTGAGATGGTCAACAAGTTAAATGTAACAGAAAGAAAGAGTCACGATCTGGTGTCACAGGTGTATCAAAGAAAGAAAAAGTAAAGAAAAGCTGGCAGGATATGCAGAGCAAGGATGTCTTTTGTCAAGAGCCAAAAGGTTTAGGAGGGGAAGGATGTTGGAAGATGTAATTTTTGAGTATTTTTTGATGAAAAAAGATGAAAAAAGCCCAAAAAACTTGTAAAATATTTATGCAACTGATGTAAAAATAAGGAAGAGTCTTCCTTATGTAGCAAGAGATCTTATGTATTTTTTCTAGAGTTTTTAGAAACTCCTAGATAGCATATTTTTAGAAAATTAGAGAAAAGGACCAAATTTCAAGTGTGAAAAGGGACACTTGAAAATGTATATAAGTCAATTTTCTCTATTTTGGAGAGGTTAGTTAGTCATTTGTACATGCTATCAATAGAGAAGAGAGAGTTTCTGCTGAAATCGTGTTTTCTCCTATTGTGTTTGTTTCTTTGATGTGTGAGCTTGTTTCTTGCTTAATCATGGAGATTTGTGAGTTTCATTTGTGTAATACTGAGTAAGATGTATGAAGAGAGATGATTACTGATGTCATGAGTGAAGAAAGATTGAAGAATGTTGCAGAAAGGTGAAAATCGTCTGTAGGTACAGAATCGCGATTGTCTCATCTCTGTGATATAGGTGATATTTTTCAAGTTTGACTTCATATTCATGTTCTGCTGAGAAAATAGCATGGAATAGACACATAGATTATAGAAAATGGTGAAGATTTGCTTTAGAAAAGGTATACCCTAGATATTTCCTCTTCATTTTCATTTTCTCAGAATTCTAGCCATTAATCTCTTATTTCTATGAATCTATCATCTAGAAGGGGCTGTGGTCTTATGAATATTCCCAGGATTGACAAAATAAAGATGATTTGTTGATTCTTTTGTACTTCATGATTGGAGAGGACAATTCCAAAGTCAATAACAAACAACGTAGTCAACCGAAAAGTTGCTGGACCGACTTGCTCTGAGATCTTGTAAGGGCCGAACCACCGTAATTTGAATTTGCCTGCGGATCTATTTGACTTTGCATTATAGAAAAGTACAAGCTCTCCTACCGAAAATACTGGAATCTTCAGGTTGCGATCATGCATCCTTGCCTGTCTTAGTTGGACTTCGTGCATAGTTAGAAAACTGAGCCAGCGGTGCTCATCTAACTCTGAGTGTGTCCAATCGAAATGACAATGAGTCTTCTGGTAGAAGTTTCTGAGCGATTGCTATGCGTAAACTTGGTATGACTATCTCCATAGGTGCTATTGCTTCTAAGCCATAAGCTAATTTGAAAGGCGTCAAACCTATTGTTACCTTGTATGTAGTCCGATATGCCCATAGCACGATAGGTAACAGTTGATCCCATCTTTCTGGTGCATCCATAATCAATTTTCAAAGTATATTTAACAGGGACTTGTTGGTACTCTCGGCCAGACCATTAGCACGTGGATAATATGGAGAACTAAATTTATGTGTGACCTGGAACGACTGTGTAAGAGCCTTCAGTTAATTGTTTGCAAAATGAGTGCCTTGATCTGAGATAATTTCCAGTGGTAATCCAAAACGTGGAAAGACATCGGTTAGCAGACACTTCGCTACCGTAACTGCTGTAGCAGATCGTAAATCCCAGGCTTCTGCCCATCTGGTTGCATAATCAGTACATGTTAAGATATAACGATTATTGCTGCAAACTGAGGGTGGTGTAATAGGACCAATGAAATCCAAACCCCATTTTTGGAATGGTTCTAATGGCAGTACAGGTTGAAGAGGAAAATGATGACGCTGTAATGGTTGTCCAGTTCTTTGGCAATTATCACAAGATTTAACTAACTACAACACATCTCTATACATAGTCGGCCACTAGAGTCCACTTTGCAGAATTTTTCAGTGGGTTAAATCTACAGCAAAATGACCTCTTGTTGGACTTGAGTGAGCCAAAGTGATCACTGAGTTTACTTCGTGTGGAGGAATACATCGAAGTAGGGTTCCGGTATGATCCACATAATATAGTTCTTCAGCAATTAACCAAAATCAATGGCTAAAGACTGCAATTTTCTTGCGTGCTGCCGCAGAAGTCTGAGATGGAAGGCAACCATCAGTGAGAAAGGTCAAGATCTGATCATAATAATTAGTTGGCATAGGCAGGTCGGTGCTTTCATCGTAAGTTGGCTCAGAAGCATAAATCGTTGGAGTTGTGTCGTCTACTCCTACCGGAGCCTCACCGGAATCTAGGCGAGACAAAAAATCTGCTAAGGCGTGTGAGTTGCCTGGCCTATGTATAACTTCATAGTCAAATTCTTGCAAAAGCAGCACCCATCGTGCTAATCGTCCTCCCAAATGCTGTTGGCGGACTAGATAAATAAGTGCAGCATGATCTGTGTGGAAAGTAAACTTACGGCCCAGTAGATAATGTCTGAAATTTTTGACCGAATATACTAGACCTAAACACTCTCGTTCTGTTACCGAATAATTCCTTTCAGCAGGTGCTAATCTCCGACTGGCGTAATACACTGGTCTGAACCATTTATCAGTTGGTTGCATTAGAACGGTGCCAATAGCTATGTCTGAAGCATCAACAAATACATGAAAGGGGTGATCCCAATCAGGGGGTTGTAATATAGGAACCTGTGTTAATAAACACTTTAATCGATCAAACGCTATCTGGCATTCCTCAGTCCATTCAAACTATCGTGGGGTCTTGTTAATTAATCTGTTCAGTGGAACTGCCAAATGAGCAAGCCATCGCAAGTGTCGTCCATGCCATCTAACTTGGCCCATAAATCGCATTACTTCCTTAGGTGTGGTGGGTGCAGGTGCTTCTAATACTGCTGAAATCTTATCGAGATCTACCTGAATGCCATGTGCAGACACAATATGACCAAGTAATTTTCCACAAGAGACCGCAAATACAGACTTGTTTGGATTTAAGCAGAGCTTGTATTCTCTGCATTTTTCAAAACAGCACCGTAAATGGAACAAATGCACTATCATTTTGCCAAATACTGAAAAATCGTCGAGATAAACTTGCATAAATGAAGTAAGGTAAGGAGAGAATATCTCTTCCATGCATCTTTGAAAAGTACTGGGGGCATTACGTAGGCCAAACCACAAAACAATGCATGCGAACACACCCCAATTGGTGATGAAGGCTGTCTTCGGTATGTCCTGCTCAGCCATCCTAACTTGATTATATCCACTGTATCCATCTAGAAATGAATACATTTCGTGCCCTGCCACCCTATCAAGCATGGTATCCAAGAAAGGTAATGGGAATGGATCTGGCACTGTAGCTGCATTCAACTTTCGGTAGTCTACACAAATTCGGAGCTGTTTATTCTTCTTTGGTACAATGACAATTGGCGAAATCCACTCTGCATGTTCTATAGGTACAATGAACCCAACCTTCAATAGCCTATCCAATTCTGCCTTTACCTGTGCAGCGTAGTTCGGGTTCATTCGATAGCTGGATTGTCTGATCGGCCTTACCTCCGGCTTGAGCATAACTCTGTGTTGATAAATGCGCGGATCCAGACCCTTCATGTCCTTGTAGTCCCACGCAAAGATGTCAGAAAATTCTCTGAGTAGTAGTAGGTCTGCTTGAAATGGTTCCGGTAAATTTTCTTTGATCTTAACCGGGCGTGGGTGGTTCTCATCTCCAAGATTATGAGTTACCAACTAATCCTCTGGAACATAAAGTTGTCGCGGCTTTTCTGTATCGTCTGTTGGTTTGAAAAGTTGTCGTAATTCGGCATCTTCTACATCAGCATTATCTTCTTTCTTATCTTCTACTGTTACAGTCGTCATTGAGCAGACTGAGGGGCTTCAATTATCTACAACAGCTTGTAGGTCAACGGTTCCCAAGGAAATCAAATCAATGTTGTTCTTTAGAAATTCTTCTTCTTCGTCATCTGATAGTCCGTCTAGCATATGAACTGGTTCGGCGAAATACGGTCTAGCATGCAATTCACAAGGTTGTATGGCGTCTAATTTTACAACACATTTATGATTTTTATCTTTGAACGTGAGTTCCTGTGCAGACCAATCTTGTATCACCTTAGCTTGCTTCAGCCAAGGGCGACCGAAAAGGAGATTGTAATCTAGGGTGGATTCTGGCAATTCTAAGACGACAAAGGTCATCTTAAATGTGGTGCCTTGCAGATTAATTGGTATGTTCCGAACATGCCCTACTGGGTGAACTCTAGACTGATCCGCCATTCTAACAAAAAATTGAACCGGCTCTATTTTAGTCCATCCTAGTTTCTTACACAGTGTAGTAGTGGCAATATTCACACCAGACCCTCCATCAATTAATACTTGTGTGATTTTATGACTGTTATACCATACGGTAATCAGAGGAACTGAGTGATCGACCATGGAATCTGGTTCTGGTTGTACAATTGCGGTGGCCGGAATATAAGCAGACTCAGTAGTAAACTGGTGTTGAAATTGCTGGCAGACTCCTGGTACTAATGCTAGTAATTGCCCAAGAGGAAGTGTATAATAGATGCTTTAGATAAAATATCCCAGGCTTTTTGTGATTGATTTGCATTTTCTATAGATGTTGAAGATGAAGCATTGTCTGGCGATGATGACTTTGCTGTAGATGATGTTCCTGCTTCTGCATTTGCAGCAAGATCTTGTGTTGCGTCTGGTGTTAACGAGGGCTGGGTTACCGGAATAGGCTCTGGAAAGACTGGTGGTTCTGTTGTGGTCCATTGACTAGCCTTGTTGTACATTCTGTGTTGTTCACGTATCCCTGGTTCAAATATTTCTGCTGCCGGTTGCAGTTGTTTACCAGAACGGGTTTGGACTGCAGCAGTCTGTGTCTCTACTGGTGTGATTTTTACCATGTTGGCCATTGGATTTTGACGTTCCTTTTTCCTTTGATCATACTCAGCTGCATCCTTACAAAATCTCCTAATATGTCCAAATTCACCACAAAAATGGCAGCGTGGTGGTGGTAAATTGGGATTTTCTGGTGGTGGTTCGTTCTGCCAACGGTATGCATTATAGTTGTTGTTCCTCTGTGCCCGGTGATTTCAATATCCTTGCTGTTGGTTGTTTCTCAGTTGTGGAGGCACATAGTGGTTGGCTGGCTGCCCTTGTTCCTGGATGATTGCATTGACAGTCGTTGTTCCCTGTACTCTAGCGTTGTATGCGCAGTTTTTGGTGGTGTGTCCGGCAATGTTACAGATAGCGTAGAATGTTTGATTAAGTGCGCAATTGGTACTGGTATGTCCTGAATTTTCGCATGTGGTGCAGTATACTTGTTTGGTCATATCTTCAACAACATGTTTGTTTGTTTTTACCCACTCCAGATCTTCTGTAAATCCGCCAACTTTGTTTTGTAGTTGCAGAGTCATTGCGATGACTGCATCAAGTGTCATAGCCCCGACACATCTTATGATCATGATCTCCCTAAGTTGTGGAACCAAGCCATTGATGAACCACTGAGTAATAACATCATCTGGTAAGTTAGCATGAGCCTGTGGTAGCTGCCTTAAGTGTGTTCTGAAAAGAGTAGCATATTCCTGTACAGTTTGATTTGGCTTTTGTCTGTTATTTTGTAGATAATAAAAAATTTTGGCTGGATTCTTTTTTAGCATGAATCGCTGCAGAAAAGCATCTCGTACTGCTTCGTAGGTACCGAAATGATTAATATCATATTCTGTGAGCACCTGGCTGCTTCATTGATAAGTGTAGATTGGAAGACAATGGCTTTGTAGGCCGGATCCGGTGGATGGTTGAGAACGGCGTAGCTTATCTCGAAAGTGCATATGTGAGCATCCGCATCATCTCCTGGAAATCCACCAAACTTCGTGTATGTCACTCCCATTGGAGGTGGCCTGGGTTGACATAACTGTTGTTGTTGTCCGTTCATTGTGAGTGTATTATACCTTCCTTCTGTATCTCTGGCTTGAATACCTGAACTACTGGAATCTGTATCGTCGGATGGCGCACTTTCCGGTACAATGAGTTTGCTTAATATGCTACGAATTTCTTTTTCGAACAACCTTCCTTCCTCCTTGATATCCAGTGTATGAGAATTTGCTTCCGAGCATGGCAGTTGGGCTGAAGATTCAACGGAGAATGCTAAATTGTCACCGAATAACTGTGATTCTCTTACCAAAATATCACCGAAATGATCAGAAATTGTGCCCGAATGCGGTGTTTTTCACCTTCGCTGATTTCTTTGCCTAGAGTGTTTTTAATCGTAGATGAATCTAAATCTTTTTCCAAGAGTGTTAAACTAGATTCCAACTGCGTCGTGGTAGGTTCTGGAGTTACTATGTCTTCGACAGATTGTGCCGAAATAGTACCGGAATGTACCAGAGACGTAACACGTTCTACCGAAATATGACCGGAATCAATTTTAACGTTCTTGACAACTGGGTCAGACCTAGCTGTAATTCTACCTCCCAGAGTTGTCTTTAGTACTCCCGACTGATGGTTATTGGGATACTTTTCACCTGATCGAGTAACCGGCATGTATCATTTTCTGTACTAATCGTGGAGCATTACTAACAGAACAGTTTGCAACAATCTGGTTCTGTTACTACTGCCAGTCAAACAATAATCTGATTCTGACAGACGACTAGCAATCTTGATGCCACTTTCCCACAGACGGCGCCAAGTGTTAAATGTGGTGTACGTACAATGTGTTTCTGACTAACCGAGATCATTACCGAACAAATATTAAACATCAAGCACTAATTCACCGTAAACTGTGTAAACTTTCAGTATCATTACCAAAAGGCATTAACAGCCCAAAGTGGGTTCTTGGGAGTGGTAGGGGTCTTTTAAACAGAGGCCCTGTACTATTTTCCCAAATTTTCGTTACAACATTAGAACGTGACTACTCGTCTTAGCTCAGTTACTAACAACAACTAGACAATACTTGGTTCCTAGACTCCTACGTACCAAAATTCTCCAGATCAACTTGCTATTGGAACAGAGCAGTTGTCTCTTCTTCAGACTCACAAATATCTAATAGATTAAGCAGAGTGAATTAGACAGATTTACCCGTCACAATACTTTCCGACGATCTTCAACTACAATTTACGTTTACCGAAAGCAATAGTTCGTCTTCTTCACCGAATGCAATGAATGCAGTAAAACAACAGACATTCTCAACAATGCATCAGGTTATCAAATCAAATCATGTAGTAATATAGTTACTCAGACTGACTCAGGGTACTTCAACGACTAAGAGCACATAGTATTACGATACGAAAACAGTACTCAAACACACAATCTGTCACTTAACATTCGCTACAGTGAACTTCAGTATGAGCAGACGATGCAGACAGAACTCTAACAATACTCAGAACTTCACAATAGTGTAAATAAACTCTGACAATTTCAAAAAGGGCATCTCTCTTTTCATTCTCCTTACATCGCTTTATATATCTTTTACAAGATGCACGTACCAACTTTTAGCGTGAATTTTGACAATCTCTGTTACATTAGGCAGTCATTACGTCTGTCCCACTCCGGCGGCCGTCTAACAGCCTTGATTGACTCAGGTGCAGCAACTAGCGCAGTTAGACTTTCCTACTAGCTACAATTGAACATCAAGCCTATCTCATAGGTTTGGGAGGTGTGGAAACCCCTTGTTTGGGCGAGGCAGAACTTCCCATCTACCTTCAAGATGTTCCAATGAAAGTCAAAATGCTAGTGTGTCAAGATGAGGACCTTAGAGAGCCACTTGTCTTGGGTCAAGATTGGATTTATGAACATGCAATCAACTTGAATCTTAGAAGTGAACTTCTTCAAGTTTGGAATGCATTACATTAGAATTAGAGAATTGCATGCTCACAAATCCGGATGTCACACAATCTCTTAGTTCTTCTAAGACTCATCTTAGCAAAAAAAATGTTGTATGTGTCAAAAGCTCTATGTTCCAGAAGAACTCAATCATGGAAGAGCAAGCTCAAAGACAAGCAGAATCCTCCTCTTATACAAGGACTAAGGCGGCCAGCACAACTCAACCCAAAAGGCAAGCAAGATAGCACATAAAAACCACTATATCAAATAGACAAGGAGATTTCAAGAAGAACGTAGTTCCAGGCATGAAGCAAACCTGGGTACGAAAAGGAGAGCAACCACCCGCCTGGCCAACAATCCCACCAAGGCAAGCTGTTGGCAGTGGTCAGGGCAGTCAAGGACTTACAAGACAAGGAAGCCAATGAGAAGGGCCAAGCAGGCAAAGAAGTCAATGAAGATCTGGCAAATAGGCATATCATTTTTCCTGAATTAATAGTTCCCAAATAGTGATTTTAGTCACTCCACACCATTGTAAATATCATTTTTGATTATTCCTACTCCATTTTGTACAAGCCGAGGAGTCCTCAAGCTTGAGGAGTATTAGTAGTGTTTACGTACCAATTTTCATAATTTTATGAGCTCGTTTGAGCCCCCAAAATAGCCTTAGAACCTAATTTTTAACTAGGTCGAACACTAGGTCTGGACAGGACCAAAGCTAGTCAAAAACTTAAATAGAGTTAGAGAGCTCATTTTTGAAGCTAGCTTGTTGTAGAATTGAACTTGTAAGAGCACTTTTGAGTAATCTAAAGAACTCCATTGTCTCTCTCTTTGTTCTTGCCTTGTGTGCATGTGTGTGTATGTGTGTGCATGTTTGTGTGCTTCTCACTCACACACTTGTGCCATCACTTGTTCGAAGTCTTCATACCATCCTCATGTCTTCCCGGATTGACATTAAAGGAGGTGCTACTCATTAGTAAGCTACACCAAATTTTGGCACCATTGCCAGGGATCGAGATTTGAAGATGAGCATGTGATGGTAACATGTAGAGTTGAGATGTTGGCATTGTAGGTAATTTCTTTACTTTTCTTAATTTTCTCTTTCTTACTTCATCATCATCATCCTCACCATATCCCACCTCCATCTCCATCATCCTAGAAAATTTCAGTTTTTGGTCATATCACCTTCTCCCTTCCATTTCCCTCAGTTCACTTGTGAGATAGAGCATGAGAGCGATTTGTGTGCACCATTTTTGCATGTTTTTTGAGTGTTCTTGCAGGTTTTTGTTATGTCATCATCTCCAACAGCCAGTGCAAGTATGGAAAAGCTCTGCATTGTCTGTGCTCCGTGGACCTCTGTCGATCGCGATCGACAAAAAAACTGGTCATTTGGTAAAACAAAGCGCACAATTATGACACACATGAGGAGCACATTGCCAATCACTAATTAAAACTAAAAAATTCCTTGATTCTCTCTCAATCGCGATTGACACTGTCGATCACGACCGACAGCCATGATCGACAACCTCTGTTAATTGCGACCGACATCCACGATCGACAGACCCTGTCAATCGCGATTGACACCATCGATCGCGATCGACAGCCACGACCGACACCTCTGTCAATCGCAACTTACACCATCGATCACGACCGACTGAATTTTGACAATTGACACATAAATCACATGCCCACGTGTCCATCACGATGGACAGACCCACGATTGACTAAAATTACATTGGAATTCGTGGAAAAAGTGTCAATCGTGATTGAAACCATCGATCGTGATTGAGAGGAACCATGAACGACTCTGTCTATCGTGATTGACACTCTCAATCATGAGTGACGTGTCGATTGCGACTGACTGGCCCGATAGACACCTCTATCAATCGTGATTGACAGACCTGTCGATCGCGATTGAGGCATTTTTGGCTAAATTTTTAGAGTTTCGAATTCCAAAGTTTTGGGGTAATTTTGGGCATAAAAATAAAAAAAATAGCACTTTGTGAGACCCCTACACTAGTGGTTTCAGAAAAATCATGTTTGCTTGTTAGCCTATTTGAACCCTATTTTAACCGTAAAACCCTGAACAGGCATAACTTTCTCATACAAAATCCGTTTGCTGTGATTTTGCTTTTGTTGGAAAGCCCATGAGGAACAAAATTAAAGAATCTCTAGAATTGTTTTCCATAAAGACAGAGGGAAAATTGATATCTGAATTACATGAATGACAGTGATTTGTTGTGTCTTTTGAATTTAAGTCTTGAGCTAACTTTGGGACTCCTACAGGTCCATTGAGAGCACTAGAGGGCATCCAAAGCAAGGGCATTCTGCAAGCTTGAGAACAGGGTTCTTGCACACCAATGGGCAAGGGATAAGCAACTTGTGGTTGGATTATTCTCAACTCCATTTGTCATTTCCTAGCTTAGGCTAAGTGCGAATGGTGCTAGAAGTAAGTTAGGGCGACGATAGGAATCTATCAAGTTGAAGACTACCTGAGCAAGCAAGTTCAAGCTGAAACATAATATCTTTGTGATCGATAACTTTAAAGGAAAGAACTTAACGTGGTGCGATCAACTTCAAGTGCCAAAAATCACTCAAGTACTTCTTGACGACACCAAATCAGGCAAGATCATAAACAAAGTTAACAAACTAAAAAGAATCCAATGATTGATAAGAAAGAACTAGCAATGAGGTTGTACCTTGGGTCAAAAATTCAGATTATTCACTAAGGCATATGAACCTTAGATCAGGACGACACCTAGGGAGAGAAAGACAAAGCCTTAGGTCTTTAGAGGCTAGTGTCAATCACACTGCTAGGTCTTGGGCCCAGCAGTTGAGCCATTATTCAGACTACCCTAGCTCTGAAACTAGCGAGTCTGAGATGTCTCATGGTATGGAGAGACCCACGGGAAGTTTAGGCGTGCCATACTTACACAGGGTAGAAGGCCCTTACAAGACGCAACTCGAATACCTTAGGACCAACCGATTAGGTGCTTGCATCTATGACGACGGCCCAGGAAGATCCATGGTCCAGATGAAAAATCCAGATCAACCCATAAGACTAGAACATACTTGACTCAAGTTTGAAAATGGAGCATACCTAGACAAAGAAGGAACCATATACGTGGTAATTGGTCACCCAGATAGAACAGACGAATTTGAGAATGTGATCCCAGAGACAGACTTAGGTGACCTAGAGCAAGGGAACATAGGTCAAGAGCCTAAAACTCCTCGAGGAAAATCAGTTCTCACTAGAATTATCACACCAGAGTGGGTTACCTAGGACAATAAGAGCATAGATCTGCTCTTAAATTGAGAGACCAATGAAGCCTTTTGGAGGTATAAGCCTGATCAGCTAAATGAGGTGGAAACAATCACAATCTATGAGTTCAAAGATCTTGATAGCCCAAGCAAAGTGACCTATTTAGACAATACTTTAGAGAGGATCTTTGTGGTCAGAGAGCATGGTAGGCATGCCTACACCTGAAAGGGTGAATTTGTTTTTCCCCAACCAAGATCTAATGTCTCTTATGGTCACCCAGGAGCGGGAATGTCCCAAGCTCATGGAGCTCAAAGGGACATAAGTAGAGATAGGCCAGAAGTGAGTTTTGCCAACCCCTTGGGAAGAGAAAGGATGAGAACAGAGATAGATAGAGTGTAAATTGAGAGACCTAGAGCCCCAAGAAACCAAAGAACTGCTGATGATTTCCCTTTGCCAAGACCTAGAGAGCACACATAGACTTTGAGAACTACACGTCTAGTTAAATCCATGAAGAGCTACTTCGATGGCACAGGAGACCCATATCATCATGTGGCCGAGTTTAGGCAAGTCTTGAGAGCTGAACAAGTTGAGGACCTATTCACACAGTACAAGGCTTTTGGTCTAACCCTTAGGAACACCGCCCTTACATGGTTTCAACCACTAAATGAGAGACGGTTCAGGAGCATAGACCAACTTCTAGAGGCTTTCATCACTGAATTCTCTAAGAGTGGTATAAGGCATAATAATTCCTCACTGATTCACAGCTTCAAGCAGACACCTCAAGAGACTGTTAGACTTGCAGGAAGAAGATTTAGGCAATATCTAGAGAGATATCTTGTTCTTGAGTTACCCACACCAGCCAAACAAGTGGCTTTATTCCTCTATGGATTGTTGAGCACAAAGTTGAGATCATACGTGTACTTGAAGGACCCTAGAACCATAGACGAGTGTGTCGGCATGTGCATCGACATTGAGGATAACCTAGAGGAGGAATTGGAACTTTCAAAAATCTACAAGGATTCAGATAGTTCTACTAGCCTCACTTCCACTCAATCCACATCTATTGAGGAACTCGTTGAGAAAGTAGCTCAGAAGTTAAGAGTCTCAAGCAAACAAATACCTATGTCCTAGTGAAAAGATGCTATACTTGTGGAGGTTACCATATGGCGAACGTGTGTCCCATTATGGCTCAACCCCAAGTGAATCCTAGTAGCCAATACTGCACCATAGAACAGAGATACACTAACCACACCGTGCAAGATTGCCCCTACAATAAGCAAGCAGTTAGGCAAACGTACCCACAACCATACCCTCAACAAGGAAGATACCAGAACCTGTACCCATCACAGCAGTATGCTAGGCCTCAACAACCCTACCAACCACAATATCAAACCTAGCAAAGGCCTCAGCCTCTCTTAGCTCAGCAACCTCCAGCCCCAGCGAACGTGATTCCAGTAAAGTACGCAGCTGCAGAAGAGAACCTGAATAGAGCCATAGTCCGAGTAACACCATTGCTTTTAGAAAGTGACCCGAGTGTGAACTCGAGGAAAGCTTAAGAGAAACGAAATCCAAGATAATTGAACTTACATCTCAAACTCCCTCTCACACTACCCCACCACCACCATTCCCATCTCCATCCAATCCACCACCTTCCAACCCACCTCACACAATCCCACCACCCCCCCTAGAGTAGGATCAGCCTTAGCAGATCCCACTCCCGAGGACCTAAATATGATGCCTAGGGCATATCAGGCCAGAATCCAAGAAGGTCCAAACATAACGGATCATGAAAAGTGTTACCCTAGAGCGGAACTAGAGCTTGAACGAACTAAAATTTGTGCTACGATGGTGGAATTGGCTCAAACCATGTTTGAAGGTAGTCACCTCTTTAACTTCTCTAGTTCAGCTAAGATGCAGTTGCACTTTGATGGACTGCTAGAAAGATTGGAGAGGCTAATAGCACAATCATAAAAGGAACCTGCCTCTCAAAATAAGGACAAGGCAAGTGAAAGAATAAGCATTCCTCCCCAGGAAGCTTATGTGCCTAATTCCACTATATACCTCTTCTTCTATGAATAGGTATTCACGAGAATTCCTAAGAGAAATTCAAGAAGAGAAATGGGCTAATGAGAGTGAAGTCTCTCCTCCCATTGAACTTGTGGATGATGCACATTATCAATTCCCCCAAGACATTCCTTCCATTTATGAGGAGCAGGAGAGTACTCAATCTCAGGAGAGATTAGACTTCGAGTCTAACTCCTTACAGGAACTACCCCATTTCACACGCCCATGGGAAGCAAAGTCTACTTACATGAGAGCACCCATAGTGATGGTAAGAAAGGAAGACTCAGTCATACCTAGGAACATAGAGGTCGTAAAGAACACTAAATTGTAGTGCAATCTCACTCTAGAAGAGTTACTCAAGGTTAGGCCGGAACTATGGAAACATGTAACCAATCAAGTGCCAGAAGTAGCAAAACCTCGTTCCCAAGTAGGATCTCATAAAACAGTGCCAGAAATACTTGTAGATAAGATACTAGATATGAGTGAAGGAGAACAAGGAAACTGTTGGAAGAGGTGATTTTTTGAAGCAATTTTGATGCAAAAATAATTGTAAAATGCCAAAAACTTGTAAAAATAGTTATGCAATTGATGTAATAATAAGGAAGAGTCTTCCTTATGTAGAATAGAATCTTATGTAATTCTTCTAGAATTTTTGGAAACTCCTAGATAGCATATTTTTAGAATAATAGAGTAAAGGACCAAAATTCAAGTGTGAAAAGGGACACTTGAAAATGTATATAAGACAATTTCCTCTATTATGAGGTTGGTTAGTTATTTTGTAATTAATGCTATCCAAGTGAAGAAGAGAGAGTTTCCTACTGAAATCATGTTTTCTCCTCTTTGTGTGGTTTCTTTGATTTGTGAGTCTATTCCTTGTGTATCCATGGAGATTTGTGATCTTCTATTGTGTATTTATGTTGAATGTGTATGAAGAGAGTTGATTGCTGATGTGTTGAGTGAGAAATTGATGAAGAATGGTGCTGGAGATGACAATCGTCTGTTTTCACAGAATCACGATTGTCTCATCTGTATGGTACAGGTAACATTTTTGAGTTTTGACTTCATGATTGTGTTTTCTTGAGAAAATAGCATGCTTTAGATACCAAGATTGTGGAAAATGGTGGAGATTTGCTCAAGATAATCCAAACCCTATAAATTCCTCTTCATTTTCACTATTCTCAGAAATCCACTCATTATTCTCTTATTTCTTGGATTCTATCATCTAGAAGGGGCTGTGGTCTCATGTATACTTCCAGGATTGACAAAATAAAGATGTATTGTTAATTCTTTATGCTAAATGATTGGAGAGGACAACTCCAAAGGTCAATAACAAACATTTTTTGGCGTCGTTGCCGGGGAGTATATAAAAAGCTTCATTGAAGTTGGACCTTGCTGGATCTTCTATTGTTGATGGTATTGAACACATGGAGAAGGTAATACTCTTTAATCAAGAAATTTGAACATGAAAAGGTAGATAAGGCCTATTCAGGAAAAATGGGAATTAAACAGGATTCTGAGACAGTTCTTTGTGTTCCAATGTTTTACTTTTTTACTCATTCACACACTACAACATGTTATTATCTCTTGATTGGAGTATATTAGATTGATACTTTAATATTAGGGATATTTTTATTATAAATGGGGTATCAAGGTTGGGCTCAAATGTAAGAATTCAACATAGTAAATAATATAAATGGGACTTGAATAATTCCCAAATTTCTTGAATAGGCCTTAGATGTCTTTTGGGAAAAGAAAGCAATATATAATCTTTTGAGAATTGGAAGTGCTGAAATTTTTGCAAATTGATAGTTGCTCATCTCATTTTTTGAAGTAAAGTGCAGGTGTGAAAAATTTGAATCAAGAAAGCTGAAGATAAGGTAACATGTGTCTATTCTTGCATTTTTAGAGTGCTTTTTGACCAAGTACTAGGCAAAATTGTTGATCTTGGGAAGATGACATGATTGCATTAAGGAAAAGTCAAGTAAAGTAGCTAGATGCAAGTAGATAAGATCCATTTGTTAGCCAAGTCAAAGCAATAATCTTGAGAAAAAGTTGATTTGCATCTTGAAGAAAAAAAAATGTTTGAGTTCATCTTTGCAAAAATTGATACTTGCATTTCATAGCACATTTTTCTTTAGGAAGTTTGCTCATGAACTGTTTTGATAGCCAAAGCATAAGAGAGTATAATCAATCAAGGAACACAAGATCAATAGATCCACAAACAACAAACCCTAAGTGAAGTGTTTACCTTAATTTAGGGCAAAATAAAAAAAAAAAATTCATAAATGCATAATAATCAAAAAAATTTCTTTTCTCTTTAGGAAGTTGGATTGGAGCTTTGTTGACAAGAGTAATAGGGAACAAGTGAAAGGAAAGAAAAAATTTGTCAAAAAATTGGAGAATTCGAAAAACACGATTCTCTGCATAGGATCGCGATTTTCTGAATAATTCTGTGGTTATGATGTAAAATCATAGGTGACTGTTGAATTGGAATTGGTAAAGGGCACTGAAGGGAAACAAGAGAAAAGAAATACTCAAATTTGCACAAAATAGGAAGTACAGAAAAAACACGATTCTCTGCACAAAATCGTGATTTTTTGTTAGAGAAAAATTTTCTGGAATTTTCAGCACATTTGGGTTTTTGGAGAAAGGTAATTGCAAGAAATTTCATTAATTTTGAGGAAGTGAAGGAAGTTAAATTCCAAAGAAGTAGGGAAGATTGAGTATCAAGTGAGAGAGGTGGAAAAGGACAAAATCGTGATTTTCATCAATACCTAATGGGAGTGAATAATCAGGAAAAAAATAAGAATTGGGGATTAAAAACCATAAAGTTGTGGAAGGATGAAATTGGACAAGTGAAAGAGTGAAAAACAGTGGAAATTGCATAGAATCGCAATTTTGAGGACACTATAAAATCCTGGGGTTTTAGAAGAAACTCATTTGAGTGTGTGAGAGAGAGAGAGAGAGCAAGCAAGATCGCGACTTTCTGCAGAAACAAGATTTGGAGAGAATTTGAATCAAGCAAGCAAGGTAAAGGATCTCAATACCAGTTTTCTTGCATTATCTTAAATCCTCATTATCATTAAGCACAAATAAGTAGGAAATAATAGAAAAACACGGAATCGTGATTTTTAATTCTTAAAGTTTCTGTAAGAAAATAAAAAGATTTTGGAGAACTCTTTCATTGCATGTCAAAAACTAGATAGGGCGATTCTATAGAAGAGGTAAAAACTTAAAAATCAATACCTGAAAATAAAAAAAAAAAATGATCAAAATCGCGATACTATAGCTAGACACAAAATCGCGATTCTCTGAACTAAGGACAAAATCGCAATTCCCAGAACACGATTTTCATAAGAAAATCGTGTTATTTGCAATTGTGAGCAATCACGATTGTCTGGGAACAAAATCGTGAAAAACACGATTTTGAACACAAAATCGTGATAAACACGATTTTAATCTCAGAATCATGGAACACGATTTTGAGCACAAAATCGTGGAAAAAAAGATTTTATTCACAAAATCGTGACGAACACGATTTTCAGCACAAAATCATGGTAAAACACGATTTTCACCACAAAATCGTGAAAAACACGATTTTGAACACAAAATTGATATAAACACGATTTTGAACACAAAATCGTGGAAAACATGATTTTGAACACAAAATCATGGAAAACACGATCTTTTTCACAAAATCGTGAGGAACACGATTTTGAACTCAAAATCGTGGAAAACACGATTTTATTCACAAAATCATGAGGAACACGATTTTCAGCACAGAATCGTGGTAAACCACAATTTTCACCACAGAATCGTGAGGAACATGATTTTCAGCACAAAATCGTGATAAACACGATTTTAATCTCAGAATCGTGGAAAACACGATTTTGATCACAAAACCGTGAGGAACACGATTTTATTCACAAAATCGTGATAAACGTGATTTTAATCACACAATCGTGACAAACACGATTTTATCCACAAAATCTTGAAAAAACACAATTCTAATCACAGAATCGTGGAAATTAATTGAATGATCCTTAGGTCGGGGAATAAATTGCACCCACACTCCCAACAGGAATTGGGAAGGAAAAAAATAGAGCCAATAGTAGGGGAATTGCAAGAAAGAGATTTAGAACAAGAAAACAACATGGAAAATTTAAATGAAACAAATGAATCCACTGAAACTGGGGATTATAGAAACATCCTCAAATATATGTATACAAATAGGTTTGGAACCTATGTATATCAGGATGGAATGCATAGATTTGGGAAATGGGAGAATTGAGATGGATACAGCCACATTCATGTATATAACAAATAATTATATGTCGAATCAAAAACCTCAGTTCAAAGGGGGACCAAAGATAACTTGTTATAGGTGTGGGGGAGAACATTTCATTAGAGACTGTCCACAACCTCCTACATTAAGAATAGATGGAGCTTATTGTAAGGATTGTGGCAGGGAACATTTGATAAAGGATTGTCCAAGAAATCCTCAAAAACAACAAAACACACCTAATAACATACCACTAAAAACAGTTAACATCATGGAGCACGAAGAATTGAGTGACATTGACCAAGTGAATGTAAATGCTATAACAAGGGCACAAGCTAAACAACAAGGAACAACTAAGCAACAAAATGAAGGTTCAATCTCAAAGGTGAAGAAAAATAGACAAAAAGGGAAATGGTAAAGGAAAAAAAGAATGGGTAAAAATTTGGAAGAAGAGAATAGGGAACAATCAAACAGTACTCCTTCTCAGAAGACACAAATTCAGTCTGAGATAAGAAATTCACAAAGTCTAGACACTCTAATAAAAGCATATAAGGGAAGAATTCAAGAAGGACCAAATCCTACAGACCATGGAATGGCTTACCCTATGCCAGACTTAGAACATGAAAGGATGCAGAAGTGTAAACAAATCATACAGGAAGTACAACTCAAAATGGGGGAAGTAGACAATTCTCAAAAAATAGTTGAGGAATCTGAGACAACAAGAACAAGAGGAAATATTAACAAGGAAGAAAACCCACAAGTAACATTCTAGGTGAATATAGATAAACAATGCACAATTCTATATCACACCACATTGGAAGATTTAATGAAACAGAATCCTCACTTACAAAACAAAATGAAAAAATGGGAAACAATACCAGAAAATCTTCACCCACAACTGCAGGAATTGGAGGAGTTATGGTATATTCCCATTGATAACATAGGAGGATATTGTGAAGGAGAAGAGGGAAACTCAACCCTAAAAATACAATTTGGTAAAAACCAGGCCAAAGCTATTATGGATAGTGGATCAGGAGTGGCCATCATGACTAAACAAACCTGGGAAAAATGGGGAAAAATGAATTATTACCCACCAAAATGAGATTGCAACTTGCAGATGGACACATAGAAAAACCCCTAGGAATATGGGAAAAAGTGATTGTGGACATATGTGGAATAGAGATAGAACATACTTTTGCCATAGTTGAATTCCCACAAACTACTTCATATGAAATTATCCTAGGAAGACCATTTATGAGACAAATGCAAATTGTGCAAGATTGGGGTAATGATTGCTTATACCTTCAGAGCAAAGGAAGAATAACCAGAGTGAATCTAAGAAATGGACAGTACTGTGACATATCTCCTCAAGAATGGTATAAAATACATCAAAATCAAGAGTTAAGTGAAGAATCAGAGATGGAAGACCAGAATGAAACTGAATCATCACTATGGAAGTGCAATATGATAAGAAATCTCACAAATAGAAAAAGAAGATTGAGAAGAGAAGATTGTGTAGAAGGAAGAAAGTTACACGACGAGAGCTATGTACCACAAGAATTGAAGGATGAAGAATTTGAGCCCTATGGTTGGAACCAAATTTTGGCTACCATGGATCTAGCCAGTGATGAGTATGTAGGTGTGGAATTTCAAAATGAAGAAGGGTATGATGTTTTTCACATTGGAATCCAAATGATAAAGGTATCAAAAAGAGAAGAGGACCAGGAAGAAGAAATGATATTGAAAAAAGCAAAAACACAAGATTTGGAAGAAGTAAAAGCTGAAGATGTAATAAAAGATAAAATATCAGAAAAATATAAGAAACACAAACACAAGGAAATAGAAAAAAACCAGGAGGATGAGAGAAAGGAAAAAGAGACAAACAAAGATCAACAGTTTGATGTACCACCAATTTCAAGACTTATGAAGTAGAAGACAGACTACTTCTAAAAATGAAACCAAAGAGAGAAAAGAAGAAAGGAGAGTCTTACGACAATGAAGAACAAACCAAGAAGGTTGTAATCACTCAGGAAGATGGAGAAGAAAGGCATATTGTAGTAGCTGATGATATGACGAACCAAGAAGAGGAGGCACTAAGAAGTTTGGCCAGGAACTATAGAGATGTGTTTGCTTATAACTACAAGGATTTGAAAGGAATTGATCCTAAAATCTGTGAGCATAAGATTCCTATTACACCTGAGGTAAAACCTAGCAAACAGAGACATTACACATTCAATGATAAATACTCTACTAAAATAAAGGAAGAAATTGGCAAGCTGTTGGCTGCCAATTTTATTTATGAGATTGAGTATACAGAATGGATATCTCCTATAGTTGTGGTACCAAAAAAGAATGGGAAACTTAGGGTATGCATTAACTTGAAAAAGTTGAATGTAGCAACTATAAGAGATAGTTATCCATTGCCTATAACAGATCATCTTCTAGAGAGAGTTGCAGGGAAGGAGGCTTATAGTTTTCTAGATGGTTTTTCAGGATACAATCAGGTACCTATAGCATTGGAAGACCAACATAAGACTGCCTTCTCCACAGAATGGGGAATTTATTCTTTTAGGGTTATGCCCTTTGGGTTAACCAATGCCCCAGCAACCTTTCAAAGATTGATGTGTCATATCTTCAAGGAATTCCTGAGGAATGTGATGGAAATTTATGTAGATGATCTGTGTACTTTTTCATTACAAAGATAGGATCACTTGCAAGATTTAGAAAATATATTTGCATGGGCGAGGGGGAACTTCCCCTTTACATCCAAGATGTTCTTATGACAGTTAAAGTGCTAGTGTGCAAAGATGAGGACCTCACTGAGCCTCTTGTCTTGGGTCAAGACTGAAGGAGAGTGTAAATCTCCTAAAGAACAAGCTATCCTTGATATTAGACCACCTCTAGATCAAGAATAACTTCAAACTCCACCTAATTTTGGAGAACAATTACCAACTTATCAAGAAATTGACTATTCTGGAAGAAACCAAATTCTCAGAAAAGTCTGCTGCAGATTAATCTCTGATTGAATAACAATTCATGTAAAGTTTTTTATAAAACTTTGTAGGTTGTTTTGGCCTAAGGTTGCGCATCTTCTCCAACTTAAATCTCCTCAAATGATTGAGTATACTTTGAGAAATGACTCAAACACTTTACCTATGTGTGAAACTGCTTCTCTGTAGTAGCGACTTTGACACCTGTAACTTCTTAGCTATAGTTTTCCCAATGTCGAACGTGTTTGGTCAAATGCTTTTAGCTGTAGATAGCTTATCCCTCAACTTAGATTTTGAGCTATCATTTGTGTAAAACTTTACACTGTGCACTGTCCATTTCTCTGAACTCGAAATCTACGCCTGTTTCAGAAGTCACTCAGACCTTTTGACATATGAATGTTCCTATTCAAAATTCTCTCAACCTGCTCGCAGTTAGACTCTCAAATTCTAGCCATAGATTGATTAACTATGGACTTAGACATCTCCAAAAGGAATTCACCAAAGATCAATCACAGAAGGAGAAAACACAGAAAATTCAGATGCAAAAATTCTGTCATTTCTGAAGAAGATTACAACTGAATGAGAGAGAGACTCCAACTAACTTTTCATGTGTCTAATGACACTTACAACTTCTCATTTCTCTATTCCTATATCTCACATAGTCTCTCCTCGTCTCTTCTCACTTATCTCGATATTTTTCCATAGTATTTATAGGCAAAAATGTACAGACTTATGACTAATCAAAAGTATATGTGACCTATGTCTTAACTAATGTACATATGTGAATATTTCTTTCAACCTGTGAATGTAACCATCTTCTAGGCTTCAAGACTTGATCTTATCTCCATCCTTTGTCTTTCAAAACTTCAATTGGTGATTGGTCTGCACCAACAGCTCCTGCTCAATCATCAATTGTGACTACCTGCATCTTTTTTATTCCTGCCATATCTTTAAACCTCTGCAACTTAGGTCCATCCAAACTTTTTGTCATCATATCTGCAAGTTGGTCTTTTGTGGGGGTATGCATTACTTCAATTTCTTTATCAATCACCTTCTCTCTCAAAAAATGATACTGGATTTCAATATGTTTAGTTCTAGCATGAAACACAGGATTTGCTGCCAAATATAAAGAGCTCATATTATCTCCACAAATGATAGGAGTACCCTGAATCACATAAAAACTCTTCATAAGTGTCTTTAGCCAAATTACTTCCTTTGCAGCTTCCACCATGCCTTTGTAATCTGCTTTTGTAGATGATAAAGCAACTGTATGTTGCTTCTTAGAACACCATGATATTAGTTTGTCTCCCACATAACACAAATATCCATGTGTTGATCTTCTATCATCCATATTACCTGCCCAATCTGCATCACTGTATATCTTAATTCTTGTATCTGAGGTAAACCCATAGTACAACCCCTCCTTGAGTGTACCCTTGATGTACCTGAGTACTCTTTGTCCTGCAATCCAATGTTCCTTTCTAGGACAATGCATGAATTGAGATAGAACTCCAACTGCATAAGACAAATCAGGCCTTGTTAATGTAGCATAAATCAAGCTACCCACCAAACTCTGATAGAGCTTCATATCTTTGAACTCTTCTCCTCCATATCTAGTCAATCTGTGATTGACTTCCATTGGAGTTGGTGCTATCCTAGAATCTTCCATTTTGAATTTGGTTAGCAAATTTTTAAGATACCTTTCTTGGGTTACATATACCCCATGTTGAGTATATGAAATCTCCATTCCGAAAAAGAATGACAAATTTCCCAAGTCACTCATTTTGAACTCTTTCTCCATCTGTTTCTTGATCATGTGTATGCCTTTGTCATCTGTTCCTGTAAGTATTATGTCATCAACATAAATACAAACATAAATAAAACCATCCTCACTTGCTTTGACTAGCAAGCTACTATCTGCCTTTGATGCTTGAAATCCAAGTTCCTTCAAGAACTTTACAAGCCTATAATTCCATGCCCTTGGGGCCTGCTTTAATCCATACAAGGCTCTCTTGAGCTTACACACATAATTTGAATACATTTGATCTTTGAAACCATCTGGATGCTCCATGTAGACTTCATCTGAAATGTAACCATTCAAAAAAGCATTTTTAACATCTAATTGAGATAATTTCCAACCTTTGCAAGCAGCAATTGCTCTGAGTGTCCTGATGGTTGTCATCTTTGCCACAGGACTATAAGTCTCATCATAGTCCACTCCATATGTCTGTGCATATCCTTTCACAACAAGTCTAGCTGTGTATCTAGACACACTTCCATCTGCAAATCTTTTGGTTTTGTAAACCCACTTACAACCAATGATTTTCTAACTATTTGGTTTAGGAACCAAATCCCATGTTTGATTCTCTATCAATGCATCATACTCCTCCTGCATAGCTTCTTCCCAATTCTTCTTCCCTTTGGCCTCTTCATATGTAGAAGGGTCTTCATCTGTTTTTACCATATAAGCATAATCCTTAGTAGTCAGAAATGAAGTGTCATAACTATACCTTGTAGGTTGCCACTTATGCCTAGATGATCTTCTGACTTCTCCACTTCTTGAAGTTTCTAGTTCATCACATTCTGGATCAAACCTTGGCCTCTCTTCAGCTTCAACCTGTACTTCACTATTCTCATCTTCATCAAAAATTTGAATCTTTGATTTACCTTTCTTCTGATTCATAATTTCTTGAACTTCTGCATACACATTAGATGTACCTGCATACCAAGAGCCTTGCTCATCAAATGTAACATCCTTGGACACAAAGAATTGCTTTATGGATGGACTCCACAATCTATAACCCATCTGCTTATCATCATAACCAATGAAAACATATTTCTCTGCTTTAGGCTCCAATTTATGCCTCAATTGAGAAGGCACATATGCATATGCTAAGCATCCAAATATTCTGCAATGATCTAAGGTAGGTCTCTTACCCCACCAAGCTTCATATGGTGTCATACCCTGCAAAGCTTTACAAGGTAACCTATTAACCAAATATGTGGCTGTGTTTACAGCCTCAGCCCACAAATAATTTGGGCAATTCTTCTCTTTCATCATGGACCTTGCAAATTCAACAAGTGTCCTATTCCTCCTTTCTGCTACACCATTTTGTTGAGGAGAGTACCTGCAAGTAACTTCTCTCTTTATACCTGCATTCCATAAATAATCACTGAACTCATTGGAGAAATACTCTCCCCCTCCATCTGACCTTAGTCTCTTCAATTTTTGACCTGTAATTCTTTCTGCATATGCATGAAAGTATTTAAATGTATTAAACACTTCTGATTTGTCTTTAATCACATAAATTGTGATCCACCTGGTAGCATCATCAACATATATGACATAATATCTTGAACCATTTATACTAAAGTCCTTTGAAGGACCCCACACATCTGTATGTATCAATTCAAGTCTTTCTGAATACATAAAACCATGCTTATTGTATGATTGCTTATGAGCCTTGCCTAACTGACATGCTTCACATCTGTATGTCATGTGTTGACCTGCAATGTTAGGCAATCCAAGCACTGAACCATTGTTAATCATGTCTTTGATACCTCTTTCATTGAAGTGTCCAAGTCTTTTGTGCCAAAGATCCAATTCTGACACCTTTTGCTCCCCATATGCAAACATAGCATGTCCAACATTTCCTTGTACCTTCAATGTGAAGAGCCTTCCTTCTTTCTTTCCTGAAACAACCTGTTTATACCCTTGACTAGGGTCCTCAACATAAACTCCATCATTAGTGAACCTTACCTCATATCCTTTTTCTACAATTTGACCTACACTGATCAAATTCTTTGGAATTGTAGGAACATAAAGAACTTTACTCAAAAGAGTGCTTCCATCTTTGGCTTTGACTGAACCAATTGACGTTACCTTATGCTTTGTGTTATCACCTGTTTGTACTGTGTGATTAATTACCTTATGATCTAGATCAGTCATCAAAGCAATATTTCCACTCAGATGATTGCTACATCCTGAGTCTATGTAGAACACTCTCATGTCCTCATGTGAGGCTTCACATGTTGCATTCATAATGAGAGTTGAATCCTCTTTCTGATCTGATGCATAATTGTAGTAGGTATTATTATAGGACTGATTTTGAAAGTTTCTACCTCCTCCTCTTCCAAAATAACTCCTACCACCTCTACCTCTGAAGTTTCCTCTCTGAAATCTACCACCTCTTGCTCTTTGATTAAAGTTCTGATTAAAATTACCATTGCTTTGATTATTATGCCAACAATCATGAGATAGATGATTGGTCTTACCACATATCCAACAAGATCTGACATTGTCTTTATTATTTCTGCCTCTTCCTCTACTTCTGCCATTTCCTCTTCCTCTTAGGAAGTTTGTTTGGCTTGAAGTACCTTCTTCTTCACCTGATTGTTGCTTTCCTTTGTTAGCTTTCTTCTTGTCTTTAGAGTACATTGCATGACCTGCACTCTTGTCAACATCTCCTTTGATATCATTCTCAAAAGTTAGCATATGTCCTAACAATTGATTCAAATGAGGAGTGAAATGGTCTAATGAAAGTTCTGTAGACAAAATAAAAGGCTTCCACTTCTCATCTTCTCTAAGCCCTGTGAGAATTTGTCTTACCAATTTTTCTTCTTCAATATCTTCATCCACTACGCCTAAAGAGTCTGCAATGTCCTTCATCTTTGTCACATAATCAGATATTGATTGTGAAGCCTTCTTCTTGAAAGTAGTGAACTCTGCCCATAATGAAGCTTTCCTCGATTTGGTAGTATTCTGGAAATGCTCTTCCAAAGCATTCCAAATGTCACTTGCACTCTCAAGACCTCTAATGTGAGGTAGCAAGTAGTCATTGACTGCCATATAGATAATGCTCCTTGCTTGAGCATCCTTCTTCATCCATGTCTTCAAATCTGACAATTCTTCCCTAATTGGAACACTAGGATCTCTGAACTAAGGCTTCTCTTCTTCACCTGTAATGTATGCTATCAAATCTTTGCTCATTAGATGAGCTTCCATTCTCATAGACCATGCAGGATAGTTTTCTCTATCCAACTTTTCAATTTGGAGACTATCTCCCATCTTTACTTCACCTATAGTCTCAAATCTTTAACCTTTACAGGAAATGAATGTACCTTTACTTCCAATGTTGCTCCTTCTGATCCTTTTGATAATCTTTGTGCGTCTTCCTTCAATATTTCTTCACACTTTAACCTTCTAAACCTTTGAGATGTAAAATCTTTACTTCTGTAGCAGTCGGAGTCTTCCTTTCCTCAAAATCAACACAACCTGCTCTGATACCACTGAAGGAGAGTGTAAATCTCCTAAAAAACAAGCTATCCTTGATATTAGACCACCTCTAGATCAAGAATAACTTCAAACTCCACCTAATTTTGGAGAACAACTACCAACTTATCAAGAAATTGACTATTCTAGAAGAAACCAAATTCTCAGAAAAGTCTGCTGCAGATTATCTCTGATCGACTAACAATTCATGTAAAGTTTTTGATAAAACTTTGTAGGTTGTTTTGCCCTAAGGTTGCGCATCTTCTCCAACTTAAATCTCCTCAAATAATTGAGTATACTTTGAGAAATGACTCAAACACTTTACCTATGTGTGAAACTGCTTCTCTGTAGTAGCGACTTTGACACCTGTAACTTCTTAGCTATAGTTCTCCCAATGTCGAACCCGTTTGGTCAAATGCTTTTAGCTGTAGATAGCTTATCCCTCAACTTAGATTTTGAGCTATCATTTGTGTAAAACTTTACACTATGCACTGAGCACTGTCCATTTCTCTGAACTCGAAATCTGCGCCTGTTTCAGAAGTCACTCAGACCTTTTGACATATGAATGTTCCTATTCAAAATTCTCTCAACCTGCTCGCAATTAGACTCTCAAATTCTAGCCATAGATTGATTAACTATGGACTCAGACATCTCCAAAAGGAATTCACCAAAGATCAATCACAGAAGGAGAAAGCATAGAAAATTTGGGTGCAAAAATTCTGTCATTTCTAAAGAAGATTACAGCTGAATGAGAGAGAGACTCCAACTAACTTTTCATGTGTCTAATGACACTTACAACTTCTCATTTCTCTATTCCTATATCTCACATAGTCTCTCCTCATCTCTCTCACTTATCCCGACATTTTTCCATAGTATTTATAGGCAAAAATGTACAGACTTATGACTAATCAAAAGTATATGTGACCTATGTCTTAACTAATGTACATATGTGTATATTTCTTTCAACCTCTGAATGTAACCATCTTCTAGGCTTCAAGACTTGATCTTATCTCCATCCTTTGTCTTTCAAAACTTCAATTGGTGATTGGTCTGCACCAACAAAGACTGGATCTATGATCATGCAATCAACCTCAACCTAAGAAGTAGACTTCTACAGGTTTGGGTAAATCATAATCGCATTACAGTTGAGTTAGAAAATGGAGCATTTAAGGAACTAGGAAAGGCACACACTCCTGGTCCTTCTAGGAGTACACATGAAGATGACGATGTTATTCTTATCCAAAACTATGTGATGGAGAGGGATGTTTTTCTCAACAAAGAAGTCAAGGATATGACAGAACTCCCTTCTTTTCCAAAAGTGGTAGAGACGCGGCAACCAAAGGAGGGCCAAATGCAGAAGCAACAGACTACCTATGTTCGAAGTCAAAAGAAAGTGTGAAGCAAGATGTCTCAGCCACCAAAACAAGTATGTGTATGGAAATGAGAGCATCTTGTTGCGGTCAAGCCACAACCACTGGGTCAACTTCATATAAGCGATCAATCTACAAAAGTAAAGTTTATTTGGGTACCCAAGAAGTCAATGAAGGCTGACCCACAATCATGACAAATCTGGGTGCCTAAGGATTTCTTGCGGGCTCAAATAGCCACACATAAACCACACCACGTACAACATGATACATGCACTCAAAGAATGGATATCCACTCTTATCTGACATGCACAAACACATATTTGCCTCGGAGCATGAGTAGAATCACTTGTAAATGGGTCCCTAAAAAGCCTCATTTACAAGCAGACATTCTTATGAAGCCCACCAGAGTCTACACAAAATCAGCTGGTATCACTTCTTTACACGAGAGCTTGAGAGGCTTAAAAATAGTGAAGGGTTGCAACCAATATGGAAGAAGGCTTTATATGAATACTTCAAAGCTTAGTTTCCCAAGCCAGACTTCCTAAGGTGTTTACACTTGATCAGCACACTCACTCCCAGTAAAGAGAAAAAGGGGTCTAGCACCTTCGTACTACCGTCTCTTACAAGAGGTAATGAACTGAAGCGCTTCAAATTGATGAACAATTTGGTAAGGCAAGCTCTAGAAATGAAAGGTATGCATATCCCCACAGAGAAAGGAACTTGACTAAACTAAAGGATATGGTGGCAATGACACCAACTATTGCCATTCACCTTCGAATGTGCATGCAACATTTTGCGTTCCCTGCTCAAGAAAGATTCATGATGCCACCCAAGAAGATTTGGTTTAGTTTATACTTAGCAGATGCTTTCAATCTAACAATCAACATGCCGCATTGCATCATTGACCAAATATATCTGGCACATCAACATTGGTATAAGAAGTAGAAGTCAGTGCTCTATGGATGTTGTGCACTTACAAGAATCGTTTATTGGTGCTTGGCATACGATGTGCCAATTCAAAGGGCACGTTTTTGGACTAGGGTGCAAGAATTTCAACAAAGACTATCGGCCGCAGGGCCTCCATCCATGAAAATGAGGGGAGATTTTCGGATGCCCTGTGCACAGGCCCGAGGTGCTACACTGACATCGGACACAACTCCACGACTCCCAAGGCGAGTGCAACCCTTTACCATCAGATTACCAAGGCACAGTGTGGAAGGATTGAATCTAGTGTTCCCACCGATACCCAGTGATTTAGAGTTCCCTCATGGCCTCACGCTCAAGGATCTATTGATGAAGAAGTAGCAAGAATAATTAATGCAATGAATTTGGAAGATGAAGCAGAGCAATTAAGTGGGCAACAGACTGTCACAGACCTGCCTCACCCAACCCAACCAGAAGTTGTCGAAGTAGATGAAGATGAGGAGGAGACTGCGGGTGAGGAACAAGATGATGAATAGGAAGGACCATCGGACAAAGGGGACCAAGAATATGAGCAACTCATTCTACCTGAACTTGCGGGAGCCCCAACATACGAAGCAACTAAAAAGACTGTATGATACTATCAGTCTGGTTCAAGAACAACACAGACTATCTTTGACAATAGGAAAGGCCTTGATGAACCATATACTTGAAGACGAAGGTGTAGATGATCAATACAGGGCCACCTTGACATGCTTGTTGATGCACTAGGAGTACTAGAGACCGTGCACATTGCCCTTGCACACTCACGAAGATTCGAGCGACGGCATGGGAGACGTCCCACCTGACCAGGGAAACAGATAAATATCTTGGTATCAGAAGCACAAGGCACCACATCCACAACCACTGGCACAGCTTACCCCATTCATCACATTGATGAAGCCCATACCTCAAGTGCACCCCCATCACCACCTTTACCACCCTCCCCTCCAACTCCACCACCATCACCCCCTACCACCACGGTCACCACTACTGTCACAACCATAGTCTCCACTTCCCTTAGTGAAGCACAAATTGTGAGTCAACTGTCAGAATCCGCACAACCTGACACCACCCCTATTGTAAATACCACCACAGATACTGTAATTCTAACTGTAGTTATAGAAAATGCCATTCCCCATGTCACACTTCTTGGTGGCTCATATGCACAACTACACACAACTGTACACCTTCACGACCATCAGCACACCTTATTCCCATGTACACAATAACTCCCATGACTGCATCCACACATGACTTCATGGACATATCACCCATTTTTTACCTCTCCCTCCCACCATTTTCCCACAATCCCCCATTCCCCCACCACCCACTTCAACATTCTCAAGCATATCATACACACTCCCTTTCCCTTTTCCCTACCCTCTTGCATTCAACACCTTCCCAACATCTACTCCTCTCAATAATATGTTCAATACTTTGTACCAATGTATGTATCAATTACAACATTACCAGCATTTAGATGCTCACCATATGAACCTGTTTCGAACCCATGAAACATTACAAGAAAGATTCATCAACTTAGAGAAGAACAAAAGGTTATTACAACAGCAGTATGATACCTTGCAGGCACAACATGATCAGTTAGTGGCCAATCCCCCCCAACCATATACAGATGAAAAGCAAAAAATTGACGCAATGCTACATGCCCAAATAACAGACAATCTCAAGCTTCGACGTAATCTCGCATTACTACGAAAACACATGTCTATGGCACTAGAAGAAAATAAAAGACTCAAGAAACAGAATGAAGAAAACCTAGAAGCAGCAATGGAGGGATCACCACAGGAGATCGGCCCAAAGCACTTCAAAGCCATCCCGTCAGCAAGCATGCAAATTGTGTTCGACACCCATGCCGACCTACTAGAGCCATATGCTACCCTAGAAATAGAGTGTGAGGAATTACGGAAGCAACTAGCCACTCAGTGAGAGTCACCAAAAGAAGTAACAACCGCAGCTGACACATTCGAAGAGGTCAAAAACAGAGAGCACAACTAGAAGAACTACAAAATAGAATTCCTCAATATGAGCATCAACCTTCTCCTCTCGTGGAGCCAGAGCCGGATGACTTAGTTCAAATTGAAGTTGAGGAGACTTTTGAGGACCCTTATGTGCCCATGCCTGTACCAGGGGGTAATCAAGCCATCTTTGAAAGAACCAGAGGACATCAAAGCGACCACCGTAGGTGCAAGGAAGCAGTCCAGTCTCGAGAGCTGCTCACACTCAACATTGACAACCTCTTTTGTGTAGGTAGCAATTTTTGGACAGCTCTCAAATACACCATCAAGTTGGAATACAAGGAAGATGCACATACAAAGAAACTACAACTTACAATGGATAGTCACGCAAAATGAAGAACCAGACAATCGACCCTGCAACACGGACACTACCTCTCAAGCACTACATGGAACAACCACTACAACAAGGGTCTGTCAGGGCCGAGAGACTCTAGAGGGGTGGGGAGTGTTGACATGCAAGGTTAAGGAAAAAGCATGGAAGCGCACCAAGGAATTGAACACATAAGAAGAAGGAGCATGTAGGGAGCTCCAAGAAGCACACATCAAATTTTCAGAAGAAATCCCTATAAAAATAGTGATTTTTATCACGTAAAAACATTGTAAATACCAATTTTCATTTTTTGCAACTCCAATTTGTTCAAGCCAAGGAGCCCTTGAGCTTGAGGAGTATTACAACTATCATCCTACCAATTTTCATAATTTTTAGACTCTATTTGAGCCCCCAAATAAGCCATGGAACCTAATTTTTAACTAGGTCATACACTAGGTCTGAACAGGGCCAAAACCATTCAAAATCTATAAAAAGGGCTGGAGAGCTCATTTTTGAGGTTAGCTTGTTGTAGATTTGAGCTTTGTAAGAGATTTTTGTTGTAATCGAAGCTTTCCATTGTTCCACTCTTTGCTCTTACCTTGTGCATGTGTGTGTGTATGCGTGTGCATGCTTGTGTGCTTTCACTCACTCATAGTCTTCATACTAGTCCTCATGTCTCCGTAGATTGACATTTATGAGGTGAAGCTCCTCACGTTGGTACTTACCATTGTGCTAGAGTGAAAAAGATGTTGATAAGAGTGCAACTCATGCAAAATATTCTAAGGATAAGAAGAAAGCTATCAAAGGAAAAGAAATAATCAATTGAAGATGAAGGTACTCCAAGCCAAGCAAACTTCCTAACAGGAAGAGGAAGTGGCAGAAGTAGAGGAAGAGGTAGAAACAACAAGGATAATGTCAAAGCTTGTTGGATATGTGGTAAGACTAATCATCTAGCTCATGAATGTTGGCATAACAATCAAAGTGTTAGTAACTTGAATCAGAGTTATAATCAAAGAGGCAGAGGTGGAAGAAATCAAGGAGGAAGTTTCAGAGGTAGAGATAGTATAGGCTTCTTTGGAAGAAATGGTGGAAGAAACTTTCAAAGTTAGTCTTACAACAATACCTACTATAATTATGCATCAGATCAGGAGCAGGATTAAACTCTAATTATGAATGCAACATTTGAAGTTCCAAGTGAAGATCAAAGAGTGTTTTAAATTGATTCAAGATGCAGCAATCATACGAGTGGTAACATTGCTTTAATGACTAATTTGGAGAATAAAGTGATTAGTCATATAGTTGAAATAGGTGATAATACAAAGCACAAGGTGAAGTCTATTGGATCAATTAAAGCCAAAGATGGAAGTACTCTTTTGAGTAAGGTTTTGTATGTTCCTACAATTCCAAAAAAATTTGATTAGTGTAGTATATATTGTGGAAAAAGGATATGAGGTGAGGGCCACTAATAATGGAGTTTATGTTGAAGACCCTAGCCAAGGGTATAAGCAAATTGTTACATGAAAGAAAGAAGGGAGGCTTTTCACATTGAAGATACAAGGTAATGTTGGACACGCCTTGTTCACATATGGAGAGCAAAAGATTTCTGAGTTGGATCTTTGGGAAAAGATGCTTGAACACTTCAATGAAAGAGGTATCAAAGAGATGATTAATAATGGTTCAACATTTGGATTACTTAATGTTGCAAGTCAACACATGACATACAAATGTGAAGCATGTCAATTAGGTAAGGCTCATAAGCAATCATACAACAAGCATGGTTCCATGTATTCAGAAAGACTTTAATGGGTACATACAAATGTGTGGGGTCCTTCAAAGGACTTTAGCATAAATGGTTCAAGATATTATGTCATTTATGTTGATGATGCTACCAGGTGGATCACTATTTATGTGATTAAAGATAATTCAGAAGTGTTTAGAACATGTAAACACTATCATGTATATGTAGAAAGAGTTAGAGGACAAAAATTGAAGAGATTGAGATCAGATGGAGGGAGAGAGTATTTTTCAGATGAATTGACTGATTATTTGTGGAATGTAGGTATAAAGAGAGAAGCTACTTGCAGGTACTCTCCTCAACAAAATGGTGTAGCAGAAAGGAGAAGTAGAACTCTTGTTGAATCTGCAATCAATGATGAAAGAGGTGCCCTAATTATTTGTGGGCTGAGGCAGTAAATACAACCACATACTTGATTAATACGCTACCATGTAAAGCTTTGCAGGGTATGACACCATATGAAGCTTGGTGGCATAAGAGACCTACATTAGATCATTGCAAAGTATTTGGTTGCTTAGCCTATGCTTATGTTCCTTCTCAATTAAGGCATAAAATGGAACCGAATGCTGAAAAGTACGTGTTCGTTGGCTATGATGATAAGCAAATGGGATACACGTTGTGAAGTCCATCTACAAAGCAATTCCTTCTATCAAAGGATGTCACATTTGATGAGCAAGGTACTTGGTATTCAGGTACAAATAATGCTTATGCAGGTCTTGAAGAAACAATGAATCAGAAGAAAGGTAAATCAAAGGTTCAAATCTTTGAGGAACAAGAGAATAATGAAGTACTAGTTGAAGATGAAGAAATGCCAAAGTTTGATCCAGAATGTGATGAACCAGAAACTTCAAGAAGTGGAGAATGCGGAAGATCATCAAGGCACAAGTGACAACCCATAAGGTATAGCTATGTGCAAGGAATTGAACTCACAACCTCTTGGTTAGGAATGTCATGGGCTAACCACTTGCCCAAAAAGCCATGGTTGAGGATTATTTCCTAATCCTCCCTCTTAGGGTGTAGTTCAACCATCTCCTAGTTATCACTTTATTACATTCTTCCCCCCTTAGCCAATCATTGTCCTCAATCATTTGCTCTTGTATCCCTCTGACCTCGGTGATCAGCCCCTTGAACTCCCTAGGTACCCTTGAATTGATGTCCTCAACCTCGCACAGTTTCTTTAACCTTGTCCACAACCTTGATCTCTTGAACCCTTGCTCTCAACCTTGGTGTCTTTAACCTTCTTGTTCGCAACCTTGGTGTCTTGAGCCCTTGTTCTCAACCTCAATCGTGAACCTTGTTCTCACCCATGTTTGGTATCTTGAACCCTCAATCAAGTGCCACCCAAGGTTTCCCAAGGACTTCACACTTCCAAGCTAGCTCAATAGATTTGGAAAGTTTGTTCTGAGAGCTTTCCAATGGTATATTATGTGCCTCAATCCGACCTACGGATTGACAGATACACTTGATTCTTTGTAGGGTCCAATTCTCAAAGCGCCGCCTCGACAATTCCTACCCTTTCACATGATAGAGTGCCCAATCGCCTTTTTTAGAGGCCATTAGATCATTTCACCTTGCCCAAGCCTACTTCCTAGGTTCTGATACGAATGCAAGGAATTGAACTCACAACCTCTTGGTTAGGAATTTGATGGGCTACGAAAAAGCTATGAAGGAAGAGTATGATGCACTCATTGTGAATGAGACTTGGGAATTGGTATATAGACCAATTAATCAAAAGGTAACTGGATGTAAGTGGGTTTACAAAACAAAAAAATTGCAGATGGAAGTGTGTCTAGGTACAAAGCTAGACTTGTTGTAAAAGGATATGCATAAACATATGGTGTAGACTATGATGAAACTTATAGTCCTATTGCAAAGATGACAACCATAAGGACTCTCATAGCTATTACTACTTGCAAAGGTTGGAAATTATCTCAATTAGATTTTAAGAATGCATTTTTGAATGGTTATATGGCTTTAAAGATCCATTTTATTCAGATCATGTGTGTAAGCTCAAGAGAGCTTTGTATGGCTTGAAGCAAGCCCCAAGGGCATGGAATTATAGGCTTGTAAAGTTCTTGAAGGAACTTGGTTTTCAAGCATCAAAGGCAGATAGTATCTTGCTAGTCAAAGCAAGTGAGGATGGATTTATATATGTTTGTATTTATGTTGATGTCATAATACTTACATGTATAGATGAGAAAGGCATACAAATGCTTAAGAAGCATAGATGAGAAAGGCATACAAATGCTTAAGAAGCATAGATGAGAAAGGCATACAAATGCTTAAGAAGCAGATGGAGAAAGAATTCAAGATTAGTGACTTGGGAAACTTTTTATATTTCTGGGAAATGGAGATTTCATATACTCAACATGGAATATATGTGACTCAAGAAAGGTATTTGAAGAATTTGCTGATCAAGTTTAAAATGGAAGATTTTAGGATAGTTGTTGATATATTTAGGTAGTGATGTGTGTGAACACACTAGGACCATCAGGGCACTTTTTTCCCTCTTTAGGAGGTTTTCTCCCCCCGGCTTGTATATATGCCTATTGCCCTAATGGGCTACTTATCTTTGTACATTCTCTAGTAATACATTCAGTATTGTGTGTTGTGCTCCAAGCTTCTTCTTCTTCCTTGTGTTGTTCGCGTGCTTCCGTAGACGTCTATCTCCAACAATTGGTATCAGAGCAGGTCGTTGCTTCATCTAGGGTGCCGTCGACACTCCTCCGTTTGCAGTCTCAGATTCACACGAAATTTGGTGAGCATACTCAAGGTGTTTCAGAGATCAAAACGGCTTCGCACTGTGGTGCCGAAATTGCGATCTGAGCTCGTTTTAGCCTCCGAACGCATTATCACAGTGCTTGTGCAGGCTATTTCATCTTTTTGTGCCAAAGGCATATACCAGTTTCTGTTCACCAGTATAAGCATCTCAAAGTCTGCTATAGGTCTAGCAGAATTTGTTGGGGGTAGTTCTGTTCAACTTTCTGAGATATAGTCAATTTTCTACATCAAGGTATTTTAGTCACTGGCCATGGCTGAAATCACTGATGTATTCCATATGTTGGCTGTTGAGGATAAGTTGGATGGTACCAACTACTCATTATGGGCTTATATGATGCGACATGTATTGGTTGCAAAAGGATTGTGGAACATTGTGCAGGGTGTTGAAAGACATCCTGTTACACCTCTGACTACAGGTACTGCAAATACAGGTGCTAGAGCTGATGAAGATGGTGTCGAAGATGATATTCCACAGATTCCTATTTGTGCTGCTGTTTTTGCTGCATCTACTGCAGAGCAGATTCGTTGGGATGGTAGATAAGTGTTCATGTGCTTTAAACAGGTTTTGGTTTTGGCTGAAAATGTCAGCATGCAAAATGGGTACCCTCCATTGTGATCGAGGGGGGGGAATATATGTCTTCTGATTTTAATGCATTTCTGGATGAACGTGGGATAAAACACCAGTGTACAGTGCCGTATACACCTCAACATAATGGATTTGTTGAATGAAAGAACAGGTCACTCATGGAGATGGCAAGGTGCATGGTCAAGAGTCAGGCTTTACCACATAGTTTCTAGCTTGAGGCTGTCATGTGTGCGGCATATGTACTGAATAGGTGTCCCACTAAAGCGTTGTAGTCTATCACTCCATATGAGGCTTGGCATGACCGCAAGCCATCTGTTGCTCATCTGCGTGTTTTTGGTTGTTTGGCATATGCATTAGTGCCTAAAAAACATCATAGAAAATTGGATGATAAGGCAGTAAAATGTATTTTTGTTGGGTATAATTCTGAAAGTAAAGGCTATCGTCTGTATCATCCACAGACTAAATGCATTCTGGTTAGCCGTGATGCTGTCTTTGTGGAAGATGCTATTCAGCCATTGCTTTCATGTACTAAGGAGACATATGTTAGCTCCAAACACATGTATGATACTTTGATGCCCCTTTTTATAGGTGGATAGTCTAGTGATGGTCCTAATGAGGCAACTTCTCAACCTTTGCAGGTTTCATATGATGATGCAGATCATTCCATTTCTCATGCAGATTTACATGATGCACTTGTTGATGAGAGAGCTGATATTGAGCAGGCAAAAACTATGCCAAAATGGCTGGTGCATACTTTGCGTGACAGCAAATTAGATGCACCTTTGTCATATCATACTCGTTTAGGCTCTCATAGTGCCTCCTTTGCATCAGATTGCTATGCTATGGCTGTGCCTAGTCTCTGTGATGAGAATAAGCTTGTTTCTTTTGATGAAGCACAGAATTCAGAAAATTGGATGGCTGCTATGCAATCTGAATATGATGCTATAATGAAGAATGGTACATGGTCTTTATGTGACTTGCCTCCTAGCAAGAAGGCCATTGGCACTAAGCGGGTATACAAGTTGAAGCGTAAACTTGATGGTACAGTTGATAGATATAAGGCTAGGCTTGTTGCAAAGGGTTATGCGCAGGAAAGAGGCATTGATTTTGATGAGACCTTTGCACCTACATGCCATATGACTACTGTTCGGAGCATTTGTGCACTTGAAGCCCATCATGGTTGGAATGTACATTAATTGGACATTAAAACAACATTTATGAATCGTGACTTACATGAAGAAGTGTATGTTTTTCAGCCCCGTGGCTTTGTGCAGAAAGGGCATGAAAACCAGGTGTGTAGGTTAAAGAAGGCATTATATGTTTTAAAGCAAGCACCATGTGCTTGGTATGAGATGATACATGCCTATCTGGTTGCACATGGTTTTGAGAACAGTCCAACTGAAAGCACCTATTATGTTAAGCATGCTAATGATGTGCTTCTAATCATTGTTGTCTATGTTGATGACATGCTGCTCATTGGTCCTATTGAGAAGCATATTGCTGATTTCAAGGCTGATTTGCATGCCTCATTTGAGATGTCTGATTTGGGGCATTTGCATCACTATTTGGGCATTCAATTTATGCAAGTTGATGGTGAAATGGCTTTGTGTCAAACGAAATATATTGACACATTATTGCAGCATTTTGGCCTTGAAGACTGTAAGCCTATTGCCGCTCCTATGGAGACAGGTTTACGATTGAGTCTTCATGATGCTGGAGATGCATTTGATGCTGTTGTCTATCAGTAGGATGTTGGATGCTTTATTTACTTATGCATTACTCGGCCAGATATTCAGTTTGCTGTCTCACAGATGAGCAGGTTTATGCATTGCCCAAGAGTCACGCATTGGAAGGCGGTTAAGCACATCTTTCACTACTTGAGTGGTACTCAGCTAGTTGGGTTGTTTTATCCCAAGGGGGATCACTACCGCCAGATTTGCATGCTTTTTCTGACTCAGATTGGGCTGGTTGCTATGACACTCGTGTGTCCACCAATGGTTTTTGCTTCATGCTTGGTAGCTCGTGTATATCTTGGTTGAGCAAGAACCAGCCTACTGTGGCCACTTCCAGTTGTGAGGCTGAGTATAGGGTAGCTTTCACAACGACTATTGAGTGTGTGTGGCTCAGATGCCTTATGGCTGATTTGGGTGTTGGCCAGTCTTCTGCCACCACCATCTTCACTAACAGTCAGAGTGCATTGGCAGTTGCGGGGAACCCTGTGTTCCATGCTCGCACTAAGCACATTGAGGTGCATTATCACTATGTGAGGGAGAGGTTCTCTGCTGGGGAGATCAGCTTGGCATATGTGCCCACGCAAGAGAACATTGCAGACCTTTTCACGAAGGCTCTGCCTAGGGAGAAGTTTGAAGCTTTCCGCAAAGCTTTGGGCTTACTTCCTTTTGTGGAGTGATTTCCACATAGCTTGGCACTTCCTTATACATGAGTGCCAACTCCTTGTTCACCACATCACTCCTAGGGGGGATTTGTTGATATATTTAGGTAGTGATGTGTGTGAACACACTAGGACCGCTGGGGCACTTTTTTCTCTCTTTAGGAGGTTTTTTTTCCCTGGCTTGTATATATTCCTATTGCCCTAATGGGCTACTTATCTTTGTACATTCTCTAGTAATACATTTAGTATTGTGTGTTGTGCTCCAAGCTTCTTCTTCTTCCTTGTGCTGTTTGCCTGCTTCCGCAGAGGTCTATCTCCAACAATAGCATCAACTCCAATTGAAGTGAATCACAAATTGAGTAGATATGGAGGAGAAGAATTCAAAGACATGAATCTTTATTAGAGTTTGATGGGTAGCTTGATTTATGCTCAAATAATTCTACTTCTTTTCTTACAAATACTTCCTCAAATTTTGCTGCCATCATTTGATCATGCAATTACTCATAGTGTTCAATTTCTTCTTGCCTCCAATCTATTGCTTTATCAGAGTAACTTTCTAGAATTTTCTGATAGTGAGCTTCATACAATGCTCTCTTATCATTACCTTGAGACAAATATGAATACAATTGTTCTTTGCTTGCCTGTGGTGGGTGAGGCTCCTTTGAGGATTGTACTTCTTTTTGAGCTGCCTCATGTTCCTCTTTAGTGGCTTCCTTCTGCACCAACTCCACTCCCCTAGGATGCAAACTTCTCTTCTTGGTTGGGGCTACCTCTTCTGGAGTAACTTTCCTTTTTTTGTACTGACCGTCTCATACTTGTTTGGACTCTTGGTTCTTTAACTGGTATCAATTTGGATGGGCTCTTTATTCCTACAATTAAACTTCTGAAGTATTGAGCCTCTGGTACCAACTTCAGTTGATCCTCCATATCTAGAATATTATGATATATAATATTTGTCAAAAATTGAGCTCCATTCATAAACTTTTTCGGTTGCCAATGCTTAGCTGCTTCCTTTAATTGTTCATGAATGTAGGGAGTTACATCCATTACTTGAAAAGGTTTAGCTCTGTCTTTGTTAGTAAACATGATTAGAGTAAGTGGTTTGTATCTTGGTAGTTTAGGAAAACAAAAGAATTGAAAAAACATCCTTATGGAAAATTATTCATTCTCTTTTCCCTTGAAATCCACAAATTTGGAATATCCATCATAAGTTGTTGCATTTTTCTTGACAAAGCTGCCAATTTGGTTCCCATAGAATAAAATTGAAGGGTTGTCCTTATGTGTTATGCTTTAATTGTAATCTACACATCCGTGCCCTCTACCAAATAGCTTCTTGAGTGGCATTGGCTAGCCCTCTATATTCTGCTTCAGTGGATGACAATGCCACTGTTGGTTGATTCTTGGCTGACCAAGAAATAGGTTTATCACCTGCAAAAGATAAGTATCCTGATGTGCTCCTCCTGTCATCCTTGCATCCTGCCCAATCTGCATGTGAATACACTTTAATGTCAATATCTGATGTATAAGGAAAGTACAAACCATGGTTCTGAGTTCCCTTTAGATACTTCAAGATCTTCTTTGCTGCCTCAAGGTGAGGTACCCTTGGTTTGTGCATGAATTGGCTTAACACACTAACACCATATGCTATGTCAATTCTGGTCAAGGTAGCATAATTCAAACTACCTACCATATTTTGATATCCTGTGATGTCTTGGACTTCTTCCCCTTCATGAGCACTTAGATTCTGGTTGACCTCCATTGGAGTACTTGAGACTTTAGCATCCTGCAGATTAAACTTCTTCAACATGTCTTGTACATACTTCTTCTGAGTGATATATATACCTGAATTAGTATAAACCAATTCAAGTCCTAGAAAGTACTTCAATAATCCAAGATCATTGATCTTGAACTCCTTCATCATCTGATCTTTGATTCTTCTGATCCCTTGGACATCATTACCTGTAATGATGATATCATCAACATAGACACAGAGATAGATTACCTCTGAATTACTCCTTTGATAAATAATGAAGTATCTGCCTTGCTCATAGTAAACCCTTGGTCTTGGAGGTATGTTGTCAATCTGTAATTCCATGCTCTAAGTGCCTGCTTCAATCCATATAGAGCCTTCTTCAATTTACAAACATAATTTACCTTCTTGGGATCTTCATAGCCAGGTGGTTGTGACATGTAGACTTCTTCAGATATCCATCCATTCAAGAAAGCATTCTTGACATCTAATTGGTACATGTTCCAATTCTTGGATGCAGCTACACTTACCAATACTCTGATTGTTGGCATCTTATCCACAGGAGAAAATGTCTCCTCATAATCAATGCCTTGGGTTTGTGCAAAGCCCTTGGCTACCAACCTAGCTTTGTACCTGTTGATTGTACCATCAGAGTTCCTCTTTAGTTTGTAGATCCATCTGGATCCTATTACTTTCATGGAGTCCTTCTTGGGTACCAAGTCCCATGTATCACTCTCCTTGAGAGCTTCTACTTCTTCATCCATAGCTCCTTTCCATTTTGGTTTAGTGATTTCCTCTTCATATGAACCTGGTTATTCATTCAACAAATCCTTTGCAAGATATACAGACTGCTTAGTTACAAGAGAAGTATCATACCCATATCTGATAGGCTTCTTACTTTCTCTCTGAGATCTTCTTATTGCTTGAATTGAGGATTCTGGTATATCCTCAAGCTTCTTCATCTTCATCTTGCCTCTGGATTTCCATGCCTTGAATTCTTCAAGATTGATTGTGTCCTCATCTTCTAAACTTGAGTCTTCCTTCTGTATTGGTTCCACTTTTGAGAATTTTGGAAACTCCTCTTCCAAATCATAGGGTAGACTAACCTTCCTGCATTCATTCTCATACCATGAGTCATTCTCATCAAAGATGACATCTCTGCTTACCTTGAACCCTTTATTGGTTGGGTTGTAGAATCTGTACCCTTTTTTATTCAATTCATAACCAATGAAAATACATTTTTCTGCTTTAGGGTCTAGCTTTCCCCTTACTTGTGAGGGAATATGCACATATGCCACACAACCAAAAATTTTGCAATGATCTAATGAAGGTCTCTTACCATGCGAAGCTTCATAAGGTGTCATTCCATCAAGTGACTTTGATGGCAACCTGTTTTTGAGATAGGTGGCAGTAGATACACTTTTTGCCCAAAGATAATTTGGTACCTTCTTTCATTAAGCATAGACCTAGCTGTTTCAACAATAAGCTTGTTCCTTCTCTCAGCTACCCCATTTTGTTCAGGTGAGTACCTTGTGGTTATCTCTCTTTTGATGCCTCTTTCCTGCAAGAAATCCTCAAACTCATTGGAGAAGTATTCACCTCCTCCATCTGACCTTAGTTTCTTCAAGCTCCTTCCTGTTTGATTTTCAACTAGTGCAAGATATCTTTTGAAACAATTAAACACTTCATCCTTATGCTTCATAAAGTATAACACAGTCCATCTTCATCAATGAAAGATACATAGTACCTTGATCCTGAAATGGAGGGATCCTTGCTAGGTCCCCAAACATCTGTGTGTACCAAGTCTAGGTAGTCTTCATGCATAAAACCTTTCCTTGAATAGGGCAATCTTTGAGACTTACCAAACTGATAAGCTCCACATTTGTAAATCATGTGTTGCTTGGATACATTAGGTATCCCAAGCACACATTGATCCCTGCACATTTGCTTTAAGGTCCTTTCACCTATGTGACCTAACCTCTTGTGCCATATTTCTAATTCTGAAAGTGTTTGATCCTTGTAATTGTATAAAGCAATGTTTTTGGTGTCTTCTAGCTCAAAAGTAAATAATCTACCTGATTTTTCTCCCTTGGCTATCCTCTTGAATCCATGTTTTGGGTCCTCCACATATGCTCCATGTTGAGTGAACCTGATCTGCAAACCTTTCTCCACAATCTGACCAACACTCATTAAGTTTCTGGTAATGGTTGGTACATAAAGTACCCTGCTCAATAGGTTCTGAGTACCATCACAAGTTTTTACATTTCCAATCTTTACTACAGAATGCTTAGTATCATCACCTGTCTGTACTTGATGTTTGCCCTTGGGTTCCTCAAGATGAGAGAGTAGTGCCACATTGCTAGCTACATGATTAGAACACCCTGAATCAATGTAAAACAAATGATCATCATTGATACCTGACTTGGAAGTCATGTTCATGATCAATAGGGAGTCATCTTGCTCCTCTGTGTAGTTGTTGTAGTCTTTCCTGTTTCTGAATCCTCCTTGGTAGTTACCATTATGGTTGTTGTTGTAATTGTTGTTGTAGTTATTATTGTAGCCATTGTAGCCTTGGTGTTGGTTGAACCTTCCTCTGCCTTGAGAGTATCCACCTCTTTGATAGCCTCTTCCTCTCTGATTTTTGTAGTTTCTGTAGCACTCATCTGTGGTGTGGTTATACAGTCCACAAATGTTGCATGGTGATGAGTTGTAGGGTCTCCCCCTACCTTGCTTACCTCCTCTGCCCCTGCCTCTTGAAGATCTACCTCTCCCTCCATAGTTGACTTGGGAGGTAGACCCTTCCTCATCTTGCTTTTTACCTTTACCTTTGTCTTTAATCTTTTTATCAGTATATAGGGCAGAAGGAGTGTTACCTTTAGATGTATCTCCAATCTTTGTAAACTTTGCTTCATGTGTGAATAGTTGGCCCATCAGAGTTGTGATATCTGGGGTATGCATGTCCATGTAGAGATCCAATGCAGTGGTGAAGCTTTCCCACTTATCATCTGCCTTTAGTCCATTGGTTACTTGCCTTACTATTTGTTCCTCTTCAATCTCCTCTCCAATGCTGGCTAATTGGTCTGCCACATCCTTGATCTTGGTCACAAATTCTGAGACTGATTGCTTTGGTTGCTTTCTAAGGGTTGTGAATTCAATCCACAATTGATTCTTCCTGGCCCTTGTATTGGAAGAAAAGTATGATGACAAGGTTTCCCAAGTTTCTTGGGAAGTCTTACAATTCCTTATGTGAGGTAAAAGGAAATCAGATATAGAGTTAAGAAGATAGGACCTTGCCAATGCATCTTTTGCACACCATGTATTTAGCCTTTCTTGTTCTTCCTTGGTGGGTAGACCTCTTGCTTTGAATGAGGGCAATTCCTCATCTCCTGAGATGAATCCAAATAGACTTCTCCCTTGTAGATAGGTCTTCATCCTCAGAGACCAAGCCTGATAATTTTTCCTGTCCAATTTATCAATGAATGAGGGAAAACCATCTCCCATGTTACCTTATTCGCTCTGATACCACTGTTGGGAAAGATGGATGGATCCTCTAGAAGAATAATAGGTGCTGCTAATCCTGCTTTGCACCAGCCCTCAGTAACTCCAGATATGATTATTAGACACCCTTAGCTTCCAAATGATATCAAGAAATGCTATATGTACTTTGGAAATGATTTGAGTAATGACTTTATCAAAACAGATAAGTTTATGAATCATAGAACTTCAAAAACTTCTATTTTGGTCTTGATACCTGCTCAGTCTTTCACTTAGTATGACCAGTACACTTAAAATTGGCAAAATTCCTTCTAGAGGTATTCTACTAACTTAGTACGCTACCATTTGCAAGTGGAATCATTCAAAATGATAAACTATACAGTGAGAAATCACTTTAGCAAATTTATGAACACCCCCGACTTTTTAGGAAGTATGCAAACAAATACCAGTGAGCACTTCGACGCTGATTTCTCGAGATTGGCTGAATTACTTCGCTTCAAACTTTTTAGGCGTGTAGTATGCTTTGAGCTGAATCCAACAAGCTTTGAATCACTTGATTTGGAGCAGTAGACACTGAGATATGCCTCTCTGAAGTTGACAGAGTTGAAGTAGTACACTCAGAGAAAACAGAGTATATAGATGTAAATGTTTGTATTAATTCACATTGATGTGCATTCCCATTGGCATGATTAACATTGCCAAATGGTACTCATAGGTGTAGGCTATTGAGTAGACCTCACACTCTCAATGATCAGTAGTATATGCCTCGGGAATTTAGCTAGAGTGAGCTATGCTACCCGCGACTTTTTGACTTGCATTTTTATAGGATTGAGTTGAAAAATCAAGTTTGAATTCAAATTCAAACTCCTAGAATCTTTCACCTAAAAGGTAATGAGATATTCTCTCAATCAATCAACAACTTTTCCATGACTCTAATCAAGTAGGTGTGTACATAAAAGTGCCAAGTCTTTTAGACTTTTACAAAGAGTAAAATGGTAAGAACTTATAAGCATAAGTTCCTATGGTCCTTCCTTCAAGTGATGTCTTCATGAAATAATCCAAGCCAAATTGTGAAGGCTTGAATTGCACCAACAATCATCACATGTGTAGCAAGATGCGTATTATTTTATAGTATTGATGGGAGAAAGATAACAAAAATGTAAATAAAAATATCAAAGGTTTATCAAAATTAATAATAAAAAAATAGGAGAACACACAACAACTATATCCTTCTCTAAATTGTACCCTAAATCTTGCTTGTGCTTGTGAATAATGCAAAAAGGAAACGAATAAACGAAAAAATTACAAAAGAAACTGAATCTAGCCTTAAAAGTAACTCTCTTCCCCTCTCTTTGCCTCCTACTCTTTTTCCTGGAAAAAGAGTTATGCAAGGTGCATGGAAATAATCTCAAGTGCTTAGGGAATTCATGGCATTTTAAAGTTGCCCTATTGATGCATACTCTGGAAATGCAATTTTGAGGAACATGTAACTCTGAGGTCTTAGGTAAAAAACCCAAGTGGTTATTTGAGGATGAAGTAGCACTATCCGTACCCTATGGCTCTTCATGCTTCTGTAATGTTACAATGTCTTTGTCCTTGTTAATTGTCATTTGAAGCAAATCTTATATTTCTTCCCAGCAATTCTTTGTACTTGACTATTTTTTTCCTTTGGAGTCAAAGAGACCTTTCCCACTGAGTAGTGTTTTGATGATTTAGGTCGGCCATATCCATTTTGTCCTTATGTTAAAGCTAGTCTGGATATTTTTAGGTCTCCATACCCAAGCTTGTCTCCAGCAAGATTGCTTTCCTTCAACTTCCTTCTGCTTACCAATGAATCTTTTTTGGTTATGGAAGAGATTTTCCTGCAATTATTATATGTCTTCTATTGGAAATATAAATCTTTCCAATTCTGAGTTATGGATTTCCTTCTGAACCCCTGCTCCTCAATATTCAAAAAAGGCATTAAAGATCTCTTGGAATTCAGTTTTAATTGAAGATTCATCATCTCCAAATTCAAAATTACTCTACGTTTTTTCATCCAAGGTTGCCCTAAAATCATTTTCTCAGTCATCATATGATCAAGCCATTCCTCACAATATATTTTCATCTTTTCTTGATTAAACCTAATTGTAATTGATTATGAAGTCAAAGTTTGTACTACCTGTCCATCTAGTGTTCTGAAAAGGGTTTTACTTGTGTTCCTCTTGACATTCAGTTTATCTAACAATTCAGAACTTATCAAATTGACTTGTGCACGTGAATCTATTAAAACCTTAATTTGCTCTTTGTGAAGATTCATTGTAATCATAGGCAAATGCTACATGTTGCCAGGGAGCGTTCTCTTATCACTTACACGATTCTTTTTGGCATGAAAGCGACATGTATGCAAGATTTTCATGATGATTTTTGAGTTCTTCATTTCATAATGCTCTTGTGAGCATTTGTAGCTTGCAAGATTTAGAATAACTTGTTGAGATAAGCCATTTTTTCTGTGATAAACTGATTCTTTTTTTCTTTATCCTTGATATCTCTTGTACACATTTCATGGATGTGCCATTGACTATGGATCATGGATGTGATATTGACTATGGATCATGGATGTGAAATTGACTGTGGATCATGTCCTGTGGATATTATAAAGCATTGAAACTTTGGGCTATTAATCTACCATGTGTGGTGATTCTTCAAGTTTACGAGTAGAATAGGAGTACTTTTACAATTTTATTGGTTTATTAGGTTAATTGTTTCCATCTCTAATCATGTGTAAGTAATCTTACTTTGTGGTTCTTCTACAAAAATGAATGGGGTTTGGCCCATAGTTGTATCAACAAGCTTGAATGTGAGAAAAAGAGAACAACAAATTTTTCAAAACTTGGAAAAAGGAGATTTAAATGCAAGGTATGATCTTTTTTTTTCTATTTCTATTAGAAAATCAAAAGGTGTAGTTGTGTGCACAAAAGGCAAGGGAGAGTTTCTAATCTAAAGGGGCAGGTGCCACTCTAGCACAATGGTGAGTACCAACGTGAGAAGATCCACCTCATAATTGTCGATCCGTGGAGACGTGAGGACTAGTATGAAGACTATGAGCAAGTGAAGGCACAAGTGCGTGAGTGAGAAGCACACAAACATGCACACACATACACACACACGCGCACACAAGGCAAGAACAAGGAGAGGAATAATGGAGTTCTTTGCATTAGTCAAAAAGTCTCTTACATAAGCTCAATTAACAAACAATCTAACCCAAAAATGAGCTCTCTACCTCTTTTTATAGTTTTCTGACTAGCTTTGGCCTTGTCCTGCTAGTGTCCGGCCTAGTTAAAAATTAGGTTCTAGAGCCTATTTGAGGGCTCAAACAAAGTCTAAAAATTATGAAAATTGGTATGTAGCGAATTCTAACACTCCTCAAGCTCAAGGACTCCTTGGCTTGAACAAAATGGAGTCTATTCTACCAAAAACGGAATTTACAATGTTTGTGTAGTGATTAAAATCACTTTGAGTTGGGGATTGTTTATGAAAAAAATGATTGGGCCTTGTTGCCGTATTGTGCATGATTGCTCCGTTGTGCTTGTATGCACTTCATATGACTTGTATGCCAACACTCCCCCCGTCCTAGAGTCTATCACCCCTGATAGACCTTTGTTCTATCGGGTGGTCGATATAGTATTGGATGATGTTGGTGGCTAGTTCGTGTTCTCCTATCCTTAAGCCTCTTGCTAGGTTAGCTTCCAATGCATCCCAATTTATTGCACCTGGGACCTCTGGTTGCAGTGTGGTGTAGTACTCGGAGTACATGGCTTGTTCACAAGCAAAGAGATGAAGCAGGTGTGTTGGCTTAGGTGCAAACACTTATGAGTGGTACTCCCAAAATCCTGATCGGAACATCTCTTCAAATGTTTGTTTATAGCATGCGGGAAGATACTTAATTCGTGCATGCCAAGCATAAGCTACCCAAATGCTAGGGGTGGTGCTCATGTCATACACCAAATCATAATTTCCATTAGTAAACCCCGATAGCCGTACCTGTGGTTTTGCTGCATTTCTAAAAGGTTTTCAGTACTACCTGCATCATATCTAAAATCTTAAGCATCATTTGGGCCACCACATCTGGCATGGGTTTCAGCCGAGGCATCCAATGTCAAATTGTGGCCATCATGTATGCTATCGATGGTGGTCCATGTGGTGGCGCTATGTATGGATAATTGAGCCACTCCTTACATTGAGCTTTGTTCTGTACCTTTATGTTGAATGCTTTCCATGATCGGCGTCATGGAACAGGGCCATAGCATGGATTATAAAGTAGATGTAATGACGCATTGTTCCAGGTGCGCAGCATTTCTGGATATGTTTCAAGAAGTTTTTGTCGCCATGTCGGTTGACGGATTTTGCCTTTTTGCACCTCTAGAGGAAGGTCTTTGGGCTGAAATTGGGTTGCGAAGGAAGGTATCTTTCCTGTGACTCTCTATATTTCTATGTTATAATCTGCCAAAATGATATAGTGCAGCCTGTATTGGACCTTTGATGAGAGGATAAGGAGTCTAGATGGGAGGTTCTTGAAGTAATCAGATTGTAACACAGTTTCTTCTATGACCCTCATGGCCTGATTTTGCACGACTGTTCGCTCTTCATGTGAACTCCCAATTTCCTCCACTTGTCGTAGCCATGGGGGTCACGGTGCTTCAAACGTATCCTGACCTTCTTCCGTTTGTTGACCTCCTGGGAAGCGTTGTGGGTCATATTCTTCTTCAAATGTTTGTTCCACAAGAATTTGTATTGTTTCTTCATCGGTGGGAGCCTCTGGTGGGGAAGGTGGTCTTTCATATTGTAGTAGGCGCGCTTGCAATTTTGTGACCTGTTTCTGGAGATCTTTGAGGGCCTCTGAGTCTCTGAGAAGTGAAGCCATGGAGGAGGTGGTTTGATGGGTAGTCGTTGTGTCGTTTTGTTGTTTCTGCTTTAGTTGACCCAGTTCCTCTGATAACTGGTCATGTGCTTCAAGTAGAGTTACATAGTCTTCCAAGATTATCTTAATATTGTCGGAGGTCACAACTTGAAACTTTGAGGGGCTGATGGGTGCCCCAGGTGTGCTTTCGATAGCTGCTTCTAGGTTTTCCTGATTCTATAGTTGCAGGCGTCGATACTCTTCATGAGCGGAGTGTTTTGTGATGTGTGAGAATGTTAGTTAGTAGGTTAGTGTGCATCCTAAATGCATACTTTTGGGCGTGCAATGTACTCAAAATGCTCCTTCATCAGAGTGGATGGATTTACAAGAGTGGATCAGGGGGTTTGACACGGGGTTTAAGTCTCCAAACTTTGATGGTGGAATCGTAGTTTTTATTGGTGATGATGTGTGAAGGTTTGTGGACTGGAGTGTGTTGGATTTGGGACCTTTTGGGTACCCATCTCCCCACATTTCTAGGTGTGACCAAAGATGTAATAGTGTGGGGCATAGGTGTTTGCCCTAGGATTTGTGTGGAAAGTGCTTGTGAGTGTTGATTCGATCTTGTAAATGGAGATGAAGCTATTTGAGCTCGTAAGCAGGTCTTGGGCACCCATATCTGTCTAGCATTTGGGAAAGCCTTCATTACTGCTTGGGAACCCAAATAGAAACGGTTTGTCTAGAATGTTGCCTAGAGTATTCTTTTGTTGTGATCCTTGACGGGGTAGATCGTTTTCACCCTTGCATACCCAGATCTGCGTCTTGCCACGAGGTACTCTATACTATATAGGTTGGTGCTCATACTTCTTGATCATCGGCCTCCTTTGTGTTGTGCGTTGCCTGGCTTTCTTTCCTCGAATCCTCTTTGGAAAAGAAGGGAACTCCTTGTTGACTTCTACACCTTCGTCAAGAGTGACAATCTTTTGCACCATAGAACTTTGGACAAGAATAGCATTGTTATCTTCAGGTGTGTTCCTCGAGGGACCAGGATTTGGTGCCTTTTCTAGTGGCCCGAGTGCTTGATTTTCTAGTTCAATTGTGATGTGGGTTTGACCTACCCAAGCCTGAAGAAGTCCACTTCTTAGGTTGAGGTTGACTGCATGATCATAGATACAAGCTTGGCCCAAGACAAGAGGTTCGGTAAGATCCTCGTCTTCACATACTAGCACTTTTACTGCCATTAGGACCTCTTGAATGTAGAGGGGAAGTTCCACCTCGCCCATGCAAGGGGTTTCCACACCTCCTAATTCTATGAGATATGCCTCTATAGGATTGACCTTCAATTGCAATTTTTTGCAGTAAGAACACTAGTCGCTGCTACGGAGTCAATTAAGGCTCTCACGGTCCTTGCACTTCCTCCTTGTCCTACCTCTAGGGTCATAAAAGGTCGTCAATCGACTATCCTATGGGAACGTTCACCTGAAGCCTCGCACATGGCCATGTGATAACCTAGAGCTTCTTGAGTGCCAGGCATAGGCTGATCTCTACCTTGTCTCCTCAATTTCATTCATCGGATGCGTTCTAAAGCTTTTGCCTGTGCTTCTTCTCAAATTTGTATTTCCTCTTCTTTACGTTTCTTGGCAGTGTTGAGTCGATTCAACATCTCCTCAGTGAGAGGTTCTTGATATAGTTTGACTCTGCATCCGCTAATGTAACTAGGGAGGACATCACTTTCTAGTGTAGCTAGCTGAACTGCTCCACTCGTTGAGATCCTATTTATGATCATAGGTCCATAACCTCTCTTCTCTAGCTTTCGTGCATGTTGCTTCAGAGTGTAGACTAAAACTAGATCTCCTGCTTTCAAGCCTTTATCCTTCACATGGGCATCAAAATATGCCTTCTGTCTTTTCTTAGCTGCATATATTCCTGCTGCAGCTCGTAGTCTTGTTTCACCTAGTTGTTCAAGTTCAAAAATCCTCGAAGAGAGTTCATGACTCGTCCACTCATGCTCATGTGCTACCCTTAGTGTTGGTATCAAGAAGTCTAATGGAAGCACTGCATTTTGGCCAAATACCATCTGAAAGGGTGTGGCTTGGAGTACCGTTTTATAAGCAACTCTATATGCCCAAACAACATGGTGTAGTTGTTTGTCCCAATCAGAGCGTTTATTATTTACTAATTTCATCAGTATATTGCATAGAATCTTATTTGTGCTTTTGGCTTGCCCATTGGCTTGTGGGTGATAGGGGGCAGACTTCTTATGTACTACCAAGAATTCTTGGAGAAGATTTTCAATGACTTGATTCAAGAAGTTAGTGCCTCTATCACTGACTAGCTCTATCGGTAGCCCATACCTTGTGAACACATTCTCAAATAAGAACTTTGTTGTTGTTTGAGCATCGTTCTTCGTTGTGGCTTTTACTTCTACCCACTTCGTTAGATAGTCTGTGGCCACAATGATGTATTCAGCATGTGAACCCTTAGCTGAGTGGTTAGTAGGGCCTACGAAGTCTATTCCCCACTTAGAGAATGCCCGTCCACCCATCATAGGTTTCAATGGCATCTCATCTTTGCGTATAGGATACTGAGTTCACTGACAAACATCACACCTCTTCACTTAGGTATGTGTGTCCATGTGAAGGGTTGGCCACCAAAGTCCTACAAATAGTATTGCCTTGATCACCCGATCTAGTCCAAAGTGTCCTCCTGCTACACCCTGGTGAGCAGTCTCCAAGATCTTCAGATATTCGCTCTCGTGGACACATACTCTAAGATACCCATCTTTTCCTCGTCTATATAGATTATCTCCAACGAGAGTATAATCTAAAGCTTCTTGTTTGTGTGCTTGAGTCACAATGACTCAAGGACTTGTGCCAATGAGACTGTACCTCGATTGCAACACAAGTGTGTATAGTGGGAACTCAACACACATTTAATTATCAATCCGAAGAAAAGACCTAACCAAGCGTATGAGGACATGTGCACACATGGTGGAAAATGAAGTGGTTAAGTTTGCATGCATGAGAAAAGACTAATCTACCACTAAACTTCACTGAAATTCTGAAAGTGGATGCCGCGATACCTCTTACAGCAGTTTTCAGTATTTTGAGGTTTTCTCCTAGCCCCTAACTCCGAATATGGTCAATAGGGTACTCATTTCGAAGCTCTTGACGAGACGCATCTAATGGTGGTGGTTTCACTCAATTCTGATGACTCTGCTGCAAGTTATGGCCAAAATAGTAATCGGCAGGAAACACCAATGACCGCGCCACAGCTCCTCAAGGCTCACACACACACACTACAGTGGTTCAAAATCAGTGGGAAGGGGTAGACAACAGTCCTACACACACATTACAAGCATATCACACACATACAAGAGCGAAATGAAGATCAAAATCTGCAGGAAAGAGGCAAACTCGAAAATTCTGAAGTGCTCCTTCTTCACAATGACAAAAAGTCCTTTACAAAGAGTCACTTTTGACTTATATACTAGTGCCCTAAGTTTGGTCCTTTCACACAAGAGATCGGCACTTTATTCACTAAAAGACTAATTTCCTACTATTGTACATGGGTAAATCACTAATCTTCTGTGGGGATGCATCTAGAGGACTCCTCTAGTGCATTTACAACGGAAAATATATACAAGAGTGGTTATGATACAAAAGTTATGTGTCCAAATCGGAAAAATTTTGGGGCCCGTCGTTTTCTTCGCCTTGTGCTCTTCTTTGCTCTGCAACACTCTCCCCCTCTTCGTCTCTGTCGTCCCTTGACAGGCTTTAGCTTTTCGCCGGCTGTTTGCTTCGTTTCACCGTGCGCACCCCTTGGTCAGTATTGCCTGTATTTAAACAGACATGCAGATTCGATGGCCTTCTTGATTCAAGCTCTACTACTCGAGAGCCTGCCGCCTTTGCCTTGCCTGTTCTTTTTCTTTTGCTTGCCTGCAACCCTTGGAGTTTGAATGACTACTTGATATTCGCAGTCTAATTCACCTATAGGTTCATTAGTTCTGGGTTGCCTGTTAATTCGGGTTGCCACGCACGCCACCAGTGACTAGGAATGTGATGTTATTAGTCACCCTCTTAAACTTTTCAGCCTCTCCCCTTTCTAGCTTTTGGTCCTCTGATTTGTCCTGGTTGCACACCTCTGACCCTGTTGTATTGCTTTAAGCCTGTTCTCTTTCTTTCACCGCATAGGACCTGGATGATTCGCGTTGTCGCCTGATGCGTGCCCCTGCGGGGCTCTGTGCAGAGATGGGTGTTGCGCCCCTGCGGTGCTTCTTGCAGAGATATATTCTTTTTCTTTTTATCTTTCATGAGTCGTTTTGGACTTTGATTTTCTTCTTCTTTTCTTTTTGCTTGATTGTCCCGCTACACGTCCCTCCTCCTGAACTCTGTCGTCCTCGACAGGCTTTCTGTGGCGACGTGTGTATGTTTGAATGGCGGTTTGCTCTCGTTGGTTCAGCAGATTTGCATGACATAACATGAATTCCTTCCATTGCTGTGACTTTACTCCATCCTCTGGCGCCTGTCTATGATCAGCAAAGAAACTTGTTTCGTAGGCCACCAGTCTTGCATTCAAATTGGAAGTCATTTTAACAAAAATTTCTGAATCAATCTCAAAGAAGCCTGTAAAGAATGCTTCTTCAAAAGTCTGCATATATGTCGATGGCAAAAACATGAGACGATAATAATATGCCATGATAGTTAGTCGGCTGGGAATAGTAGATAAATCAAAAATGAGAGCTTCCGATCCTTGCGTAATGCCGATGAAATTCAAGAATGTATATTTAGCATGCTGGAAAACTTTTAGTACCGTAAGCATCATGCTGAATATCTTATTTGTCATTATCACTGCTAAGTCTGGTACTGTAGAATATCTGGCAATCCAAAATTCCATTGTCTTTACCATGTATTCTTCAGTCGGTAGGTAATTATGTGGTGGACTAGGTAGTAAAGGGTAGTTGAGCCACTGATTATTGATATTGCCTTGGCGCTGTGCTTCCCAAAATTGCGTCCAAGAGCGTCTGCGGGGTACAGGACAAAAAGATGGATTGACCTGAAGTGCATATGGTGATGCTTCCCACTGTACCCGCAACGTTGGATTCTTCTCCAAAATCTTTCGCCTCCATATGGGATCCGCCTTCTCAAATTCCTCTTGAGTATAATTGAAAGTGTCATGCTGGAATTGAAGGTTGTGGTCCGGATCTTTATTCGTTGCAGACTTTATATACATCCGCGTCTGTTCTTTAAGTAGGCCGTATGGTACATTGAATGGCTTCAAAATTTGATCTAATTGTTTATTGTCGATATGAGCTTCTTTCATTATCTGGATTATTTGATCTTCAAAATCGGCGGTGAGCTGGGACACCAGTAGTGCCCTTTCTGGTCGGCTTAGTTCTGCAATTTCCCGAGTGTTAGGTTCAATGTGAACCTCTTGTTCCTCCCTTATCGGTGAATGATGTGAGGGGGGAGAGAGAGGACTTACCTCATTCTCCACAGTAGCCTCTGCAGATTTTGGAACTACTGGTGTCCCCTCTTGTGTCTTTTGCTCTAATTGATCCTGTAGCTGTTTTATCATCTCTTTCTTTTGCTTGATTTCTTCTTGAGCCTGCAAAATTGTTGATTTATTTCTTTCTATTTCTTCAGCTACAATGGCGAGCTGGTCGGCATCTTCTTTACAATGTAATAGGTATCTGTTTTCGGCTTTTTTCCATTTAGCTCGTAGAGCTGCCGTGTCGTCCATGTATCTTTTTTCCCATTCGGCAATAGTAGATTGCTCCTTCTTGAGCTGATCTTCATACATAATCACTTTCTCTTCTAATCCCTTGAAGTCCCTTTCCGGTTGGGCTTGCACTACAATTGGCTGATCACTTAAAAGAGCGGCCATAAGCTCTTTGTTCCATTGTCTTAACGCCTCTGCTTCATCCATGTACCCTTTAATCTGAGATTCTAGAATTTTGCTTCTTGATGCCATGCGTACCTTTTCCGTCTCATTTGCTTGTAGTTTTTTTGTGACTTCTTTGAGTTGGTCTTTTAATTGCTCATTCTCTGTTTCTAGCATGCGGTATTGGTTTTTGATTTCTTTCAATGCCTTGTCTTTTTCTACTACCTGTTCTTTTACTGTCTCTAATTCAGTAGAGAGAGTCTTACCCCACTTTTGAAGTTCGATTTTGTCCTGCATGGCTTGGTCATAATCTTCATCAGCATCAAGCATTAATTGCTGTGTGTCTAGTGCAGTTCGAATCATGTCCTGCACCACAGGCTTGAGCTGAGCTATATCCACATTCAACCATGTCTTTGGTATGCTTGGGGTTTCTCCAGTTTGTACATCTTTTCCTTGTTCGACGTGGATCGTTTCATTGTGTGGTTGTCTTATCTGTATCCGTACTTGTGGGTCGTCTTCATCTTTATTTACATCAATAGTTTTAGTGGCACTTCCCTGAAATGTTACATCCATGGGGGATGGTTCTGCCACAACCCTTATTGGAGTGAAGGGTTCTTCTTCTTCTTGTCCTTCTTCCTGAGGCTTATCCTCTGATATCATTAAATGTTCCTCATCATCAGATTTGCCCTCCTTGATGTGGGTAGTGGAGGCATCTTTTGGTTGAATGGGGTGTTGCCTTTCTTCTTCTGCCTGCTTTTTGGTTGTGTTTTGGTCTACCGGTGATGATCGAGCTTTTTCCTTGTGGCCTTCTTGGTCATCCCCATAGTTTATCTCATTTAATTCATCCCATTGGCCATCATCCTTCGAAGCGCTTGGAATCTCTACGTTCAGTAGCGAAGGATTCGTTCCTGATGTTTCTTGTGAAGGTGAACTAGAATTATCCAACCCAATCTCTCTGTATCTGTGGACTTTGGTCAGTTTGCGTTGGGTGGCTCTTTTCTGTTGTGCCTGCTGATAATGATGACCTTGCACTGGCAGATTGATTTGACCTTCTGTATATTTGTGAGTCTCCTCCAGTGCTTGAGTCAACTCTTCTTCTGTGATCTTTTTAGTCCTTTGAGTGGTGGATGTAGGAAGTGCATGTACTCTCTTTGTTTTTGGTACTTCCTCTTCTACTTGTTGGACTTCTCGAGGTCGTTTTGTGCCTCTCATTGTGCCTCTCATTCGGGGTTGAGAGCTTGTTTCTGCTTCTTCTACTTGTTTGCTTCCTTTCTTCTGTTTTGGTACAGTAGCTGCTTTGACAAATTGAGCCAACTCCATTGAAGATGGCATCTCTTGTAAGTACTCTCGCATGCCCAGTGCATGGTAAATCATAATGGTTAGGGCAGTAGTCCCATTGAGGAATTTCTTATTTTCCCATTTCTTTTTCGCCTCGAACAATCTTTCTTGCACATAGGGTGTAAGGTTTACCTGGTTGCCGATCTGTTTGATTGCATGCGATAATAATTGAACGATGATTTTTTGAGGGGCCGTGTATCTGTTCATACTCGGGAAGCAGAAGTGTTGGTGAATCAATCTGACTTCTTCTTCGATGTCCACCCTATTTATGTCAACGAAAGTTCTTGTTTTTGCTCCTCGACTCTCTTCCTTGACTGTGTTGACACCATCCTTTTCCCATCCAAATGCTTCTTTGATTAAGTCGTGGGAAAATTGAATCACCACCCACTCTCCATTCTTATCCATCACATTGGCTTCTGGTGCCAATGGATCATGTAGTGCTGGCCGTAGGGTGTTCATGACTTGTGTACAGCGTTGGAAATCCGGTTTATAGATAGGTAGTTCGAAATACTTATGAATTCCTGCTTTCTTCATGATGTCGATCGTGGATGGCAGTCCATGTAACACTTTGAAGTCCTGGGACATGATCGGAAAATGATGCTCTGTGTCCATGATCTTTATGTTAGCCAAGAATAGATACTCCTCAACTGGCTGTTCATCTTTGAACCAATGCCCTTTTGCTTTCGTATGACATTATGGAGGAAATTCCATCACCTCCTCCTGTATGGTTGCTTCTGAATCTTCGGAAGCCATCTGCACTTGTAAGGAGAAGTGCATTAGCTTAACATGCAATTATGCAAACGTGTAGTGCATTGTCGTGATTATTGTCGCACTTCACTCCGTTTTCCCACTAGTCCCTGAGTGAGATCTCTTATCACTTTTTATAATTTTCCTGAAAGAAGATAATAGTTAGTGTAGCCGAAGCATTTATTTATGTACATAGTATGTCCATTCCTATTAGAATGAGTCTAAGTTCTACTCTCGTCGGGAGAATGTGCACCACTAATTGTGTGATGGTCATCATGTGCCGAATGCTTGGCCTCGTATGATGGCCCTATCATGCATACTTTGAGTGCATTGGATACTTCATGGGTGCAATCGGATGCTTTATCTCTTCGATCATCTGCTCCTCGTGGTAGCTTTGGTTTCCAGATCCATTTTGAGAACACTGAGAGAGGTCGCTTGGTTTCCTTGATCTTGGCAGCTTCTTTCGTTCCTTTTGCTTTCTCCATTGTCCGAGTAAGATTGGCATTGCTTTTCCAGTTTCTCGGATGGCTCTTATGTGTTGTTGTCTGTTGCCTTGTCAGATGTGGTACCTCTTCCTTTGTCTTTAAAGCCTGTTTAGCTGCTTGCATGGCCTTTTTGGGAATCCATATTTGATGTCGCGATCTTTGAGCTTCAAGCAAGGGCTTGGGAATCCATACTTGCAATGATCCTGGTGGCATGTACTTCTGTAAAGCTGGGTTGGTAATTCTTGCCTCCTTCTTAAGAGTGGTTACTGGCATTTTTTGATTTGGCATTTGACCTTTGCGTACCCATTTGAATTTAGTTTGTCCCAGATATGCGTGCTGGTTTGTTGTTTTCCAATATGGCAATCTTTTGGCTTGCTGAGTACGTCCTTGAGAGTCCAAATTTAGAAGGACGGGCTTCTCCACGACTGATGGTGATGATACTGGCATCGTTGAGCTTGAAGGTTTTTCCTCTCCTAGCTTGGTTTCTGGGCTGTGAATGTTGGGCTTTCTCTCTCTCGTAGTCTGTTGACTATTATCCGAATTTTTAACTACGTGTGGTATGAGCAAAGGTTTCTCCCCTAATAAACTGAAAACTTCCTTATGTCCTATGATTGCCGAAATATAGCCTTGAGCTAGGTTGATGCACACCTCATTTTCAATGATCCAATCTTGCCCTAGAATTAAGTCTTCTATTAGATCCTCATCCTTGCATACTAAGACTCTCTGATCCATAGATGAATTGCCTAGGTGGAGGGATGCAGTGGTGATTCCAACACATTCTAGTGTCTGACTTCCAATTCCTATTATTTGAGCCTTGGTGGGATCCACATGCAATTGATGATCTCTGACAACCTTGTGCCGAACACAACTACATCCTGCTCCGGAGTCTATTAAGGCGTCGATTAGCTTGTACTCTGTCTTACCAATCCCTAGGTTTAGATAAGGTTGCAATTGGCACACACCGGTCTTGTCAGAATTACTGACTTGGTAATTAGCCACAGGGACAGGTTCTTCTCCTCGGAAGTATCGTTCATCTGTGTTGGAACTGAAGGAGTAGCAAGACAAGGAAGCACAAGAAGAGAGTCCGAGAGAAGAGAAAGCACAAGCAGACAAGGCAGTCAACGACGATCCGGCAAGTAGGCCAATATTTTTTCAAGACACTAATGCATATCAAAGAGATGGACATGCAGGGAGGAAGAGCAAGTAGGGAGCTCGAAGATATGTATGGCAAATCATTAGAAGAAATCCCTACAACAACAGTGATTTTTATCACTAATAATCATTGTAAATATCATTCCACCTTTTTGTAGCTCCATTTTGTGCAAGCCGAGGAGTCCTCGAGCTTGAGGAGCCTTAGAAGTAGTTGCATACCAATTTTCGTATTTTTTAGATCTCGTTTGAGCCCTCAAATAAGCCCTGGAACCTAATTTTTAACTAGGCCGGACACTAGGTCTGGACAGGGCCAAAGCTAGTCAAAAACTATAAAAAGAGCTAGAGAGCTCATTTTTGAGGTTAGCTGGTGTGAGATTGTAATTGAAATGAACTTGTAAGAGCTTGTTGAAAGTAATCTAAGAACTCCATTGCTTCTCATTCTTTGTCTTGCCGTGTGTGCGCGTGTGTGTGTATGTGTGTGCATGTTAGTGTGCTTCTCACTCACACACTTGTGCCGTCACTTGCTCGAGGTCTTCATACCATCCTCACGTCTTCCCGGATTGACATTAAAGGAGGTGCTACTCATCATTGAGCTACACCAAATTTTGGCGCCGTTGCCGGGGATCGAGCTTTGAGGACGAGCGTGTGATGGTAAGACGTAGAGTTGACGCGTTGGAGTTGTAGGTATTTTCTTCGCCTTCATCTATTTTCTTTTACTTTCTTCACCAGCTTTATCACCATCATCATCATCACCATCTCCCACCTCCATCTCCATCATCGCGAAAAATTTCAGTTTTTGATCATACCACCATCTCCACCTCATTTCCTCCATTCCACTTGTGAGAGAGAGCGAGAGAGCGATTTTGCTTGCACTGTTTTTTGCATGTTTGAGCTTTCTTGCAGGTACTACCATCATCATCATCCCCAGCACGCTGCGCGCAGGTACGAAAATCTCAGAAACTGTCTCGCGGTCGCACGCTTCTGTCGATCGCAACTGACAGAAAATTTGAACTTTTTACAAAACTAAGTGCACCATTGGAAAGAGCATGTTGAGCACATCCTAAAACACCAAAAAATTTTCAAAAAATCCGAGGTTCTCTGTCAATCGCGACTGACACTGTCGATCGCGATTGACAGCCACGATCGACAGATTCTGTCAATCGCGACCGACAGCCTCTGTCAATCGCGACCGACAGACCCTGTCGATCGCGACCGACAGACCCCCGCGACGTTACGAAGCAAGGTCATGCAATACGAGCGTCAGCCCTCCCCTCTGGTAGAGCCCGAGCTTGATGATCTTGTGCCAATTGAAGTAGAAGAAACATTCGAGGATCCCTATGTTCCGATGCCAACACCTGGAGGAAAGCGAACAGAACAGGGCATGGACACACTTGAAATTGAGGCACCTGAATGGATGCAAAAATTAGAGAAAGTAGCCACAACGCATGATGACAGGGTGGCAGTCCAAATCGCATCGATGTCACGATTGGAGGAGGTTGTGATAAAATCCGATTATTTTCAGAATCTCTCACATCATAGGTGGATCAGCCCATCGGACGACCTGTATGTTCCCTTTTGCGTCTTAATGGCGGATTATAACGCAGAGATCAAGCACCACTGCTCAAGGGAACCAACCTCTGCCACACAATTTGCACCTGATGACATCCCAGAAAGTGCCAAGCAAGGAAATATTCGCCAACCCACTTGGAGAATTCGGCTCCTTGAAACCTACCCAGAAATGGTAAGAACATGGAACAACATGCCCTTGTATATCAAGTATAACCCATGTTATTGCCCTGTGTTCCGAAGGAGATCGTGGCCAGAATATACAAAAATGGTGCTGACAACACGAGGATGCGAGAAATGGCTAAATTATGTCTATTTAGCGCCACCCAAAGGCCAACCTACCGTAGGTTACATGATCTCAACCATCCGGCATTGGGGTGTCAGGTTCAAGAATGTCCCAGATGTCATGACTCAGATGTGTCTTAAGATTTTCGAACTTATGTTGGTCACCTTCAGGACCTTCAAAAATGTCAAGGAACCGCATCTCTCAGCACTAGGATTTAATGAAGGCAATCAGGACCTGGTATACGACATGAGCACAACCCCACCGATTAATGTTGTGTATGCATGGCATGCCCGCATCAAATATCTACCGGCCTGCTTCAAACAGACATTTGAAGAGATGTTTGTCACAGGGTTCTGGGAATATCACTCAGAGATCTTCATTCCCAGGCCCTCATATTTATTACAACTGTTTGCAGTGGAACAAGCTCTCCACTCGGAAAAGTTACGTATGCCACATCCAGAGGTTCCAGGGCCGGTAGATTGGGATGCTTTACTCACAGACCTGGCAAAAGGGTTACGCATTGCAGAGCATCACTTGGCTCAAGATGTCGTCGAGTACTACATACAAAAACCCTCCCAACAAGGGTCTGTCAGGGACGACAGACACGAGAGAGGGGGGGGTGTTGGAACTGAAGGAGTAGCAAGACAAGGAAGCACAAGAAGAGAGTCTGAGAGAAGAGAAAGCACAAGCAGACAAGGCAGTCAACGACGATCCGGCAAGTAGGCCAATATTTTTTCAAGACACTAATGCATATCAAAGAGATGGACATGCAGGGAGGAAGAGCAAGTAGGGAGCTCGAAGATATGTATGGCAAATCATTAGAAGAAATCCCTACAACAACAGTGATTTTTATCACTAATAATCATTGTAAATATCATTCCACCTTTTTGTAGCTCCATTTTGTGCAAGCCGAGGAGTCCTCGAGCTTGAGGAGCCTTAGAAGTAGTTGCGTACCAATTTTCGTATTTTTTAGATCTCGTTTGAGCCCTCAAATAAGCCCTGGAACCTAATTTTTAACTAGGCCGGACACTAGGTCTGGACAGGGCCAAAGCTAGTCAAAAACTATAAAAAGAGCTAGAGAGCTCATTTTTGAGGTTAGCTGGTGTGAGATTGTAATTGAAATGAACTTGTAAGAGCTTGTTGAAAGTAATCTAAGAACTCCATTGCTTCTCATTCTTTGTCTTGCCGTGTGTGCGCGTGTGTGTGTATGTGTGTGCATGTTAGTGTGCTTCTCACTCACACACTTGTGCCGTCACTTGCTCGAGGTCTTCATACCATCCTCACGTCTTCCCGGATTGACATTAAAGGAGGTGCTACTCATCATTGAGCTACAATCTCGTTGCCTAATCCACTCCTTCCGTTTCCTAATGCGTTCCAATGCCTCTTGTCGAGCTTCCTCTCTAATCCGTTCCTCTTCCCTCTTCCTATTTTGGGCACCTAATAACCGAGCTAACATTTGATCAGTTAATGGTTCCATGAATCGTCGCACTCTACATCCGCTGATGTAGTTGGGAAGAATGTCTCCATCTAGGGTGGCTAGATTGACTGCTCCACTAGTTGAGATTCTATTGATGATCAAAGGTCCATATCCGCGTTTTTGTAATTTCTTGGCGTGTTGTTTGGTATACACCAAGACTAAATCTCCTTCTTTCAAACCCTTGTCTTTTATATGCGCATCGTAGTATGCTTTCTGTCTTCTTTTGGCTGCATAGATCCCTGCTACTACTTGTAGTCTGGTTTCATGGAGTTTCTCGATTTGATCCAGTTGTTGGGATAACTCATGCCCGTTCCATTCGTACTGTTGAGCTACTCGCAGCGTGGGTACCAGGAAGTCTATTGGCAGTATTGCATTCTGTCCATACACTAGGTTAAAAGGTGTAGTTCCAATAGCCGTTTTGTATGCCACTCGGAAGGCCCAAATTGCATGATGCAATTGTTTGTCCCAATCTGACCTTTATTGACAATCTTTGTCAATACAGTACATAGTACCTTGTTGGAACTTTCAGCTTGTCCATTAGCTTGAGGATGGTATGGGGCTGATTTTTTATGAATCACTAAAAAGTCATTCATTAGCGACTCAATGACTTCGTTTAAGAAATGCGTTCCTCTATCACTCACAATCTCGATCGGTAGTCCAAAGCGTGTGAAAATATGCTCAAAGAGAAATTTTGTCGTAGTTTGAGCATCATTCTTTCTAGTGGCTTTTGCTTCTACCCACTTGGTTAAGTAGTCGGTGGCTACTATGATGTACTCCGCATGTGATCCTTTTGCTGGTGGGTTGATAGGTCCTATGAAATCAATACCCCACTTGGTAAATGCTCTTGCACAAACCATGGGTCTTAAAGGCATGTCGTCTCTCTGAATTGGGTATTTAGCTCTCTGGCAAATTTCGCAACTTCGTACATAGGTTTCCGCATCCATATGGAGAGTTGGCCACCACAAGCACGCAAAGAGAATCATTTTGACAGTTCTTTCTGCCGAGAAATGACCTCCAGCAGCACCCGCATGTGCCATCTCTAATATGGGAAGATATTCTCCTTCGTGCACACACAATCTGAGTTGTTTGTCTTTTCCTCTTCTAAACAATTGTTTTCCCATTATCACATAATCTTTGCTCATTTCTTCTAGGGACCGCTTTCTTGCTAAACTAGCTCCTATTTCGTGCTCTTTCGTTGTGAGCAATTGTACTAATGTTTTGCTCCAATTAGGCGCTATGGTCGAAAAAGGTAAAGATATGTGATCCTCCGGAATAGTCTCTTTGCATTCTGCACAATTACTTACATAATCGTGAACGTCTTTTGGCATATCAGGCCAATATACACCTAACCTTTTTAATTCTCGAATTGTTCCATGCATCCCTTGATGGGTTCTCCACTTGTTTACGTGTGCTTGCTGAATTAGTTGCTTCTGTTCGTCCTCCTCGACACATCTTAGTAAGACACCGTTGGGTTCCTTATAATACATGCTTCCAGCAACAATGTGTAAGTTTCTTGTTTGAAGAATCTCTTTTTTGCTCCCCTTATTTATTGAGTGTTGAGGGCCATGGGTGAGTATAGGAATTAGTCGTTCCGCCCACTTTGGACATACTTCAAGATTAAACAAATACGTATCTGGTAAATCATCCGGTACTCCGCTAGGTGGTTCTCCATGCGTTAGCCTTGAAAGGTGATCTGCTCTTACATGTGTGTTTCCTTTTTTGACTATTACCTCAAAGTCGAACTCCATTAATAGTAAGAACCATCGTACCAACCTTCCCGTGTTGCAAGGCTTATTGACTAAATACAACAAAGCCTGATGGTCTATGAAGAACTTGAATTTGTTGGCTAAGAGGTAGTGTCGAAACTTCTTCACTGCATAAACCATTCCTAAGCCTTCTCTTTCAGTAGTCGTATAATTTCTTTCTGCTTGGTTTAATTGCCTACTAGCATAAGCGATTGGATGGTCAAGTTTCCCTTCGTCAGCCGGTTGAGCTAGGATACATCCAATGGCATAGTTCGAAGCATCAACATGAATGTGGAAAGGCTTGCTCCAATTGGGTGATTTCAGAATTGGGGCTGTACTCAGCCGCTTCTTAAGCTCGTTGAAGGCCTTCTCACACTCGTCTGTCCAAGTGAATTGAGTCAATAGACCATATAAAGGCTTAGCTATTATGGCATACATGTGAATAGACCTACGGTAATATCCACAGTGTCCCATAAAGGCTTGCACTTCCTTTAGGTCTTGGTAGCTCTAAGATAACTTTAATCTTTTCTTCGTCCGTGGATATTCCATTCCTTGAAACGATGTGTCCTAGGATTTTTCCTTGTCGCACCATGAAGACACATTTCTCAGGGTTCAGGCAAACTCTGTACTGTCTACATTTATCAAATATCTTTCTCAGTTCCGGTATGTGGTCCGGTCGTTGATTTGAGTATGTACAAAGGTCATCTACGTATACTTCCATACTTTTTCTCAGAAATTCTTTGAACACATGACACATCAGTCGTTGGAAGGTGGCTGGTGCATTAGTGAGCCCAAAAGGCATTACTCTGAATGCATAGACTCCCCATTCAGTCGCGAATGCGGTTTTATGCTGGTCCTCAGTTGCAATAGCTACTTGGTTGTAACCCGAGAATCCATCCAAGAAGCTATAGACCTCCTTGCCGGCTACTCTTTCCAAAAGATGGTCTGTGATGGGTAATGGGAAACTATCACGTATGGTAGCTGCATTCACTTTTTTCAAGTTGATACAAACCCTTAGTTTTCCATTTTTCTTAGGTACAACTACTAATGGCGATACCCACTCAGTGTGTTCTATTTCATATATGAATCCTACCGCTAGTAGTTTGTCAATTTCTTCCTTTATTTTTGCTGCATAAACTTCATTATACGTATAAGGGCGTTGTTTAGAAGGTTTTGCATCTGCTGTCATAGGGATTCGATGAGCGCATGTGCTGGGCTCTACACCCTTGAGATCTTTGTATGTCCATGCAAACACGTCTCGATATTCTCGGATGAGTCGTATGAGATCCTCTTCTTCCTCTTCCGATACATCCTTCCCAATATATGTGCACCTCTCTTCTCCGTCTTCTATCGTTACAACAATTTTCTTCGTTTGTTCCTTGTTGTCGTAGGCTTCTCCATCTCGGGCCTCTCGTTTAGGCATTTGAATTGCCACTCTCCTTTCATCTACTTCGTACTTTTAAAAATGTTCTGGAACTTCTAAATGTTCGGGTTTCGGTTCCACTTTACTCAAGTCCTCTCTTTGTTCATTTATTATTGGAGTGGTGTCGATTGCTAAGACTTTTGTTGGTCTTTCTTTTGATTTTTTCTGCATAGTTCTTAAATATTGCTCCTCAGAATCAAATTCTGGTTCCATTTCTATGCTTTCGTACTCTTCTTTCCACTCTTTCTCTGCAATTTCCCCTTCTTCTACTTCTTGGAGGACCACCATGTAGAGGTTCACGTCATATCCTTCCTCGTCTATACACTCGTTCATCGTCAATACTTCCTCATTCACGCACACATCTAAGGTAGCTAAAATTTCCATCCAACCATGTGGTTCGAACATTTCGTCTGAAAAGATTTGAGGCATGTACTCGGGGCCTTCTATCGATCGATAGTTAGGGTGTCCTATTGGCCATAGTTGTTTTTTATACTCCTCCTTCTTTGCGTCTTTGCACATCCACAACTGGGTATCTTCGTGCATCCAAGATTGATCACTTGATCCGGCACTGTGAATGGATAGGTCATCCTCTTCTTTGTGGACTGGATTCCATTGTAATGGAGGGACATCTCGATAGGCGAATGTGTGCAAATTTATCTTGGTAGTGTTTCCTTGATGTTGGAGATATAATGAATCTCTGCCCCAATCCTGTACTACCCGCATTTGTCTCATGAAGGGCCGTCCTAATATCATTTCATAGTTGTTTGCCTTCTCGAATTTTTAGATGGCTAGTGTGTGTTCAAATTCTACACCACAGGTGGTCAATTTAATTCTTTCCAGAATTCCTAAAGGTCTCTCCACGTGACCATCTGCCAATTGAAGTTTCATACGGGTGGGTCGTAAGGCAGGTTTTCCCCATTTTTCCCAAAGCTCCTTAGTGGCAATTCCTACACCAGCTCCCGTATCTAGAATGGCCTTGGTCATGTACCCGTTGTGAACGACGGTACTTTGACAGTGGGGCGACCAAACATATTACCTCGCAACGCAGTTTCTTCTCTTCACTCGAGCCTGCCCCTACAGGGAATACTATCACATGCGCCAATAACTCCTCTTATCCTATTATGGGAGTTGGTAAGATCATTTTGACTACTGCTGATGGTAGTTCTTTCACTTTGTCAGATGCTTTATTTGTGCCAGGGATCAAAAAGAATCTGTTATCAGTTTCTGCATTAGCCAAGATTGGCTTGGTTGTGAAATTTGTTGATGACAGGTGTACAGTCCATGATCTCTCAAATGGCGATGTGATTATTGCTTCTGGCATTTTATGTCGTGGGCTCTATAAGCTCATAGACTATGAAAGATATGTGAATGATTCGGCATGTGCAGTTCCTGATTCTCAGGCTATGTCAGATGCAAAGCTTTGGCATGCATGCTTTGGTCATCTGAATTTTGCTAGTTTGTTACGCCTGCAGAAATCTGAAATGGTGTCCTCTTTGCCCAAACTTGAGGCACCTGGAAAACATGTTTGTGAAGGCTGTATTTTGGGCAAAATGCAGCGTTCTTCCTTTCCAAAAGATGGTTCAGTTCGGGCTACGCAGAAATTGCAGCTTGTACATAGTGATGTCTGTGGTCCTATGCAGACACCCTCTTTTGGAAATTACCTTTACTTCGTGACTTTCATTGATGATTTTTCCAGGCATGCATGGGTATATCCACTCAAAGCAAAGTCTGAAGTGTTCATGTGCTTCAAACAGTTTTTCGTTTTGGCTGAAAATCTGTCAGCATGTAAAATGGGCACCCTCCGTTCTGATCGAGGGGGAGAATATATGTCTTCAGATTTTAATGCATTTCTGGCTGAACGTGGGATAAAACACCAGTGTACAGTGCCGTATACACCTCAATAGAATGGAGTTGCTGAACGCAAGAACAGGTCTCTCATGGAGATGGCGAGGTGTATGGTCAAGAGTCAGGCTTTACCTCATAGTTTCTGGCTTGAGGCTGTCATGTGTGCAGCATATGTACTGAACAGGTGTCCCACTAAAGCGTTGCAGTCTATCACTCCATATGAGGCTTGGCATGACCGCAAGCCATCTGTTGCTCATCTGCGTGTTTTTGGTTGTTTGGCATATGCATTAGTGCCTGAACAACATCGCAGAAAATTGGATGATAAGGCAGTAAAATGTAGTTTTGTTGGGTACAGTTCTGAAAGTAAAGGCCATCATCTGTATCATCCACAGACTAAACGCATTCTGGTTAGCCGTGATGTTGTCTTTGTGGAAGATGCTATTCAGCCATTGCTTTCATGTACTAAGGAGATGTAGCTCAGTGATGAGTAGCACCTCCTTTAATGTCAATCCGGGAAGACGTGAGGATGGTATGAAGACCTCGAGCAAGTGGCGGCACAAGTGCGTGAGTGAGAAGCACACAAGCATGCACACACATACACACACACGCGCACACAAGGCAAGACAAAGAGTGAGAATCAATGGAGCTTTTTAGATTACTTTCAAAATGCTCTTACAAGTTCGTTTCAATTACAATCTACCTCCAAAAATGAGCTCTCTAGCTCCTTTTATAGTTTTTGACTAGCTTTTGGCCGTGTCCAGACCTAGTGTCCGGCCTAGTTAAAAATTAGGTTCCAGGGCTTATTTGGGGGGTCAAACGAGATCTAAAAATTATGAAAATTGGTACGCAACTACTTCTAAGACTCCTCAAGCTCAAGGACTCCTTGGCTTGCACAAAATGGAGCTACAAAAATGTGAAATGAGATTTACAATGATTATTAGTGATAAAAATCACTGTTGTTGTAGGGATTTCTTCTAGTGATCTGCCATACATATCTTCAAGCTCCCTACTTGCTCTTCTTCCCTGCATGTCCATCTCTCTGGTTTGCATTAATGTCTTGAAAAAATATTGGCCTACTTGCCAGATCTTCTTTGACTGCCCTGTTTGCTCGTGCTGTCCCTTCGCTCTGACTCCCTTCTTTGACTTTCACGTCTTGTAGTTTCTGATGTACCAAGGCTACTGCCAACACCCCCCCCACTCTCGCGTCTGTCGCCCCTGACAGACCCTTGTCTAGCTGCTTTTTGTACGTAGTATTGTACAACATCGGCGGCGAGGTGGTGTTCTTCTAACCTGAGTCCCCTTGCTAGATCTGTCAGCAATGCATCCCAATTGACTGGCCCTGGGACATCTGGATGTGGCACCCGTAACTGCTCTGAGTGAATGGTTCGCTCCACAGCAAATAAATGGAGGAGATGTGAGGGTCTGGGTACAAATATTTCTGAGTGGTATTCCCAGAACCCTGTTATGAACATCTCTTCGAATGTTTGTTTAAAGCAGGCCGGGAGGTATTTTATTCTGGCGTGCCAAGCGTATATCACCTCTATGGAAGGAGTGGTGCTCATGTCATACACTAAATCTTGGTTTCCTGTAAGGAATCCGACGCCTGAGAAGTGTGGGTCCTTGATATTCTTGAATGTCCTGAATGTAATAAGCATTAACTCAAAAATTTTCATGCACATCTGGGCCATTACATCAGGGGTATTCTTTAATCGGATGCTCCAGTGCCGTATAGTGGAGATCATGTAATTGACGGTGGGAGGCCCTTGAGGGGGTGCTAGATAGACGTAGTTTAACCATTTGGCGCATCCCTTGATATTCTTGACTGCAATGGTAAACTCTGGCCATGTACTTCTGCGGAGTACAGGAACATAACAAGGGTTATATTTAATAAAAAGAGGCATATTCGTCCAGGTGCGAACCATCTCCGGATAGGTTTCGAGGAGTCGGATCCTCCAAGTGGGTTGATGAATGGATCCTTTTTTAGCACTCTCTGGGATGTCATCTGGCCCAAATTGTGTAGCAAACGTTGGAGGTTTGCCACATTTATGTTGGATTTCTGCATTGTAGTCCGCCAGGAGTATACAATAGGGCACGTATTGATCATCATTGGTTCCGATCCATCTATGGTGGGACATGCTGCGGAAGTATTCTGATTTAATAATAGTGTCCTCTATCTTTGCCATAGATTGGATCTGAACTGCCACTCGATCTTCATGAGTTGATGCCGTTTTCTCTAGTGTTTGGAGCCACTCAGGTACTTCGATTTCTAACGTATCCATTCCTTCTGCGGTTTGCTCACCACCTGGCATTGGCATAGGAACGTAAGGTTCCTCATACGTCTCATCTACCTCGATGGGTACCAAATCCTCGGGTTCAGGTTCGACCACTGGAGAGGGTTGCCTTTCATGTGTGAGTAATCTTGCCTGTAATTCGGCCACCTGCTCTTTCAATGCCCTGACTTCTTCTGAAGTCGTGGTCGTTTCTGTGACTTTGGGTGCTGTCTGTTGCTCTTGGAGTTGATTGCGCAGCGCATCACGTTCCCTTTCCAAGTCATCATGAGCTTCTAATAGATCTGCATAGCTGTCCAAGATTGTCTTCATTGTCCCTGAGGGCACAGCTTTAAACTGCTCTGGATCAATTTCGTGTGGAGAGCCTTCCATTGCTGCTTCTAGATTTGCTTCATTTTGCTGCTGCAGCCTCTTGTTTTCTTCTAGGGCGGCCGCCATGTGTTTTCTGAGAAGTGCCAGGTTACGCCGGACTTTGAGATTATCGGCTTGGTATACCTCGAGCAGAGCTTCTAGTTGTTTGGCACCTGATTCTGTAGATGGTTGGGGGGCCGCCAATAAGGTTTGGTGAGCCTGCTCAAGCGTCGTGTAGCGTTGATTCAGTTCTGCATTTTCTGTTTGTAGAGTGAGAAATTGTCTTTGTAAGTTTTGATGGTGCGTTTCCAGACTCTGATACCGGTTGTCCAGAGCTTTGTATTCATGCTGGAGCTGGTATACACATTGGTTTAATGCTAAGAATATGTTATTTACATTAAATAATGCTGGGAAGGGTGAAGATGCAGGGGGAATGGGGGCGGGAATGGGAGAGGTGAATGATGTGGATGTACGTGGAGATATGGGTGGAGGGGGTATGGGTGATGAAGGTGGCATAGGGGGAGGGAGCGGTGCTGTGGCAGGTGATGTTTCCATCGTGTCCACTGTTTGAGTGACGGTGTAGATGGGAATCGTTGGTGGAGTGGATGTGACATCGGTGAACAGGGTGGTGAAGGTGGGCATGGTGACTCCCCCGTATTGGATTCCCGGAGAGAGTGGGATGCCCATGACAATGGTAGTGGTAGTGGATGTGGTGGTGCTAGTGTCCTGTGGTGGAGTGAATTGTGTAGTGTGAGGTGGGGATGGTGGTGACAACGGTGCTTCGTGATATTCTTCTGCTTGCGCTGACTCGCCTGGTGCTGATGTATTGATGTGAATTTGCTTCCCGGACCTCCTGGGACGAACGGGAACTCTTTTTTCAAACCTGTGGATGTAGGCCACTGCCTCATGAATGGCCTCATCCAGTCCCACGGCGTCGGCATGCAGGTTCATGGACTCAATGAACAACTCGTCCACACCTTCCTCCGCTAGCAAGTCGTTCATGAGTCTTTTGCCCTGTTCTAGAGACATCTTATGCTGTTCCTGAACCAGTCGCATGGTTCGATATAGTCTCTTGATTTGTGCCGAATATGCTGGGGCACTTGCTAACTCGGAGAGTTCGTCATATTCTTGCTGTTGTTCTTCGTCGGCTTCTTCTTCGTCTCCTCCTGCCTCTTGTTCATCTACATCGACTTCTACAACTTGGGGTTGGGTGGGGGCCGATGTTGTTTTGGGTCGTGGTTCCTGAGCTCGCGCTGCTTCCGCTTCGAGGTTAGAGTCATAGATTAATCTGGCAATTTCTTCATCTGTGAGGTCCTCAAGAGTAAATCCCTGTGGGAATTCCAAATCGGATGGAATGGGTGGAAACACCAGATTAGGCCCCTCCGTGCTTGGTCGTGGTAGCCGGATCGTGAATGGCCTAACTCGTCGTGTCTGGGGAGGAGTGATTTCCGGTGTAGCGGTAGCTCCCCTTGGTTGGGCACAGGGTAGTTGGACTCCCCCCCTCATCTTCTTGGATGGGGGACCTGCTGTTGATAGTCTTCTTTGGAATTCTTGGACTCGGGACCATACGAGTGCCCGCTGAACAGGCACATCATAAGCCAAGCATCTATAGATTATTCTGGTCAAAGCACAACACCCGTGGAGCACATTCTTCTGTTTTTTGTTCCACCTTTGATGCGCTAGGTGGATCTGGTCTATGATCCAGTGTGGCACATTGATGGGCAGGCTTTCGGTTTCTGCTAGATATAAACTGAACCATATTTTTTTCGGGGGCATTGTGAATCGTTCTTGGGCGGGAAACGCAAAGTGTTGCATGATGGTTCGCAGGTGAAGCGCAATGGTAGGTGTCATTGCTACCATATCCTTCAACTTATTAAGATCCTTGTGCTTCATGCGGCCTGGGACCATGGTTTCCTTTTCTGTTGGGATGTGCATGCCATACATTCCCAAAGCTTCTCTTACCAGGTTGAGGTCCAGCTTGAACCTTTTAAGCTCATTACCCGGCAGCAGTGATGGCAACACAAAGGTGCTGTCGCCTCCTTTGGTCCTGCTCGGCGTGATTGTACTGATCAGATATGAACATCGTAAAAAATCCGGCTTTGGGATGTGGGCCCTGAAGTAACTTTCCACACCCGCTTTGACCCAAACTGATCTCATGACTTCGGCATTTTGGTAGCTTTCAAATTCGCGTGTGAAAAAGTGGTATCGACCCCATTTGCCATTGAACTCCAATTCTGCTTCCCAGAAGTAGGTTCCATCGCCCAGTGGTCCAGCAACATCACTGAACCAATGCGCATGCTTACCTACTTGAGAAGTGTGTCCTTGCGGAGGATCCTGGATGGGGAGCACATGCACTTCTTGAAGCTCTTGCGGTCTTGCAGTGAGACGTGGCTCAAGGAGAAGTGTTTCTATGTCCACGACCTGGGGCCCATATCCGGCTTGAGAGCTGGTACCTGCTTCTGCCATGGCCCTGTTTGCTGATTGGTTCTGTGAGAATATAGAACCAAGTGTTAACATTGTAATGGACAAAATAAATCCGTTGTTGTCCCCGTTACAACATTAACATAAGGTAGATGGTGAGTTAGTGGTTAGTAAGTGCATGAAGGCAGTGTGTGTAGTTAGTGATTGTGTTGTCCTAGGAAACTTTTGCAGTTAGTAAGTGGGTTATGAATTTACAAATTGGGGTCGGGGGGTTTATTACAGGCCCTAGGCTGCCAAATGCAGTGAATGGGCTTTGCTTTCGGTTTCGGAGAGTCTCTACAGAGCTTTTTCGGTGTCGTGGTTTGAAAACGAGGCCTTTTTGGGACCCATATACAATTGATTACATGCACGTTCTTGGGTTTTGGTGTGTACATGAGTGTCGAGAACGAGTGAAATCTGGCAGCATGCGTCGCTGCGTTATGCTGTTTAAGTTGTGGCCTCAGCGTAGCTACTTGTGCCATCAAGCAAGCCTTAGGCACCCAAATTTGTCTTGATTGTGGGCTCGCCTTCATCGACTTCTTGGGCACCCAAATAGATTTTACTTTAGCAGAAGAATTTCTGGAAGACTTCTTATTAGCGTTGTGTTGTTGGTCACTAATAAGAGGCTTTGCCCCTGTAGTTGACGGTGGTGCAACCGGTCGTTCGCCTTTCCGCACCCATACCTGGTTTGTTTTCTGGGCCATTCTGCTGCGCAGGTACTTTTGATCTCTGACATAGGTAGTACCCTGCTTCTTCTGCCTTTGATCCACCTTGGGTTGCGGCCTCCTTCTAGCCTTTGGAAAAGAAGGGAGTTCCGTTGCATTCCTGACTCCTTTTTTGCAAATATCATTCCTCTGCAATACATAGTTTTGGACAAGAACAGCATGGTCATCTTCATGTGTACCCCTGGAAGGACGAGGAGTCTGTGCCTTTCCTAGTTCCTTGAGTGCTCCATTGTCTAATTCTACTGTAACTCGACTATGATTGACCCAAACCTGGAGAAGTCCACTTCTTAGGTTTAGATTGACTGCTTGGTCATAGATCCAATCCTGACCCAAGACGAGAGGTTCAGTGAGCTCCTCATCTTGACACACTAGTACTTTAACGGTCATTGCCTCCTCGTGAATGTAGAGGGGAAGTTCCACCTCACCCATGCAAGGGGTTTCCACGCCTCCTAATCCTATGAGGTATGCTTCCACAGGATGGACAGTTAACTGTAGCTCTTGACAGTAAGACAACTTAACAGCGCTAGTGGCAGCACCTGAGTCAATCAAGGCTCTTACAGTCCTTGTACTCTTTCCTTGTCCTATATCTATGGTTATGAAAGGACGTCTATCAATTATTCTATTCGAGCTTGTTCCTGCAACTTCACACATGGCTATGGGAAATCCTTGGTCCGCAGAGTCATTCGCTCCAGGCTGATCTCTACCTTGCCTTCGTAATTTCATCCTTCTGATGCGTTCTAAAGCCTCTGCCTGAGCTTCTTCTCTAATTCTCTTTTCTTCCTCTTTGCGTTTCTTAGCAGTGCTGAGTCGGCTAAGCATTTCCTCCGTGAGGGGTTCCTGATACAACTTGACTCTGCAACCGCTAATATAATTTGGGAGAACATCACCCTCTAATGTGGCCAATTGCACTGCTCCACTTGTGGAGATCCTATTGATGATCATAGGTCCGTAGCCTCTCTTTTCTAACTTCCTCGCGTGTTGTTTTAGTGTATAGACTAAGACTAGATCTCCTGCTTTCAAACCCTTATCCTTTACGTGGGCATCAAAGTATGCCTTCTGTCTCTTCTTGGCAGCATATATGCCTGCAGCAGCTCGCAGTCTTGTTTCTCCTAATCGTTCAAGGTCAAAAATTCTAGAGGATAGCTCATGACCTGTCCATTCGTGCTCTTGTGCTACTCTCAATGTAGGGATCAGGAAGTCCAAGGGTAGCACAGCGTTTTGGCCGAATACCATCTGAAAGGGGGTGGCTTGGAGTACCGTTTTGTAGGCAACTCGGTATGCCCAAACAGCATGGTGTAGCTGTTTGTCCCAGTCAGAGCGTTTAGTGTTCACTAATTTTGTCAGCACATTGCACAAAATCTTATTAGTGCTCTCAGCTTGACCATTAGCTTGAGGGTGATAAGGGGCAGACTTCTTGTGTATTACCAAGAATTCTCGGAGTAGATTTTCAATCACTTCGTTCAAGAAATGAGTGCCTCTATCACTTACAAGCTCTATGGGTAGTCCATATCTCGTGAATACATTCTCAAACAAGAATTTGGCAGTTGTTTGAGCATCGTTCTTGGTTGTAGCTTTTACCTCTACCCACTTGGTGAGATAATCTGTTGCCACAATGATGTATTCCGCATGAGAGCCTTTCGCTGGGGGATTAATAGGGCCTACGAAGTCTATTCCCCACTTAGAGAATGCACGTCCACCCATCATAGGTTTCAGTGGCATCTCATCTTTGCGTATAGGATACTGAGTCCTTTGACAGATATCACACCGTTTCACATAGGTATGTGCATCCATGTGAAGTGTAGGCCACCAAAAGCCCGCAAATAGTATTACCTTGATTACCCGATCTGGTCCAAAGTGTCCTCCTGCTACACCTTGGTGAGCAGTTTCTAAGATCTTAAGATACTCACTTTCATGGACACACAGTCTCAGGTAACCATCTTTACCGCGCTTATATAGATTATCACCTATGAGTGAATAATCCAGGGCTTCTTGTTCTAAACTCCTTTTCCTAGCTAGAGTCATGTCTGGGGGGAATGTGTTTGTCCGCAAGAATGATACTAGAGGTTCACTCCAATCTGGCACAATGGATACTTGATAGAGAGTGGCATGTTCCACAGGTGGTTTAGTGCAACAGATTGGGCATTCTTTGCACAACTTTTGGACATCCGCTTCCATAGTTGGCCAGTGCACTCCGAATCTCTTTAGAGTTTGCAACGTTCGTTGCTTCGAATGGTGTTGCTCTAAGGCACCTACATGTGCTAATTGCAACCATTTAGCGTACTCATCCTCTTCTACGCAACAAGCCAAGATCCCTTGATCTGTGTGCTTGTACATGCTGCCTGCCATGATATGGTACTTTTGGGCTTTTACGATCTCTCTATTCCGTGTGTTCACCACTGGATGATTAGGCCCGTATGTCAATACTGGTACTATTGGCTTAGCCCACTGCGGCACCACTTCCAAATTAAACAAGTAAGCGTCAGGAAGGTCATCTGGTACTCCTTGTGGGGCTTCTCCCGATGTGAGCCTAGAGAGATGATCTGCTCTCAAATGAGTCCTTCCTTTTCGTACCACAACCTCGAAGTCGTATTCCATTAGCAAGAGAAACCATCTCACTAATCTTCCTGTATTGCATGGCTTGTTTACTAAGTACAACAATGCCTGATGGTCCGTAAAAAATTTAAACTTATTTGCAAGCAAATAGTGCCTAAATTTCTTGACTGCATATACCATGCCTAATCCTTCGCGCTCTGTTGTGGTGTAATTCCGTTCAGCCGCATTCAATTGTCTGCTGGCGTAGGCAATTGGAAGATCCATATTACCTTCACCAGTAGGTTGTGCAAGTACACATCCAATAGCGTAATTGGATGCATCAACATGAACATGGAATGGCTTATTCCAATCTGGTGTGGTCAAGATTGGTGCTGAACATAATCTTCGTTTAAGTTCTTGGAAGGAATTCTCACATTCATCCGTCCACTCAAAGTTTGTCAATAGTCCGTACATGGGCTTTGCAATGACAGCATACATGTGTATAAATCGTCGATAATAACCACAATGCCCCATGAAAGCTTGTACTTCCTTGACATTCTTTGGCCTAGGTAACTCCGCTATGGCTCTCACTTTTTCTTCGTCAGTAGATATGCCATTCTTTGACACTATGTGTCCTAGAATCTTGCCTTGCCTTACCATAAAAACGCACTTTTCTGGGTTCAGGCAGACCTGATATTCTCTACATTTGTCAAAGATTTGTCTGAGTTCAGGAATATGAGTTTGTCTAACATTGGAATGAGCACAAAGATCATCAACATAGACTTCTAAACTCTTCCTCAGGAACTCCTTAAACACATGGCACATCAGCCTCTGGAAGGTGGCTGGTGCATTGGTAAGCCCAAATGGCATTACTCTAAAAGCAAAAATGCCCCATTCTGTGGCAAAGGCTGTCTTATGCTGATCCTCTGGAGCTATGGCTACTTGATTGTAGCCCGAAAATCCATCAAGGAAGCTGTACACTTCCTTGCCTGCCACTCTTTCTAAGAGATGTTCTGTTATGGGAAGCGGATAGTTATCTCGAATCGTGGCGGCATTAACCTTTTTCAAGTTAATGCACACACGCAGCTTGCCATTCTTCTTGGGCACCACTACGATGGGGGATACCCATTCAGTGTGCTCAATTTCATAGATAAATCCGGCTTCGACCAGTCTATCTATCTCTTCCTTGATCTTAGCAGCATAGTTATCGTTATATGTATAAGGCTTTTGCTTAGAGGGTTTAGCATCTGGGGTCATGGGAATGGTGTGTGAGCATATATCAGGGTCAACACCTTTCAAATCCTTGTAACTCCAAGCGAATACATCTCTGTATTCTCTTAGCAAGGCTATCAATTCCTACTCCTCTTCTTCTGTTAGGTCATGGCCTATATACGTACATCTCTCCTCTCCTTCTTCTAGGGCCACTACGATTTTCTTGGTGGTTTCTTTGTTATCATAGGCCTCTCCTGATTGTGCCTCTCGTTTAGGCATTCTTATCACGACTCTTCTGTCATCTATCTCGTACTTCTTAAAATTTTCTGGGACCTCAAACAAAGATTCTTCCTCTTCTGGTAAGGCTTCTCTCTTCTTTCGTTTCTTTCCTTCTTCCTTAGGGGTCATATGCGTTGCTAATCTTACACCATTTGTAACTTCTCCATGCCTCTGGGGTTGAAATTCTACTTCATGGAAGTATTCCTCATCTGATGCAAATGGTGGGTCCATAATGATTGACTCTAGATCGGAGTCACTTGCATCCTCAAATGCATCAGGGCTAGGTTCGCATTCTTCTAGAACTGCCTCTCCCATGATTGGCTCTATGGAGAAGACTGAAATATCATAGCCATCCTCATCACAGTGAGGTGTCCATTGTTCTTCATTGATGGCTACGTCCATTGTTGCTAAAATTTCCGCCCAGCCATGGGGTTCAAACTCCTCGTCTGGAAAAACTATAGGTGCATAGGCTGGGTCTTGAATGGGTCTATGAGTTTCGTTCGCACCTACCTCTCTGGCTTTCTCTCTCTTCTCTTCTTCTACTGCTACCTTGCACATCCATAAGTGAGTATCTTCATGCATCCATGAGGATCCAGATCCTATGGAATGCACCGATTCTGTGTCGTCTTTGGCTCTATGGATGGGATTCCATTGGATAGGAGGGACATCTCTGTGAGAATAATCTTTGAGATTGACTTTGGTCGTAACACCCAAGTGTTGCAAATACAAGGAGTTGGTTCCCCAATCCTGTACTACTTGCAATTGTCGCATAAATGGCCTTCCCAAAATCATCTCATAGGCATGATTTTTGCTGAAATCACATATGGCAAAGGTATGTTCAAACTCGACACCACAAGTGGTGAGAGTTATTCCTTCCAACAATCCTAGAGGTCTCTCTATGTGACCATCGGCCATTTGCAGTTTCATTCTCGTCGGCCTGAGTGCCGGCTTGCCCCAACGCTTCCATAAGGAGGTAGTGGCAATTGCAACTCCTGCACCTGAGTCCAAAATCGCCTTGGTGGTGTACTCCTGGTAGGTGATGGGAAGATAGGTGTTCCCTTCTTCACCTTCACACATATCTCCTATCTTATCCAAGGGAATTTCCGGTACTGTCTTGTGGGATCCTGCCCGGGAACGAGGTTTTGCTATCTCTGGTACTTGTTTGGCTACATGTTTCCATAATTCAGGTCTAACCTTGAGTAGCTCTTCTAACTTGAGATTACACTGCACATTAGTGTTCTTCACTACCTCTGTGTTCCTAGGAATGATTGAGTCGTCGTTCCTTACCATGACTCTGGGTGTTCTCATACATGTGGACTTTGCTTCCCATGGGCCTGTGAAGTGGGGTAGCTCTTGTATGGAATTCGACTCAAAGTCTAATCTCTCGTGAGACTGAACACTCTCATGCTCCCCGTAAATAGATGGGATGTCTTGTGGGAATTGGTCGTGTGCATCGTCCACAAGTTCAAAAGGAGGGGCGACCTCACTTTCGTTATCCCATTTGTCTTCTTGAATCTCTCGTAGGAAGTCTGGTGCAAACCGATTCATAGAAGAAGAAGTGTCTGGCTCCGTAGAATTAGGTACATATGCTACCTGGGAAGGAGGGCTTATCCTATCGTTGGCTCTTTCCTCGTTGTCATAGATAGCTGAAGCACAAGCTTCTTGGGGAGGATTACTTATGCTATTACTTTTCTGCACAGGCTCATATGCTCTCTGGGAAGGAATGTGGGTTACCTGTGGAGGTACATAAGCTTTCGAGAGAGGCACCTGTGACCTTTGGGGAGGAAGATAAGCTCCTTGAGGAGGCACATGAGCTTCCTGAAGAGGCTGGTTTATCCGTTCTCTTGCCCTTCCCTTTTTTTGAGGGATAGGCTCCTTTTCTGGCTGTGCCGTTAGCCTCTCTAATCTTTCTAAGGAGGGGAAGTTGTCTGGTTTAGTGGAATTGGCTGCATAAACTTCCGATGGGGAATGGCTCAGGTTTTTGCTTGCTTTTCCTTTCTCCTGATCTTTTTCTTCCTTGTCAGATCTGGCAATTATCCTCTCTAACTTTTCTAGGAATCCATCCAAGTGTAATTGCGTCTTGGCTGAGCCCGAGTAATTGAAAAGGCGACTGGCTTCAAACATAGTCTGAGCCAATGCGACCATTTTCGCGCATAGTTTGGTTCTTTCTATCTCTAGGTCAGCTCTAGGATAGCACTTGGCATGATCCGTGACGTTTGGCCCTTCTTGGATTCTGGCCTGATATGCTTTAAGCATCATGTTTAGGTCTTCAGGAGTGGGATCTGCTAGGACTGATCCTACTCTAGGGGGTGGTGGGATTTGATGAGGCGGTGGGGAAGGTGGTGAGTCGGATGGAGATGGGAGTGGTGGAGGCGGGGTGATGTGAGAGGGAGTTTGAGCTGTGAGTTCAGTTATCCTCGCTTTGGTTTCTCTTATGCTTTCCTCAAGCTCACTCATCTTTTTGGCCCATTGTCGTTTCATTCTTTCTCGACTATCTTTCCATGCTCTAGTCCTTTTCTTTGTTACGCTCTCGGTTTCACTAGCCTCTGGGCCCTTTTCCTTGCTTGTCTCTTGGTTTTGCTGTAATGCCTGAGCTCTAGTGACTACCTGCACTGGTGCAGTGGAAGTGACGCTTCCTGAGGGATCTACAACCAAACCGATCACATTGATAGGAGTGATTTTTGGCATATTATTGGGGTTCTTAGGACAATCTCGTAAGAGATGTTCTTTTCCACAATCTTGGCAGAAACCTTGGATAGTTACTGACTGGGGTTGTGTAGGTGGAGGCAAGAGACAATCACGAATGAGATGATCTCCTTGGCATCTGTAGCACGGTCCTCTTGGGAATGGAGGTCTTACTTGCCTAGGTTGAGGCCTGGGGTTGGGGTTTGCATACATGACGTTCGTGTAATCTGACTCCCAACTAGGTTCACTTGGTTCCTCACTATAGTAAGACTCACCATGTTCTGGAGACTGCATGTAGTAAGCCTGGGGACTATCGACATGTGTAGAATCAAAGCTATGGTCACTTGGGTCACTTTCTGAGATCAATGGGGTTACTGGTACTATGGCCCTATTCAGGTTTTCTTCTGCAACAGCATACTTTACTGGAATCACGTTAGTGGGGTTTGGGGGCTGTTGAGCTAGTACCGGTTGGGGTCTCTGTTGGGCCTGATATGGTTGCTGATAGGTTTGTTGGGGTCTAGCATATTGTGGTGGTGGAGGATACTGGTTCTGGTATCTGCCTTGTTGGTAGGGTTGAGGGTAGGGTTGCCTAACTGCCTGCTTGTTGTATGGGCAATCTTGCGCAGTGTGGTTTGTGTACTTCCGTTCTATGGTGCAGTACTGGCTACTAGGGTTAACTTGGGGTTGGGCCATAATTGGACACACATTTGCCATGTGGTCGCCACCGCAAGTATAGCATCTTTTCACAGGGGCAAACCTTGGGATTTGTTTGCTAATTACACCTAATTTCTGAGCTACTTTTTCCGCGAGTTCCTCAATTGATGTAGATTGCGTGGAAGAGTGGCTAGCTGCACTATCTGAATCTTTATAGATTTTGGAAAGCTCTAGCTCTTCCCCTAGGTTATCTTCGATGTCAATGCACATGCGTACACACTCTTCTATAGTCCTAGGGTCTTTCAGATACACATAAGATCTCAATTTCGTACTCAACAATCCATCAAGGAATAAGGCTACTTGTTTAGCGGATGTGGGTAACTCCGAAATAGGGCACCTTTCCAGATATTGTCTAAACCTTCTTCCGGCCAATCTGACAGTCTCTTGGGGGGTCTGTTTGAAGCTGTGGATCAGTGAGGAGGTATTGTGTCTTATGCCGCTCTTAGAGAACTCTACAATGAATGCCTCTAGGAGTTGGTCTATGCTCCTGAACTGACGCTCATCTAATGGCTGAAACCATGTAAGTGCCGTGTTCCTAAGGGTTAGACCGAAGGCATTGTACTGCGTGAACAGATCTTCCACTTGTTCAGCTCTCAAGACTTGCTTGAACTCTGCTACATGATCATAGGGATCTCCTGTGCCGTCAAAGTAATTCTTCATGGACTTAACTAACTGGGTGGGTCTCAAAGTTCTTGCGTGCTCTCTAGGCCTCGGCAGAGGGAATCCATCTACATTTCTTTGGTTCCTGTGGGCTCTATGTATCTCAGGAGGTTCTACCCTATTCGTCTCCGTTCTCGATCTTTCTCTGCCTACAGGGTTGGCAAAACTTACTTCTGGTCTATCTCTACTTCTGTCTCTTTGCGTACCATGAGCTTGGGAAGTTCCAGCCCCAGGGTGACCATAGGATACATTTGATCTCGGTTGGGGGAAAATAAACTCACCCTTCCAAGTGTAGGCATGCCTATCATTTTCTGTCACCCCAAAGATCCGTTCTGAAGCATGATCTAAGTAAGTCACTCTACCTGGGCTGTCCGGATCCTTAAACTCATAGATCATGATATTTCCTATGTCTGTTGGCTGATTAGACTTATACCTCCAAAAGGCTTCATCCGTTTCTCGATTGAGGAGCAACTCTATGCTCTTGTTGTCTTGGGGGACCCATTCAGGCGTGATAATCCTAGTGAGAACTGATTTACCTCGAGGGGTTCTAGGTTCCGCACCCATGTTCCCTTGTTCTAGGTCACCTAAATCCGCTTCTGAGATTACATTCCCGAAGTCATCTGTCCTATCAGGGTGACTAGTGACAACATATATAGTTCCTTCTTTGTCCAGGTATGCACCATTTTCAAACTTGACAGCTGGGTGTTCTAGTCCTATGGTTTGGTCAGGGTTTTTAATCTGGACCACGGATCTTCCTAGGCCGTCCTCATAGATGCTAGCACCTGGTCGGTTGGTCCTAAGATATTCCAGCTGTGTTTTGTAAGGGCCTTCTACCCTGTACAAATAAGGCACTCCTGAACTTCCCGTAGGTCTGTCCATGCCTTGAGACATTTCTGACTCACTGGTATCCGAGCTGGGGTAATGAGAGTGGTGACTCAACTGCTGGGCCCAAGACCTTGCAGTATGATTGACACTAGCCTCTGAAGACCTAAGGCTTTGTCTTTCCCTTGCTAAATGTCGTCCTGATCTAAGGTTCATATGCCTAACTGATTAGCCCAATTTTTTTTCCAGAGCACAACCTCGTTGCAGATCAATTGGTACCAGTCACTTGATTCTTTTTAGTTAATTATTGTGTTTATGGTCTTGTCTGATACCACGTCGTCAGGAACACTTGAATGTTCTTCGTATTTTAGGTTGATCGTTCCACGTTAGATTCTTTTCCTTTAGGTTATCGACAGTACAAAGATTATGTTTTTAACTTGAACTTGAGTTTTTAGGTTGTCTTCAACTTGATAGCTGCCTATCGTCGCCCTGGCTTACTCCTATCTCTACTCGTTCTTAGCTTGAGCTAGGAAATGACAGAGGGAGTTGAGAATAATCCAACCTTACTTGTTGATCCCCTGCTTTATGGTGCTCAAGAACCCGGTTCTCAAGCTTGCAAAGAAACCTTGCTTTGTACGCTCTCAGTTGCTCTCAATGGACCTATAAAAGATCCACGGTTAGCTCAATGCTTATATTCAAAGGACAAAACCAACCACTTTCATTCATGTGACACAAACACACATTTGCATTGTGACTTTTAGGAAAATAATTCTAAAGACCCCTGACTTTGATCCCCCTGGGTATGGTCAACTTCAAATTACCCTCTCTGAAAATCAATGCATTATCTTTATAAAAAACAGTTGAGGGCGTGTAGTATATGCCACGAGCTTTCCAACAAGCCCAAGAGCTCAAAAATTGGATTTCATATGAAAAAGTTAGGACTGTTCAGGGTTTAGGGAGTTAAATCAGGATTCAATACAAGCTAACAGTCGAACACGGCCTAACAATGCAATACTACACCCTAGAGTTTGTCCCACACTCAATCAAAATTTAGACCAATCACTTTGCCTTAAAAATTTGACCTAATTTGCCCTTCTAACGCGTCCGCAAAGTCTGTCGGTCGCGATTGACAGGTCAGTCGCGATCGACGTGTCGATCGCGATTGACAGGTCCGTCGTGGCTGTCAGTCGCGATTGACTGGTCGGTCGCGATTGACAGGGGTTGCGAAAAGTCAATCAATCGTGGTCAAAGCGTCGTTGACTCTGTCGGTCGCGATTGACGAGTCGATCGCGATTGACAGGTCGGTCGCGAGGGTCTGTCGATCGTGGTCAAACAGTCGTTGACCGTGTCGGTCGCGATTGACAGAGGCGTCGTGGTCTGTCCGTCGTGGTCAAACCGTCGTTGACTGTGTCGGTCGCGATTGATGAGTCGATCGCGATTGATGACTCGATCGCGATTGACACGTGTCACGCGTATGGTCAGTCGGTCGTGGTCAATCGGTCGTTGACTCTGTCGGTCGCGATTGACAGAGCCGTCGTGGGCTGTCGGTCGCGATTGACGTGTCGATCGCGATTGACAGATCTGTCCGTCGTGGTTTGTCGATCGCGATTGACAGAGCGATCGCGATTGACAGAAATCTGTGGAATTTCAAAAAACTAAACACATTTTTGGGAAGCTCTAGGCCTGTAGGTCATGGATATGCACTTTGTTTAGCAATTAGAGCAAGTTTTCAGTCGGTCGCGATTGACAGAGCTCGGCGACACACAGACAGTTACTCAGATTTCCGTACCTGCGCAGGGTGCTGGGGAGGATGATGCGGCCTGTACCTGCAGAAAGCTCACAAAACATGCAAAAAACAGCACATGCAAATTCGCTCTCTCGCTCTCTCTCACAAGTGAAATGAGGGAAATGAGGTGGAGATGGGGATATAGTCAAAAAACTGAAATTTTCGCGATGATGGAGATGGACGTGGGAGATGGTGATGATGATGATGGTGATGAAGATGGTGAAGAAAGTAAAAGAAAATTGATGAGAGTGAAGAAAATACCTACAACTCCAACGCGTCAACTCTACGTCTTACCATCACACGCTCGTCCTCAAAGCTCGATCCCCGGCAACGGCGCCAAAATTTGGTGTAGCTCAGTGATGAGTAGCACCTCCTTTAATGTCAATCCGGGAAGACGTGAGGATGGTATGAAGACCTCGAGCAAGTGGCGGCACAAGTGCGTGAGTGAGAAGCACACAAGCATGCACACACATACACACACACGCGCACACAAGGCAAGACAAAGAGTGAGAATCAATGGAGCTTTTTAGATTACTTTCAAAATGCTCTTACAAGTTCGTTTCAATTACAATCTACCTCCAAAAATGAGCTCTCTAGCTCCTTTTATAGTTTTTGACTAGCTTTTGGCCCTGTCCAGACCTAGTGTCCGGCCTAGTTAAAAATTAGGTTCCAGGGCTTATTTGGGGGGTCAAACGAGATCTAAAAATTATGAAAATTGGTACGCAACTACTTCTAAGGCTCCTCAAGCTCAAGGACTCCTTGGCTTGCACAAAATGGAGCTACAAAAATGTGAAATGAGATTTACAATGATTATTAGTGATAAAAATCACTGTTGTTGTAGGGATTTCTTCTAGTGATCTGCCATACATATCTTCAAGCTCCCTACTTGCTCTTCTTCCCTGCATGTCCATCTCTCTGGTTTGCATTAATGTCTTGAAAAAATATTGGCCTACTTGCCAGATCTTCTTTGACTGCCCTGTTTGCTCGTGCTGTCCCTTCGCTCTGACTCCCTTCTTTGACTTTCACGTCTTGTAGTTTCTGATGTACCAAGGCTACTGCCAACAGGAGACATCTGTTAGCTCCAAAGATATGTATGATACTTTGATGCCTCTTTTTACAGGTGGACAGTCTAGTGCTGGTCCTATTGAGGCAACTTCTCAGCCTTTGCAGGTTTCATATGATGATGCAGATCATTCCATTTCTGATGCAGATTTACATGATGCACTTGCTGATGAGAGAGCTGATATTGAGCAGGCAAAAACTATGCCAAAATGGCTGGTGCAGACTTTGCGTGATAGCAAATTAGATGCACCTTTGTCATATCGTACTCGTTCAGGCTCTCATAGTGCCTCCTTTGCATCAGATTGCTATGCTATGGCTGCATCTAGTCTCTATGATGAGAATGAGCCTGTTTCTTTTGATGAAGCACAAAATTCAGAAAATTGGATGGCTGCTATGCAATCTGAATATGATGCTATAATGAAGAATGGTACATGGTCTTTATGTGACTTGCCTCCTGGTAAGAAGGCCATTGGCACTAAGTGGGTATACAAGCTGAAGCGTAAACCTGATGGTACAGTTGACAGGTATAAGGCTAGGCTTGTTGCAAAGGGTTATGCGCAGGAAAGAGGCATTGATTTTGATGAGACCTTTGCACCTACATGCCGTATGACTACTGTTCGGAGCATTTGTGCACTTGCAACCCATCATGGTTGGAATGTACATCAGTTGGACATTAAAACAGCATTTCTGAATGATGACTTGCATGAAGAAGTGTATGTTTTTCAGCCCCGTGGCTTTGTGCAGAAAGGGCATGAAAACCAGGTGTGCAGGTTAAAGAAGGCGTTATATGGTTTAAAGCAAGCACCACGTGCTTGGTATGAGAAGATACATGCCTATCTGATTGCACATGGTTTTGAGAACAGTCCAACTGAAAGCACCTTATATGTTAAGCGTGCTAATGATGTGCTTCTGATCATTGTTGTCTATGTTGATGACATGCTGCTCACTGGTCCTATTGAGACACATATTGCTGATTTTAAGGCTGATTTGCATGCCTCATTTGAGATGTCTGATTTGGGGCATTTGCATCACTATTTGGGCATTCAGTTTATGCACGTTGATGGTGGAATGGCTTTGTGTCAAACGAAATATATTGACACATTATTGCAGCGTTTTGGCCTTGAAGACTATAAGCCTATTGCCACTCCTATGGAGACAGGTTTACGATTGAGTCTTCATGATGTTGGAGATGCATTTGATGCTGTTCTCTATCAGCAGGCTGTTGGATGCTTGATTTACTTATGCATTACTCGGTCAGATATTCAGTTTGCTGTCTCACAGATGAGCAGGTTTATGCATTGCCCAGGAGTCACGCATTGGAAAGCGGTTAAGCGCATCTTTCGCTACTTGAGTGGTACTCGGCTACTTGGGTTGTTTTATCCCAAGGAGGGATCACTACCGCCAGATTTGCATGCTTTTTCTGACTCAGATTGGGCTGGTTGCTATGACACTCGTGTGTCCACCAGTGGTTTTTGCTTCATGCTTGCTAGCTCATGTATATCTTGGTTGAGCAAGAAGCAGCCTACTGTGGCCACTTCCAGTTGTGAGGCTCAGTATAGGGCAGCTTTCACAGCGACTGTTGAGTGTGTGTGGCTCAGACGCCTTATGGCTGATTTGGGTGTTGGCCAGTCTTCTACCACCACCATCTTCACTGACAGTTAGAGCGCATTGGCAATTGCGAGGAACCCTGTGTTCCATGCTCGCACTAAGCACATTGAGGTGCATTATCACTTTGTCAGGGAGAGGTTCTCTGCTGGGGAGATCAGCTTGGCATATGTGCCCACGCAGGACAACATTGCAGACCTTTTCACGAAGGCTCTGCCTAGGGAGAAGTTTGAAGCTTTCCGCAAAGCTTTGGGCTTACTTCCTTTTGTGGAGTGATTTCCACATAGCTTGGCACTTCCTTATACATGAGTGCCAGCTCCTTGTTCACCGCATCACTCCCAGGGGGGATTTGTTGATATATTTAGGTAGTGATGTGTGTGAACACTCTAGGACTGCCGGGGCACTTTTTTCCCTCTTTAGGAGGTTTTTTTCCCCCGGCTTGTATATACGCCTATTGCCCTAATGGGCTACTTTTCTTTGTACATTCTCTAGTAATACATTCAGTCTTGTGTGTTGTGCTCCAAGCTTCTTCTTCTTCCTTGTGCTGTTCGCGTGCTTCCGCAGACGTCTTACTCCAACAAGATTGATGTAGGAAAGATGGTGTGGGACATCGGACCGTGAGATGATGATTATCTTTTAGTTTTCGTTTGGATCTTAAAGTCAGGTTTGATCTTAAAGGAAATTAAAACTTCAAAGAAGGAGTTTAAATTCAAGAAGAATCTCAAGATACTTCAAGACGACTTCAAGATCAAGGAAATTGAAGATATGAAGTAAGAAACTTCCAAGATCTTCTTAGAACACTTCAAGTTTAAGTGTTATTGATCAGAAATATTTGATAAATTTCTGAAAGAAGTTGGACTTTGACTTTCAGTTGCTCTTTTCAACCAAGGATCTGATTGACTAAGTCAAGCACCAAGTTTCTAGTATAACTTGGTAAATTCACTCTTTTGACTCAAAGAAATGCATAAGAATTGCATTACTAGTAAGGAGTCAGAAAGGCTGAATTGGATTTGAACTTAGTCTCAAGTGAAGCATTATTTGAAAACTAAACTCATCGATAGAACCTCAGTGGGTCGACACACTGATGTTGGTTACCACACTAGTATCTTGTGGTTGGATGATGTTTTTTATTTTCTTTAAATCTTTTTTGAGAATCCAGCTTATTTCTCTTAAAGATAAAGACAATGCTTCAATATCTTATTGAAATAGATCGTTGAGAAGTTAAAGTCCTGAGTCAACTAGACTTTGACTCATAGCAAGTTTACGTATCTTCGAAGTTTGAATTGGTTGTACAGAGTTTTAGTTATTTCTTTTTGCTTTCCAAATCTTTTGGAATTGGCTCAGACATGGTATCTGATTCCTTTTGCAAAAGACCAGGGTTAGCCGGTTAGAATAAAATAACTAACTTGAACATCCTAGATAGATGTTATGTACAAGAACCTTTTCAATCTTCAAAAGATGATAAGTCTAAGTGGACTTATTCATTTGAGTTTGCTTCAAGTTATAGCATAAATGATTTCCTAGAGTCCAGTATACTCTAGAATAGGGAAGTTAGGAATTGCTCATCAGATTGACAATTCCCAAGAACTTTCAGTTAAATTCTTTAGAAAAGTGTCCTAAGTTGGACAATTTTCATTTTGAATTTGAATTGGTGAAGTTAGTATGGTTGATTCCAACGAAGCAGTAAACTTTCTCTTACAGTTTACATCGGATTTTTTCAACTCATTGGGACAAAGTAGTCCTCTAGTCGGGTGAAAAAATCAAGTAACTGTTAGATCAAAGTAAACCATTGTACAAACATCTAAAAGTTAGATGTATGGGACAACCAAACTTCAAGTTCTCCAAAACAAATTCAAGTGAATCAAGAATTCTCAAAGTCTTGTAAGGGATAAGAATCCCACCTTTGTTACTAAGTTCATGCATAAGTTATGCCTAGAAAGGTACTAGTAATTTGAATCCACCTAGTTCACATGTTTGTGCCTAGATCGCACATCCAGAAACTGTGAATTAGCCAGGGATGTCATTAGATCCACCCTTATTATTCTTCACTAGTTTGTACTTTGTCCCGTTCATCAAAGTGCAAACCCAGATAGTGTTTTGAATCATTTGGGCAGGGATGCCACCACAGAGATGAGACATGTTCTTCTAGTTCTAGAACATGACCATGTTCTTCCAGTTTTAGAACATGAGGCTCGGGGGTTGCCTACAGTATGTATATAGCTCTATTTTCGAGGACGAAAATATTTTCCAAGGGGGGAAGAATGTAATAAAGTAAGTCTATGATCCAAGGGTCTCGCCGGTTCAGACAGATCTGAAATCGGACACCGTTTGGTCATCCGTGTGTATGACCAAAGATCTCGAGTTTAGACTTACTAGGAGGTCTTCTGCTCTTGTGAACAAGTGACCCACTTAGCTTAGTGGTTAAGTCTCAAGGATGGGAAGGAGGAGGTCTTGGGTTCAATCCCCATGGGGAACATGGGGAGAGTATTTTGCCCAAAGAGCTCTAGAGCCTTCTAGAAGCATCCACTTGAGTTAACTCGAGTTAACTGGGACACTTGGCGCACATGTAGTTACATGGCTGACACATGGATGGTTAGTATCCACCTGCCCAAGAGGGCAGTCCCCTGGAGAGAGCTATATATAGAGGCATTTGGTTGGGAGGAGAGTCATCTCTCTAGCATGTGGTGGTCGTAATCCTTGCTCTCTTGCATTCACACATACATCCATGCTGACTTTGCACACATATCCATAAATGCAACCGTACAAACAATTTCTTTTGGGATATTTGAACAAAATCACATTTCCAAAAGCAACATTTTTCATAAACACCACATTAGTAGATTAAAATCAACGTAAATTTTCTGTGTAACATGCTCCGCTCTTCTTGCTTGCGATGTCGTCCTCGACAAGCATTCCCGCAATCTCCCTTTCACCTGTCACTCATCCAAACAGTTAAATTTTCCATAGAGATACAATTCAATCATTCAAGAAATGAGACCCGACAAGCCACAAAAATATCTATATCATGCTCTCTTCTCATGCACAATCCTCATAACTATTTTTCTTCATTTCTTAATCGCCTCATCATGCGAACCATGTTCACAGTCACATGCATCTATACATTCATGTAACGCATCCATTACACAGCCGATCACATTCTTTTTTCATACTCATGCATGACTCCTTTCCTTTCCATATCATGCTTTTATGCAATAAAACCAAAGCAATGCGATGTATGCATGTCTTATTCCAAAACATGATAATGACAACAACTTTTTTGCATTTGACTAAATGATTTCAAGATGAAGATACGATGTTGCCCTTGGTGAAGTAATGACTTTTTAACCCCTTTTTTTTCAAAAAAAAAATTTTACCTTGCTCACCTTGTTGAAAACCTTCTTGATTTCCTTTTCTTTCTTATCTGCTTACTTCATCAAAAGATGTTAGACCAAAAACATGCAATAATAAAAACAAAAAACCCAAAATGTCACATAATCATAACGCACATAAAAATTCAACAGGCTATGTACACACAAGCAATGTTGAGATTTCCTAAAGCGCGGCCTTACCTCATATCCCAAAAAACAGATCATCAACAGATGAAGCGAGACATGAATAAAGAATTTTTAAGAACCAAATACAACACTACAAACCTCTGGAACAAACTTGCTGATAAAATGAGAACAAACCGAATTGGAAAAATGGATTACGAACCAACCACTCATACATATAATACTTATACCTTTTGTTGGTATTAGCCTTAAGCAGATCGATCTATCAGCTATCATCATCCCGTACCACTAGACATGTGCATGCAAAAACACACCCTTCCAGGCGATCGTCCCCCTCCTCCTCTCTATGTCTCCCCCTCAGGAGTGAGAATATTGCTTCATTACTTTTTCTTTTCTTTTTGTTTATTTTTAATTCATGAGTTGGCCCATGTTGCAATTGGATGCGACTCATGGCCCTGACCATTTGGCCAGGTTGATTCCACCCGTCTACCAACACAACATAGCGCACAACGACATATATACATGACATATACACACACATATATACGTGCTTGCCCATAGCGAAGCTGGGTGCGGTTCGTGGTCTCGACCGCCCGATCGAGATGGCTCCACTTACTTTCCAACCTGCTATGGCGCGAAGCACCAAAACAGATATACACACAATCATCCTGGCCTATGACGAAACTAGCGTCGGCTCGCGGACCTGACCACCCGATCAGGAGGATTCCGCCCACCTACTAGCCCGTCATAGCCCGCAGGCACACAGACATATATACACACTTTTCTTTTTTTTTCTTTTTCTTTCTTCCAATCATCTCCCATGTCCTAAGAGTTAGGGAGAGGCAGAAAGGAGCATCTACCCACCCAACCCACACATCACGCAATCAGAAGTACAAAAATACAAAAAAACCCACGAAAGCTGATAGGTCGATTTCCTCTTGCCATAACCTACTAAGATATAAAGATTATATGACACAATTGATTAATCGCAATCACATTTACCAATCCGAATTCTTCTCATCTTATTTTAGAGTTCTTTCCTAAGGTTGCAATGTTGCATAAGATAGCTCAAAAAATCTCTACTCAGCCCCGTTTCATAGTTGGTGATCAATGTTCTCCAGGAGGTGAGTCGGGCTCTGCTGGAGGAGCCTCATCGTCGCTGTGAATTACTAACATATCAGCCCAATCCCAACGGATGTCATTTTCCTCATTGGGCATTTCTTGAGTGGAGTCAAAATAATAATATCTACCCTCTATGCATCCCACGCATTCAAGCAAATATCTTTCGAACCATGGAATGTGGAAGATAATATCTATGTCTTGGTTTAGAAAACATACCAACCAATGAGCTTCTTCTACATCATACTCCGTTTCCAAGTTCTCGACATCTATGTCCATACTTGCTAGAGCCTGATCCGAAAAATATACCATGAGGCTGTACAAATACATCTGGGTTATGTGATCCGCCATCTGTCACCTTGTTTCTAATATCCCTGAACGTCAACAATTTTCTCTTTTAGTCAAAATAGAAAGAAATAACCCTGACCTTCTCTTCTTCTTCTCTTCTTCTTCCTCTTCTTCTTCCTCTTCTTCTTCTTCTTCTTCTTCTTCTTTTTCTTCTTCTTTTTCTATTTTTCTTTTCAATAACCTCATCTGCTAACTGAAGTATGTTTTGACACGAAGTAGATTGATTTTCACTAGAGCGCATTCTCCGGCTACCTCCTGTATTTGTATTGAACCGTTTGAATTTACTTCCACCACTTTGAATGGTCCAACCCATCTTGTTTGCAATTTCCCAAGAAACTTGTAGTAGTTGCTATCGTAAACTAACACCAGGTCACCTTCTTGAATTGCATGGGTTCTGAGCTTCTTATCATGCTTGTCTTTTCGTCTTCTCTGAATGGCCTCTAAGCTTTGTTGCGCAAGCAATCTCTTTTCCTCTAACCAATTGGATGTATCTTTCCTTCAACGATTCTTCCTCTCCCAGCCTGACCTCGATGGCCACCCTCAGTGTTGGGATTTCTTTTTCAATGGGAAAAATGGCCTCCTCGCCATATACTAGTGAGAATGGAGTGCTCTTTGTCATCACTCGATAGGACGTTCGATACGCCCACATGGCCTCTAAAAGTCGCTCATCCCAATCTCGTTTATGAGCCGCCACCGTCTTTGTCAAAATCTGTTCCAGAATCTTGTTGGTGACCTCCACTTCTCCATTCGCTCTCGGATAGTATGGAGTGCTCTTTCGGTGTTTGATCTTATATAGCTCCATCAATTCCTCGATCAATTCATTAGCAAAATGTGTTCCTCTATCACTCACTATCTCCAGGGGACATCCGAATCGGTGATAATCTGTTCATACAGGAACTTGGCTACATCGATAGCTCGATCGGTCTTCAAAGCCTTTGCTTCTACCCACTTTGTGACGTAATCTATGCAAACCAAGATATATCTATTCGACCTATGTCTCGAAGGAGGGTCAATGGGTCCCACAAAGTCAATTCCCCATTTCTCGAAAGGCTTAAGAGCTAGCATTGGGGTAAGAGGAGCTGCATGCACCATTGTCGGCTTACCCATTCTTGGACATTTGTCACATTTCTTGCAATAGGTGTGACAATATTTGAACAACGTCGTCCACCAGTATCCAGCCAATAAGACTTTCCTAGCCGTGAGTTCACCCGCAAAATGTCCACCGCAAGGTTCATCATGTAACGCCCTTAGAACTATGGCTGCTTCTTCTTCCTCTAAACACCTTCGATAAATGCTCTCATGAGGAAAATATCGGTAGAGCTGTCCCCCAATGACGCTATGGTGTTTTGCAAGTGCTAACAATTTCAGCTTATCTCTCTTGCTCGCTTCCGATGGATACTTGGCTGTGCATAAGAAGTTTACTAAGTCGGCATACCAAGGTATTTTAACATTAACCTGAAACAGGTGACCATCAGGAAGGTCGTCGGGCACACCAGAGATTGATTCTTCATTAACAACTCGAGATAAATGATCTGCAAGCATGTGCAATTTCCCTGGTTTAGTTATCACCATAAATTGAAATTCTTGCAAAAGTAACATCCATCTCATCAATCGTCCTGATAACTCAGGTTTGTTAATGATATACTTTAAGGCTTCGTGATCCACATAAAATGTGAAGTGCTTGCCCATCAAATAGTGCCAATACTTGTTTACTGCAAAGATCATTGATAGACATTCCTTTTTTGTAGTTGTGTACTTCCTCTCGGCACTATTTAGGTTCCAACTTGCATAATAGATTGGATGATCCAACTTCTTTTCATCGGCTTGATAAAGTACTGCCTTGACCGCAGTATGGGATGCATCCGTATGCACATGAAACTCTTTTGTCCAATCAGGTGCTACCAAAATTGGGGCATTTACCAACTTCTCTTTTATAGAGTTAAATGCCACTTGACATTCTCCGGTCCATTGATACTGCTGATCTTTCCTCAGAAGATTTGTCAATGGTGCAGCTATCGAGGCAAAGTTTAATATAAACCGCCGGTAATAGTTGGCATGTCCCAAGAATCCCCTGAGTTGCCATAGGTTTTGAGGGGGTGGGAGTCGCCTAATTTTTTCCACTTTATCCTCATCAACCGAGATCCCTCTTTCGGAAATAACATGTCCCAAGAGCAATCCTCTTCGTACTCCGAACGTACACTTTTTAGGGTTTAATGCGATGCCTTTTTCAATGCTTCTTTTTAAAATAGCTTCGATCCTGTCCATCATGTTTTCATCGTCACCTCTGATTGCAAAGTCATCGAGGAATATCTCCATCCAATCCTGCAAATAGTCTTGATATGCAGCTATCATTGCCCTCTGGAATGTGGCCGGTGCATTGCATAATCCAAATGGCATCACACGATATGCATACGTACCCCATTCCATGGTGAAAGTTGTTTTTGATTGATCCTCTTCATGGATTTGGATCTGGTTATATCCACTGAAACCATCTAAAAATGAGTACAATTTATGGCCAGCTACTCTATCCAAGATTTGATCAGTAAACGGCAAAGGGAAGTGATCCTTTTTTGTGCACTCGTGCAACTTCCGATAATATATGCAAATGCGAATTTTTTTTTTTTTCGGAACAACTACAATTGGTGATACCCATTCGCTGGATGCGATGGGATATATGAATCTCGCTTCCAACAACTTTGTCAATTCTAGCTTGATCAATTCTGAATAGACTGGATTTGTCTGCCTAAGTTGTTGACATATGGGTCTGGCGCCGTCTTCCAAGTCTATATAATGCTGGCAAATTCGGGGATCAATTCCTCTCAAATCACTGTATGACCATGCAAAGGCCATACTGTAATTCCTGAATACTAATTTGATTCTTTCCCACACTTCTTCTGGTAACTCCGATCCGATGCTTAAGAACTTTTTTGTGGAGACTTCCCACTTTTCCACATTATCTTCTCTCAAATATCCCTCACCTCTTGATATTGCTTTGATCGGAAAATGCTCCCCGATCATACGTGTATGATTTGCCAATAAATCATTCGTTTGTTCTTTTCCAATTGGACTCAATTTCCTTAGTTCCACTTTTGCAATCCTTTCCTACGCCTTGGGTTCCCCTTCCATCACTACCTCTCTCTCTTGACGTCTCTTTTCGAGCTCTTCTTCCAAAACCCTAACTTGTTCTCTTAATCGCCTTACCTCCATGGATGAAACTACTTTGGAACTTGATTCTTTTTCTGAAGTCCCTATTTCCAAGGAATTGGTAGCTTTGCTTTCCCCTGAGTCTATGTTCATCATGTGACAGTCAATTTGACTTCTGCGTGTCAACCATCCAAGCACTTCTTGGTCTGAATCATCCTTGTAAGCTAATGGGTTCTTATACTCTCCCATTTTCGTGCTTTGGAATTTGAATAATTGCAAATTGAACCCATCCTGAAGCAGATCCTTGTAGAGCTTAGCATTCAGGGCAAACTTTACCCGTGCTTTTTCTTCCTTCACTTTCTCCTTTGTTTTTTTCTCCAATTCCTCCTCTGTTGTTGGCCTCTTGTCACTTGAGTTTGAGGAAACTTGGATTTGCACGCGATCAGACTTTGGCCCTATTGTAATGAACCCAGTGCACCAGTCATGCACACATTTGGCTTGCACAAGCCATGGTCATCCAAGTAGGATTAAGAAGGTCGCTTCTGACGTTCTCGGTCTGAGTATCAAGTAATCGACACTAAACTCTAATCCTCCAACCACTGTGCTCACATTCTTCAAAAGACTAGCCGGTTTTACTTGAGTTTGGTCTGCCATCCTTAGGGACATTGGAGTCTCGTCCATGTGGGTTAGGCCGAGGGCCTTCATCATATATTCTTTCATTAAGTTGACTGCTGCCCCACTATCCAATTGAGCACCTGGGACTGCATATCCCTTAATTTCAACAACCACAGAAGGAGCGTTTGAATCGATCTGGGTTGTGATGCTCTGAATAAATCCTTGGACATCTTTTTCCTATCTCTTCTTATCTCGAGCTTTCCTCGGTTTCTTGATATATTCATTATAAAATTGCTTCCTATATGTCAGGGAACACCTTAGCAAGGTGCCAATGTCCAAAGTAACTTCTGTTTTGGCCAACATTTGCACAATGTCAATTTCCTCTATGCTTTTCCTTTCCTTATGACATTTTGTGGCTTTTAATCTCTCTGAGGAATGGGGCAATGCCTGGCATGAACTTCTTCGTCACCCGCGGAAGTATTTCGATATCGTCTCCATCTTCAATTTCTCATTGCTCAACAAATTCCTCCACTTGCTCTTCTACCTCCCTATGCTTGGGTGCCTTTTCTTTATTCGGCATTTTCACTAATTTTTTCCGCATCCTTCTTCATATATTCTTCAGTCCTCGTGACTACTGCCACAATAGGATCTTTTTGTCCTCTCTTGCCGGGGTCAACTTCTACAAAGTGCATGGAAGAACTGGGTCCTTCTCGGGAATCGGGTGTCCTAAACACCACTCCTATTGTAGGAATTTGTTCTTGTACTCTAGGAGTGGGATGTGCTTGGGTCTCAACATAGTTCGAGGATTCTATTGGCCCTTTTCCCTTGCCACTATCGACTTTTTTTTTGGACAGTCTTCATCAAAGTGGCCCTCTCCACTGTAGTGCATGCACATTGGAGTGTAATCAATGGGTTTCTTTTCATTTGGGCATCTAGTTTGAGTATGTACAAAACCATGGCATCTCCAACATTGAATTGGACTAGCTCCCCTTCCCTGGGCCTGTGCTGCCCTTCTAGGATAGCCACCCTCCTGACCTTGAGCACCATGCCCATAAGTCTATCTGGTTTCCCAACGAGGTATGGGTGGGATGCTTTGAGCCGGCAGTCCTGTGTAAGGACGCCTTTGGGTGATTTCCGATTGTAGGGTCCGTTCTTCATAAGCTCTTTTATGATAAGATTGGTCCTCTGTATGGTTCGGCCTACTATAGAAAGTGCAAAACCGTCTAGGTGGTGGTCTATCCACGAACACTCTTGAAACTGTGGGGCACTCCGAAGCCAGATGACCATAGCCATGGCACTTCCCACACCAGGTGTTGGACCTAAACACTCCCTGATTAGGGTCCGAGGTTGTCTCATGTTTCACAGTGTATGTTTCTTGGGTGAGCGTGGCAGCTTTTACTGCTTGAGTGACCAACTCTAATATTCGCTCCTCTCTCAATGCGGGTTTAACCTCTCATGGCATATTGGTCGCAGCCACAAAGGCTGGAGTGGTCAATGTAGGGCCTCCCTGGCCAAGATTTCTTACTAGTGCACTCCCTAATCCTTCTGTTGGCTCGTATAAGGGCTCTATTCTCCTTTGTTGACCCAATTGCACTTCCTCCCATACGCTAGCCTGCTCTTTGGAAGCTATCAAATTGGCGGGCCACATGAGGCTTATATGTTGCTGTGTAGTGGGATCCCTCAATCCTGTTATAAACCTCCTCTTTAGTGTTTCATCATTTGGAGCATTTATACCCATCTTCCTTACCAACGTCTCCATTCTCTGGATATAATGGTCTATGCTTTCATTTACCCCTTGCCACAGGTAGTCCATTTGTTGGGCAAGGCGATCTTGAAACCCCTGTCTTCGGCATTTTGCCAAAAAAGCATCTTTTAGCATTTGGTAGGTCCCTCTCTCCTGAGGTGTCAGATTCCCATACTAGTTTGCTGCCTCGTCTCGGAGGGTTGCTGGAAAAACTCTTAATCTCAGCCCTTGGTCTACGACTTCATTTGCCTTGCAAGTGACTTCAAAAAGCTGAATGAAATTGTCTGGGTCCTCATCCTGAAGGCCTGAGAATCTTGGGAAGTCTCCGAGATGTACCGGAATACGATAAGCCATTTCAAACAAAGGGGTGATATCAATGTCACTTCTTTCCCAGAAGTTCAGAGCCCTTGGTTTCAAGACTCCCTCGAGTCTCCTTACCTGAGTAGCTACTCTTCTCCGATAATATGTTCTTTCTTCTAATTCTTTCTGACTACTCGAAGATGTCTCGTATGATTCCTGCCTACGCCTTTCTCGAGCTTCAGCCCTTCGAACAGCTCGCTCTTCTCTCTCGGTTCTAGTTCTTCTTGAGGAAGAACTTTCTTTGCTCATGTACTGGTCACTGGGTCAGAGAGCTCGGCCAACTTGTGGCGCTAGGCGAACCTATGGCACTCTCTTGTAGAGAAGTGCCAAGCTCATCCCCAGAAGGATCGCCAAATGGATAAGGTCTTGAGCCCATAAAATGTGCAAATAATTGCACCTATATCTAGCTATCTTGGTTCTATATCTCTTAAATTGCCGAAGCTTATTTTACCCTAAAGCCACAACTATGCCTGATTTTGTTCCCCTTCCCGACCCCTAATAGGATCTCTCTATTCTCCTTAGCCCAAGTCTTCTCACTTTTTTTTCTCGTTCTCTCAACCCTCCTCTTCTTCCTTCTATTAAACACAATCTCTTTCACTCTCAACCCCCAACAGTCTCACTCAAACACACTCAAAGTCAGGAAATTATTCTTACCACACACTTCATGCACTCACACACTCGGAAGTAGACAAGTTCACATATTCACTCACTTCCTTTGTTTCTGTTGTATATCATTGAACAAGGCATTGTTAAAATGTTAAATTATTAATGTATTAATGAGTTTTTGATGTTTTTGATATAGCAGATGAAGGTTCATGAGGAGCATGCAAGGCGTGAAAGGGAGGATATCAATAATCCGAATAATTCTATTTATTTTGTAAATAAACCTGTGTAGAAGGTTCTATTGTTAGAAAAGTAATGGTTAGAATAAGGGTCGTTGTAGACCGCAGTTTTTGTTATTGAAAGCAATGGCTATCTGTAATAGTTATCTACTTTTAGTTTCACGCCTGCTTTTCGAAGCCGCCCTCTTGTAACCACTCTTTTCGAAGTAATCAAAAGTCCTATAAATACATGCACTCTGTGGACTGTCGAAACAGAGTGCATGGGGGGAGATTGCACCCAATATTGCGTTCTGTCTCGTCTCATGTTTTCTCTATTTTTCTGAGTGTTTTCAGTATTCGTAATCTCTGTATACGCATTAGCAAGATCCTGACAACAGTTTCCCTCGATCACTCTCCGTTAGTTTTCTTATGCCTTCATTCACCAACCTATTTCCATACTCAGACTCTCTTCAATCACTCTTTATCTCTCTCTCAAACTCTCTCTCTTTCTCTCACACAACTCCCTCACAAATCTTCTTATTTCTTCCCTTCTTCTCACTTCCTTGCACACACCCTCACTCTTTCCTTTCTATTTTTTGCTTCCCTCTCTCGCACGCACCCTTCCCTTGTTTATACACACACACTTATAGACTCACACACTCCTCCTTCCTGTCCACCTCCTTCCTCTTGCTCTCACTCACTATCTCCTCTTTCCCCCCCACCTCCCTCACATATGCTCTATTGCACACATCTACACATACATCCATGTCCACTCTCTATTTCCCTCTTTTTCTCTCACACCCTCATGCACACCCTCATACACGTGCTCACTCACATACACATTCTTGTCTCATTTTCTCTCTTGAGAACATAGTCGGCATAGGCCCGTTCAGTTCACTAGGCATAAATTAAATATTTCAGTGGTACAATAGGCTAAGCATTTTACGACATTGAAGTGTGCACTGACCTAACCTTTCGTGAGTCACCAAACCGTTCACACATCAAAGCATGCAGTTATGCTTAAGTACATTCTCCTCATTTGAGTATGCTAGACAAAAGCATGCATGAATCAAACGTAAATACTACTTACTAGCTATTTCTAATTCACCCAGTGATCAGAAGCATCTCCAAACAAAATAGGTTGAAACAGCTGAAATATGCATGGCATGAAAATTGCTTTATGCATGTTGACTGAAATAAGTATTTCTTTCCCCTCGAAACCTTTCTTCTATTTCTCTATCCCGAAGCACTAAGTTTATGAGAGTGTACTTATGCAAAAGACAATTGCTTAATGAATTTTATGTGTGTGCTAAGATTACTGAGAGAAAGCTTTGAGGAAAGCAAGCCTTGATAGTCATTCGACAACAGCCTTTTTAGGATCTCGAACTGATGGAGAGTGTTAATTTCCAAAAGAACAAGCTATCCTTGATGTTAGACCACCTCTATATAGAGAATAACTTCAGACTCCTCTTGATTTTGAAGAACAATCACCAAATTATCAAGAAATTGATTAACTGTGAAAAATCACTTCTCAGAACAAGTCTGCTCCACATTAATCACTCATTGACTAATCATTCATGTAAAGTTTTTGATAAAACTTTGTAGGATGTGTCGCCTGAAGCTTGCGCACCTTCTCCAAGTTAAAATTCTTCAAATGCATGAGTAGATTATGAGAAATCATTCAAACAATTTACCTATGTCTGAAACTGCCCCTCTGTAATGATGACTTTTGTTGAGATATCAAGCTCAACATGTGATGATCCAGGATGACACGTACCAGTTTTTCGTTTCTCTGACATGTATAGTGGTCACGCCGGTATATGTCAGGGATACTTCATTGAGCTTTATTAGATTTATCTACCGAGAGTGATGGCACATTTGTTTCTTGCCAGCTCACTCATTCGCGGACATTAGGTTTTTCCTTATGTACTGATCTTTATATATTGCACTTGTTGTATTCTTGTTTTTTAGGTCATTCTTGTACATTCCTTTTATGTAATAGAAGAAGAAGAAGAAGATCATTCTTCCTTTGCCTCAATCTGTGTGTGTGCTTCTCCTTGAGAGTGAGAGTGTGTGTGTGAGCTCTCTTCCTTATCTCCTTCCTCCTGACATGGTATCAGAGCGAGCGTGGCTGTAGAGAGCTCGTGGAGAAGGCGACGGTGAAGACTATGCAGCAAGGCGTGGAGAAAACGCGATTTCACAAACGACGTCCATTTGCTACGAAAATCGGCGTGAAGGTAGAAGACCTCAAAATATTTTCGAGAGTTATCCCTTTAGGATCACTTGTTTTTGTCAGATCGAAGTTTCGGAGCCATCTCGACCTCCGTCTCGAGCCCGCAAGGTGGGGCCCACAGAAAAACCAAGTCAGTTTCAGAAACTGTAACTTGCGTTGTGTTTGACGACACTCATATATTCTAGATCCAGAATTTCAAGCGATTCCGTGCACTGTTGATACACGAAAACTGTGTTTTTTTGAGATCGAACTGTCACGTCATAGTGCGACAGTGTTGAAGCAGAAGTGCTGCTTGTAGTGTGTTGCGGTGTTGTGAATTGTTGCAGAAATGGCAAACGCAGATGGAATGAGTCAGCTTATGAGCGATAAGCTGGACAAGAATAACTTCCATGCTTGGAGATTCAGAATGACGAATTTCCTGATGGGAAAAGGCTACAGGAAGTACATCGAAGGAGAGAATGAAAATGCTCTGCAGTTACCAGAAAGGAACCAGACTGCAGATCAGTTAAGAGCATATGAGGAATGGAATCAAGGAGCACGAAAGGTAATGTATTGGATATCTGTTAGCATACAGGATAGCATGATTGGACACATACAGGATGCCAAGAGTCCAAAAGAGGCTTGGAACAGTTTGGTCACTTTGTATGAGACTAATACAAAGGCACGGAAGTTGCAACTCAAGAACGAGCTGCATACATTGGAAAAGAAGAACATGTCGGTAAGTGACTACACTCTAAAAATCAAAAGCATATGTGAGTCACTTGCATCTATTGGCGTGAATGTAGATGATGATGATAAGGTGGAAGTGTGCCTTCGTGGTTTAGGAGTTGCATATAAGCAGTTCAGAACTTCCATACAGACTAGGGAAAATATTCCGAATTTTGCTGATCTGGTATCTATGCTGATTATTGAAGAAAAGAATCTTGGTGAGGACTCAAACTCCCAAGGAAAGCCCAGTTCTGAGCAGGTATTCTACTCTGGCAGAGGAAGAGGCAGAGGTAGAGGTTTTGGAAGTGGAAGAGGAAACAATAACCAAGACCAAGGTCAACAACAGAATCATGCAGGAGGAAGAGGACAGTTTCGAGGCAGGGGGAGTCAAAGAGGTCGCAGAAATTTCCAAAGAAATGATTCAGGTAATGATAGTAAAGGATGCTGGAATTGTGGTAAACCTGGACACTTTGAACGTGATTGCAGGTTGAAGAATCAAAATAACAGAAGACAGCAAAACAACTATGCATCCACAAGTGCAGATGATTCTGAGAAGCTGTTTATGGTTCAACATCACATGATGAATACGTTGTCTGCTGGTGTTTCAAAATCAAATGATAATGTCTGGTATGTTGATTTAGGTGCTTCAAATCACATGACCAGTCATGCAGAATGGTTTAGTAGTTTGCAAAAAATGCCAGTTGCTGGATATGTTGAAACAGGTGATGATACATCGCATCATATAACAAAGAATCTGGTTTCTGTTGGACAAATGGTTGATCAGGGATTACAAGTCAGGTTCAATGCTGATGGATTATATGTAGAAGAGTACAAGCAGGATGGACGATTGGTTGCCAAAGGAAACAAAGTGGGTAGAATGTTCACCTTAAATGTGAAGATTCCTGAAATGAAAGCAGCCATGTTTGCAAAAGGTGCAGGAGTTATTGCAGATATAGAGATATGGCATAAACGGATTGGACATGCAAACTTGCAAAGGCTGAAACTCAAGCAGTCAAAGGAGATTGTCCATGGACTACCAAATTTCAAAGTTGCAGAAATGCAAAAGGTATGTGCAGCATGTCAATTTGGTGAACAGTCAAGAGCATCATTTCCACATGACAAGCATGTTAGTGAGAATGTACTAGAAGTAGTACATACAGATGTTTGGGGTCCAGCAAAGACCACATCTATGGGTGGTTGCAGGTTTTATGTTACTTTCATTGATGACCATACACGCAAAGTATGGGTATATTTCATGAAAGAGAAGAGCGAGGTGTTTACTCACTTCCAGAATTTTAAAGTTATGGTGGAAAAGCAAACAGGGAAGTACATTCAGACATTAAGATCTAATGGAGGAGGTGAATACATGTCAAATGAGTTCAGGAGTTTTCTAATCATGGAATTCGGCGTCAATTTTCATGCAGGTACACACCACAACAGAATGGTGTTGCTGAACGCAAAAATAGACATATTGCAGAAATAGCAAGAGCCTTAATGGCTGAGAAGAATATGCCTCATTCTTATTGGGCAGAAGCTGTGCATACTGCTGTATACATCATGAATAGAACTTTGACTGCTGCTGTACATCAAGTTACACCTGAAGAGAAGTTTACAGGTAAAAAGCCAAACTTATCACATCTGAAAGTTTTTGGCTGTATTGCATATGTACATGTCCCAGATGAATTGAGGACGAAGCTTGATCCAAAAGCAGAAAAGTGTGTTTTCATTGGATACTCACTTGAGCAAAAGGGATATAAATGCTATAACCCACTCACATGACAGGTAAAGGTGAGCAGAGATGTGGTATTTGATGAAATGTCAAGCTTCTATGCAGATGCCAAAGAAGGACTGAGTCTTGAACCAAATGACAAAGAAAATGCTGAAAACTCAAGTGCAGAATCTCAGGTTTTGAGTGGACCGGATGCATCACCAAGCAATAGTTCCAACTCAAATCCATGGAGTGGAAGATTACGTGGGAATTTCAGTCCAGCAAATTCATCAAATTCATCCAAGAAAGGTAAAGAAAAGGTTTCTGCTGGTAGTAAAACAGGTGCAGGTTTTGAAGATGTTGATGGAGATTCAAGTGGTTCAGAAAAGAGTATTGATGAGGAACTTGGATTGCCCTCTGTAAAGACTCCAGGAGTAAGAAGGGCACATGCAGATGATACAAGAAGAAGTGACCCAGGACCAAGAAGATCTGGGAGGATGCGTAATTCAGTGCAACGATTGACATATGATAGTTACATGGCTCGCCATTGTGCCTACATGACAAAGGTAATACAAGATGCTGAACCTTCTTGTTTTGAAGATGCAATTGGTAATGCAGATTGGGAAAAAGCTATGGATGAGGAGATGGCTGCACTTTATGGAAATGATACATGGAAGCTAGCTCCATTGCCACAAGGAAAGAAACCCATAGGCTGCAAATGGGTTTACAAGGTAAATCATAATGCTGATGGTAGCATAAGCAGGTATAAAGCACGATTGGTAGCTAAAGGTTATGCACAGACATATGGCATTGATTATGAGGAAACATTCAGCCCTGTAGCTAAAATGTCTACCGTCAGAACACTTGTTCCATTAGCTATGGCAAAAGGATGGACTTTACATCAGATGGATGTGAAGAATGCTTTCCTACACGGTGAGTTACAGGAAGAAGTATATATGGACCAGCCACAGGGATATGAAGATTCAAAGCATCCAGAATATGTTTGCAGGTTGCAAAAGGCTTTGTATGGGCTGAAGCAAGCCCCTCGTGCATGGCATGCAAGGATTGCTGATTACTTAACCAGCATTGGGTTCTCTATGTGTGATGCAGATCACTCACTATATGCAAGGAAGGCTGATGATGGCATCATTATTGTGGCTATTTATGTTGATGACCTGATTGTAGGTGGCGATAATGAAGGAAGCATCAAAGAGGTAAAGCAACTTCTTATGCAGGAATTTGACATGAAAGATCTTGGTGTGTTGCGCTATCTCTTGGGCATTGAGTTTATACATACAGAAACAGGTATATGGATGTCACAAAGGCAATATGCCTTGAATATGCTACAAAAGTATGGTATGGCTGATTGTAAGCCGATTTCTATGCCATTGGATCAGAATTTGAAATTGGATACTACATCAGGTGAAGCATTGGAAAATGCTACTATGTACAGGAAAATTGTGGGAAGTCTTATATATCTCACAATTACAAGGCCTGATCTAAGTTATACTGTTGGACTTGAAAGTCAGTTTATGCAGGTTCCCAGGAAGCCACATTTGGATGCTCTGCGGCGCACTCTACGTTATGTGAGTGCTACTTTGGATTATGCATTGTTTTATGAAGCTGGTGTAGATTTGCAGGTTCATGGATACACCGATGCAGATTGGGCTGGTAGTACTCCAGATAGAAGATCTACTAGTGGCTTTCTTTTCTCACTTGGAGGTGCAGCTATTACATGGAGCAGCAAGAAGCAACCCACTGTTGCTTTGTCGAGTAGAGAGGCTGAGTATAGAGGTGCTGCAATGGCAGCATGTGAGGCATCATGGCTGGAGATGTTACTTGCAGATTTAGGTATGGAAGTGCAAAAGCCTATCACTATTTATTGTGATAATCTTAGCAGCATAGAGTTAGCGCGGAACCCTGTTTTTCATGCTAGAACAAAGCATATCGAGGTGCATTATCACTTCATCAGAGAGAAGGTATTAGCAGGTGATATTAATCTTGTTTATGTGAGAACAGATGAGCAGGTTGCTGATATTTTCACCAAAGCACTTGGAGCTGAGAAGTTGAAGAAGTTTCGGGAGATGCTTGGATTACATGATATGGCGTTGAGCTTGAGGGGGAGTGTTGAGATATCAAGCTCAACATGTGATGATCCAGGATGACACGTACCAGTTTTTCGTTTCTCTGACATGTATAGTGGTCACGCCGGTATATGTCAGCGATACTTCATTGAGCTTTATTAGATTTATCTACCGAGAGTGATGGCACATTTGTTTCTTGCCAGCTCACTCATTCGCGGACATTAGGTTTTTCCTTATGTACTGATCTTTATATATTGCACTTGTTGTATTCTTGTTTTTTAGGTCATTCTTGTACATTCCTTTTATGTAATAGAAGAAGAAGAAGAAGATCATTCTTCCTTTGCCTCAATCTGTGTGTGTGCTTCTCCTTGAGAGTGAGAGTGTGTGTGTGAGCTCTCTTCCTTATCTCCTTCCTCGTGACAACTTTGACATCTCAACTTCTAAGAGATGGTTCTCCCAAAGTAGAACCCATTTAATCAAATGCTTTTAGCCATAGATGGCTTACCTCTCAACTTAAATTTTGACTTCTCATTTGTGTAAAACTTTACATTGTGCACTGCGCACTGACCATTTCTTCGATCATCGAATTTGCGCCTCTTTCAGAAGACACTCAGAACTTTCTCACATATAGATGTTCCTAAGTAAAATTCTCTCAGCCTGTTTGCAATTGGACTCTCAAAATAGCCATAGATAGATTAACTATGGACTTAGATGTGTACAAAAGGATTTCTCATAAGATTAAACACAGAAGGAGAACTGGAGAAAAAATCGACACGCAATTCTCTGAAAAACTTTCTCTTATCTTTAATTCTTCATACATCTGATGGATGATACATTCAATGTTCATCATATACTCATCTATCTTTTCATCTTACTCTTCTAACTCATATATTACAACTATGAGCATGTGCTTATATATACATATGAGTCCTAATTCATCATTACTTCAAGTATATTGAAGTATTTACAAAAGTAATGTACAAAGGAACTTTGTTTCTGAATCTTCTCTTTCCTTGAAACTGATCTTCAATATTTCATTCATCTTTTCCACTTCTGGACTTTATGTAATCACTAATTGTTGATTGTTCTACTCCAACAGCTCCCCCTCAATCATCAATTGTGATTACCTGCATCTATTTTATTCCTTCCATATCTTTAAACCTCTGTAACTTTGGTCCATCCAAAATTTTTGTCATCATATCTGCAAGTTGATCTTTTGTAGGAGTATGCATTACTTCTATTTCTTTATCAATAACCTTCTCTCTCAAAAAATGATACTGAATTTCAATATGTTTAGTTCTAGCATGAAACACAAGATTTGCTGCCAAGTATAAAGAACTCATATTGTCTCCACAAATGATAGGAGTACTCTCAACAACATCAAATTTAAACTCTTCATAAGTGTCTTCATCCATATTACTTCCTTTGCAGCTTCCACCATTTGAAAATTTTCGAATTTGCGCCCTGTAGATTGATTGAATAACTTGATTCGCCCGCCGCCTAAAGGTTGGTAATGATTAGGGCTAGGCGATTAGGAGGAAATGGGATTCGAACCCATGATACAATGTCTTGTATGTTGATTTAGCAAACCAATGCCTTAAACTGCTCAGCCATACCTCCGGGGGTTCTTGGAGCACCATGAAATCAACTTATCTCCCACATAACACAAATATCCATGTGTTGATCTTCTATCATCAGAATTACCTGCCCAATCTGCATCACTATATATTTTGACTCTTGTATCTGAAGTAAACCCATAGTACAATCCTTCTTTGAGTGTACCCTTGATATACCTAAGTACTCTTTGTCCTGCAATCCAATGTTCCTTTCTAGGACAATGCATAAATTGAGATAGGACTCCAACTATATATGATAAATCAGGCCTTGTTAATGTAGCATAAATCAAGCTACCCACCAAACTCTGATAGAGCTTCATATTTTTGAATTCCTCTCCTCCATATCTAGTCAATCTATGATTTACTTCCATTGGAGTTGGTGCTATCCTGCAATCTTCCATTTTAAATTTGGTTAGCAAATTTTTCAGATACCTTTCTTGAGTTACATAGACTCCATGTTGAGTATATGAAATCTCCATTCCCAAAAAGAATGACAAATTTCCCAAATCACTAATTTTGAATTCTTTCTCCATCTGTTTCTTAATCATGTGTATACCTTTGTTATCTATTCCTGTAAGTATTATGTCATCAACATAAATACAAACATAAATAAATCCATCTTCACTTGCTTTGACTAGCAAGCTACTATCTGCCTTTGATGCTTGAAATCCAAGTTCCTTCAAGAACTTTACAAGCCTATAATTCCATGCTCTTGGGGCCTGCTTCAATCCATACAAAGCTCTTTTGAGCTTACACACATAATTTGGATACACTTGATCCTTGAACCCATCTGGTTGTTCCATATAAACTTCATCTAAAATGTAGCCATTCAAGAAAGCATTTTTAACATCTAATTGAGATAATTTCCAACCTTTGCAAGCAGCAATTGCTATGAGTGTCCTGATAGTTGTCATCTTTGCCACAAGACTATAAGTCTCATCATAGTCCACTCCATATGTCTGTGCATATCCCTTCACAACAAGTCTCGCTTTGTACCTAGACACACTTCCATCTGTAAATCTTTTTTTTTTTGTAAACCCACTTACATCCAATGATTTTCTGCCTATTAGGTTTAGGAACTAGATCCCATGTCTGATTCTTCATCAATGCATCATACTCCTCTTGCATAGCTTCTTCCCAATTCTTCTTCCCTTTGGCTTCATCATATGTGGATGGATCTTCATCCGCTTTTAGCATGTAAGCATAATCTTTAGTAGTCAAGAATGAAGTATGATAGCTATACCTTGTAGGTTGCCATTGATGCCTAGATGACCTTCTAACTTCTCCACTTCTTGAAGTTTCTGGTTCATCACATTCTGGATCAAATCTTGGCATTTCTTCAACTTCAACCTGTACTTCATTATTCTCATCTTCATCAAATATTTGAACCTTTGATTTACCTTTCTTTCGATTCATAATTTCTTCAACTTCTGCATACACATTAGGTGTACTTGCATACCAAGTACCTTGCTCATCAAATGTAACATCCTTAGAAACAAGAAATTGCTTTGTGGATGGACTCCACAATCTATAGCCCATCTGTTTGTCATCATAACCAATGAATACATACTTCTCTGCTTTAGGTTCCAATTTATGCCTCAATTGAGATGGCACATATGCATATGCCAAGCATCCAAATATTCTACAATGATCTAAGGTAGGTCTCTTACCCCACCAAGCTTCATATGGTGGCATACCCTGCAAGGCTTTACAAGGTAACCTATTGACCAAATATGTAGCTGTGTTTACAGCCTCACCCCACAAATAATTAGGGCAATTTTTCTCCTTCATCATAGATCTTGCAAACTCAACAAGACTTCTATTTCTTCTCTCTGCTACACCATTTTGTTGAGGAGAGTACCTGAAAGTAACCTCTCTCTTTATACCTGCATTCCACAAGTAATCATTGAACTCATTAGAGAAATACTCTCCCCCTCCATCTTACCTTAAGCTCTTCAATTTTTGACCTGTAACTCTTTCTGCATATGCATGATAGTGTTTAAATGTATTAAACACTTCTGACTTGTCTTTGATCACATAGATTGTAATCCATCTAGTAGCATCATCAACATATATGACATAATATCTTGAACCATTTATACTGAAGTCCTTTGAAGGACCCCACACATCTGTACCTACCAATTCAAGTCTTTCTGAATACATAAAACCATGCTTATTGTATGATTGCTTATGAGCCTTACCTAACTGACATGCTTCACATCTGTATGTCATGTGTTGACCTGCAATGTTAGGCAATCCAAGTACTGAATCATTATTAATCATTTCTTTGATACCTCTCTCATTAAAATGTCCAAGTCTTTTGTGCCAAAGATACAATTCTGACACCTTTTTCTCTCCATATGTAAACATAGCATGTCCAATATTTCCTTGTACCTTTAATGTGAAGAGCCTTCCTTCCTTCTTCCCTATAACAATCTGTTTATACCCTTGACTAAGGTCTTCAACATAAACTCCATCATTAGTGAACCTTACCTCATATCCTTTTTCTACAAATTGACTTACACTGATCAAATTCTTTGGAATTGTAAGAACATACAGAACCTTACTCAAGAGAGTGCTTCCATCTTTGGCTTTGACTGAACCAATTGTGCTTTGTATTGTCACCTGTTTGAACTGTGTGATTAATTGCCTTATGATCTAGATCAGTCATCAAGGCAATATTTCCACTCAGATGATTGCTACATCCTGAGTCCATATAAAATACTCTCATGTCTTCATGTGATGATTCACATGTAGCATTCATAATAAGAGTTGAATCTTCTTTCTGATATGATGCATAGTTGTAGTAAGTGTTATTATAGGATTGATTTTGGAAGTTTCTTCCTCCACCTCTTCCAAAAGAATTCCTACCACCTCTAGCTCTGAAGTTTCCTCTCTTATATCTGTTACCTCTTCCTCTTTGATTAAAGTTCTGATTAAAATTACCATTGCTTTGATTATTATGCCAACAATCATGAGATAAATGATTGCTCTTACCACATATCCAACAAGCTCTGACATTATCTTTGTTATTTCTGCCTCTTCCTCTACTTCTGCCACTTCCTCTTCCTCTTAGGAAGTTTGCTTGACTTGGAGTACCTTCATCTTCAACTGATTGTTGCTTTTCTTTGCTAGCTTTCTTCTTGTCTTTACAATACATTGCATGACTTGCACTCTTATCAACATCTCCTTTGATATCATTCTCAAAATTTAGCATATGTCCTAACAATTGATTCAAATCAGGAGTGAAATGATCTAATGAAAGTTCTGTAGACAAAATAAAAGGCTTCCACTTCTCATCTCCTCTTAGCCCTGTGAGTATTTGTCTTACCAACTTATCTTCTTGAATATCTTCATCAACTGCACCTAAGGAATCAGCAATGTCTTTCATCTTTGTCACATAATCAGATATTGATTGTGAAGCCTTCTTCTTGAAAGTAGTAAACTCTGCCCATAATGAAGCTTTCCTTGATTTGGTTGTGTTCTGAAAATGCTCTTCCAAAGCATTCCAAATGTCACTTGCACTTTCAAGTCCTCTAATATGAGGAAGCAAGTAATCATTAACTGCCATGTAAATTATGCTCCTTGCTTGAGCATCCTTCTTCATCCAAATCTTTATATCTGCAAGCTCCTCCCTAGTTGGAACACTAGGATGTTTAAACTCTGGCTTTTCTTCCTCTCCTGTGATGTATCCCATCATATCTTTGCTCATAAGATGAGCTTCCATTCTCATAGACCAAGCTGGATAGTTCTCTCTATCCAACTTTTCAATTTGGAGACTATCTCCCATCTTTGCTTCACCTGTAGTTTCAAATCTTTAACCTTTACAAGAAATGAATGTACCTTTGCTTCGAATGTTGCTCCTCCTGATCCTTTTGATAAACTTTATGTGTCTTCCTTCAATATTTCTTCACACTTTATCCTTTTGAACCTTCGAGATGTAAAGTTTGTATGTCTGCAGCAGTCGGAGTCTTCCTTTCCTCAATTTTGATACTTCCTGCTCTGATACCACTGATGGAGAGTATTAATCTCCAAAAGAACAAGCTATCCTTGATGTTAGACCACCTCTATATTAAGAATAACTTCAAACTCCTCTTGATTTTGAAAAACAATCACCAAATTATCAAGAAATTGATTAACTGTGAAAAATCACTTCTCAGAACAAGTATGCTGCACATTAATCACTCATTGACTAATCATTCGTGTAAAGTTTTTTATAAAACTTTGTAAGATGTGTCGCCTGAAGCTTGCGCACCTTCACCAAGTTACAATTCTTCAAATGCATGAGTAGATTATGAGAAATCATTCAAACAATTTACCTATGTCTGAAACTACCTCTCTGTAATGACGACTTTGACATCTGCAACTTCTAAGAGATGGTTCTCCCAAACTAGAATCCGTTTAATCAAATGCTTTTAGCCATAGATGACTTACCTCTCAACTTAAATTTTGACTCCTCATTTGTGTAAAACTTTACACTATGCACTGAGCACTGACCATTTCTTTGATCATCGAATCTGTGCCTGTTTTAGAAGACACTTAGAACTTTCTCACATATAGATGTTCCTAAGTAAAATTCTCTCAGCCTCTTTGCAATTGGACTCTCAAAATTTAGCCATAGATAGATTAACTATGGACTTAGATGTGTATAAAAGGATTTCTCATAAGATTAAACACAGAAGGAGAACTGGAGAAAAAATCGACATGCAATTCTCTGAAAAACTTTCTCTTATCTTTAATTCTTCTTACATCTGATGGATGATACATTCAATGTTCATCATCTACTCATCTATCTTTTCATCTTACTCTTCTAACTCATATATTACGACTATGAGCATGTGCTTATATATACATATGAGTCCTAATTTGTCATTACTTCAAGTATATTGAAGTATTTACAAAAGTAATGTACAAAAGAACTTTGTTTCTGAATCTTCTCTTTCCTTGAAATTGATCTTCAATCTTTCATTCATCTTTTCCACTTCTGGAGTTTATGTAATCACTAATTGTTGATTGTTCTGCTCCAACACGAACAGAATTTAGTATACTTTTGATGTGATAGACAGCCTAGTGGTCATTAAATTCACGCAACCTCAGTAACCAAGGCTTAGAGAAACATCCGATCCTTGAGCAATTTGTTCTCCGGTTTCAACACAACTAACTCTATCCCTTGTAACAGTCACTGGCCACAACAAAAAACTTCCCCTGATGGAAACACTTCAAATCATGCCAACATACACATTCCTCAAGAATTAATTCACATCGCTCTTTGGTACGAAAGAGTCAAGTGTGGTTGGTTTCATAGATTCTGACCATAGTGAATAAGGTATTTATCACCCTCATGGAGTCTGAATGAACTATCACTCTTTTAATTATGTTCTTGACTCACAAGTGATGCTTTATTTTGAAGATAATTTTGCAAAATCCACGTTCAGCGCACACCATAATACAAAAACTAAGAGAAAGAAGCAAAATACCTCCACTTTGTAGATTCTGGCTTTACTCTAGGCAACACTTAAACGCGGATCAATCATATTAAGATGCGTGTTGTTACAGGGGTCAAGATCATTTACCAAATAAGTCAAGATGACCCTTTTTCTGGTACTTCAAGGCATAAACTACATTCTTAGCAGACATTGGTCTCCTCTTAGCAACTCTCAAAAACATCAGCATTCTCCAACAATATGTCCATAGACTTCAAACCTTCCTATACCCAAGCATTGTTACTTTTGCCAACGTTGAGAGTGAGTGCAGTGTTAGATCTGGGTGCTCGCTTCACAATACAATTGAATTCATCAATGAGGGATTCTCATGTCTGAGTGGTCTGTCACAGCAAGGGCAACGATTCTGCACGAGTGCTTGCCTCTGCACATGCTTGTCTTTCGGTGGATAAGAGGCTTTGTAGAACTGGAACAATGTTTGTCTCGTGGTTATCTGCTAACTCCAGTAGTTTCTCAACTCTTTTCTTTCCCTCGTCAATCAAACTACTGTTGGCTCCCCTCTGCTTTAATCTTGCAGAAAACTTCTTCACTCAATAGGGTGCTTTTCTCTCTCTTCAGAATAATCGAATCAACAAGCTAACCAACATACTGGCCAAGGAGTGGCAGTTTTTATAAACTCGGAAGGTGGGGGGGGTGTCAGATGTCTTTTGACCACACGTGGGCTGCAAGAGTCCTGGGTGCACGTGGGTGAGACAAGGGAAAGTGGGTGTCAGAGGAGAAGAAGAGTGGGCATTTGGCAGATAAAAGGTCTGACAAAGGTTAGGGAGAGTGGGGGAAGGAGTGGCTGTCAGACGTTGGCAGAGAAAGTGGGGGAAACTGGATCTGACCAGGGCAGGTACAAAGTTTGACAAGTCAGGGCAGAGGGGAGTAGGGCATATACAACACTTTGACAAAGTTAGAGAGAGAAGACGGGACAAGTTCCTACAATTCAGGAGTTGGAGGGATAATATATTGCTGTCAACTGAGTGTGCAAATTTACAGAAAAACATATCTGAGCATTATAATGTTGCTTGGAAGATTTTAAAAAACCCTACCATAATATTACATAAATTTGCATTGAGTCAATCACACAAAAGAGTCAAACTGTTACAGAAGAGTCAAATTGTTCACCCTCGTGAGCCCCGTCAACACATATGTGGCATTGCGTCCATATTCATTTACAATCATTCCCTCCATCTCCCCCTGAAACGTAAAAGTCTCAGTTGCAGCAGCTCTTTTGCGAACATCAGCCTTAGCATGGGCACCACGTTCATCCAACCCCTCGACCACCTCTGTTTTCTTCCTCCGTTGCATGCGGGGAAGGGCCGACCAAGGCAAGAAAACAAGGGAGAGTCAGACCACGACTTCCCTTGTGCTTTTTTTTTTCTTTTCTTTCCCTTTCTTTTTTCAATGTGCAACTAGCCATCCAGACCTGGCTCTTTAGTCCATGAACTCTTCACAATCCAATAGTCTTTGTCATGCATGGCTAGTAACCACCATAGCATTATCAAATTTGACATTCGAACACATATTGGATGTTCCCCCGCATTATTGCACTTGCAAGAACAGGAAAAACTGCATACATCTTGGATAGTGGACCTTAGTACTCATGATTGATATTCATAAGCAACACCAATTTTATGCAGTTATGTCAGATATGATGATTCGCTCGTGTATGGGCATACATGGTCAAGAACAATATCAGACACAAAGTAACACAGGAAGGCACCAACTTTGGATGTCAATAGACTGGTATTAACCAAAAACACATGTACTTCACACATACATCCATGCTGACTTTGCACACATATCCATAAATGCAACCGTACAAACAATTTCTTTTGGGATATTTGAACAAAATCACATTTCCAAGAGCGACATTTTTCATAAACACCACATTAGTAGATTAAAATCAACGTAAATTTTATGTATAACAGGTAGTATAATTTCGTTCAGCTGCATTCAATTGTCTACTAGCACAGGCAATTGGAAGATCCATATTACCCTCACCAGAAGGTTGTGCAAGCACACATCCAATAGCATAGTTGAATGCATCCACATCATTCCTCATCTTCACTTAAGTCATGTCCTATGTATGTGCATCTCTCCTCTCCTTCTTATATGGCTACCACTATTTTCTTGGTGGTTTCTTTGTTATCATAGGCCTCTCTTGCTTGTGCATCACGTTTTGGCATTCTTATCATGACTCTCCTGTCTTCTACTTCATACTTCTTAAAGTTTTCTGTGACTTCAAACACGGATTCTTCCTCCTCTAGTGTGGCTTCTTTCTTCTTCCTTTTCTTTCCTTCACTCTTGGTGGTCACTTGTGTGGTTAATCTCACCTCATTTGTAATTTCTTCATATCTCTGAGGGTGAGCTTCTACTTCGTAGAAATATTCCTCATCTGATGCAAAAGGAGGGTGTTAGAAGAAGCATTTTTTGAAGGGAAATTATTTGTAAAATGTCAAGGAATTGTAGAAATATTTATGCAAATGATGTAAAAATGAGGAAGAGTCTTCCTCATCTAAATTAGAATCATATTAATTTTTCTAGAATTTTTGGAAGCTCTTTGATAGCATATTTTTAGAATAGAAGGGAAAAGGACCAAAAATCAAGTGTGAAAAGGGACACTTGAAAATGTATAAAAGACAATTTCCTCTATTATGAGAGGGTTGGTTGTATTATTTGTGCTATTGAAGTAATTAGAAGAGCTCTCCTTGCATAAATTGTGTTTCTTCCTTTCAAGTACTTTCTTAGATTTGTTGAGTCTATTCTATGTGTGATCCATGGAATTTGCAAGCTTCTATTGTGTATTTCTGATTAATGTGCATGAAGAGAGGTGATTCTTGATGTTTGGAGTGAGAAAGTGCTGAAGAATAGAGCTAGAGATGGAAATTGTCAATTTTCAAAGAATCACAATTGTCTCATCTGAAGGTTACAGGTATCATTTTTGAGATTTGACTTCATAATTTTGTTCTCTAAGAAAATAACACACTTTAGGCACCAAGATTATTGGAAATGATGTAGTATTGCTCAAGATAATCACAACCCTAGAAAATTCTCTTCATCTTCATTATTTCTCAGAAATCCAGTCATATTTCTCTTATTTTTTGGATTCCATCATCTAGAAGTGGTTGTGGTCTTTGTATACTTCCGGGATTGACAAATGTAAGATGTATTGTTGATTCTTTATGCTAAAATGATTGGAGAGGACAACTCCAAAGGGTAACAACAAACATTTTTTGGCATCGTTGCCGGGGAAGTAAAGCAAAAGCTTCATTGAAGTTGGATCTTGCTAGATCTTCCATTGATGATGGTATTGAACACATTGAAAAGGTAATATTCTTTAATCAAGAAAAGGAAACTGAAAAGGTAGGTTTCTTTGTTTGTCTTTTGGGAAAAGAAAGCAAGAGATAGCCTTTTGAGATAAAGAAGTGGTGAAATTCTTGCAAATTGATAGTTGCTCATATTATTTTTCAAGTAAAGTGTAGGTGTAAAAAAAAACTGAATCAAGATAGTTGAGGACAAGGAAGTACCAAGCAAAATTGTTGATTTTGGGAAAGATGACATGATTGCATTGAGGAAAGTCAAGTAAAGTAGCTATATGCGAATAGATAAGATCCATTTGTTTAGCTAAAGGCAAAGCAATAATCTTGAGAAAAGATTTATTTGCATGTTGACAAGAAGAATGGTTGAGTTTATCTTTGCATGAATGGATAATTGCACTTCTTAGCACACTTTTCTTTGGGAAGCTCTGCTCATAAACTGATTTGATTGCAAGCATAAAAGAGTATAACCAATCATGAAACAAAAGGTTAATGGACCTCTAAACAAGAAAACCCTAAAATAAGTATTTACCCTGATTTAAGGTAAAAAAATACTAAAACAAATTCATAAAATCCATCAAAAAATTCAAACAAATTTATTTTTTCTAAAAAGAGTTGGACCGGAGTATTGTTGTTGTAAGTGGAAAAGAAAAATGGAAAAGAATTCAGAAAATTGAGAAAAAATAAAATATAGAGTGAAAGTTGTTGTTTCAATTTCTTAAAAAATATGTTTCTTATGAGTTTGATGGTGTATAATTGCAGATGACAAGTGATTTGGAGTTGGTGAAGAATCTTGAAGAAGACTAAGTGGAAAGAAAAAAAAAAAACTGCAAAAACAGGAAGTTCAGAAAAAACACGATTCTCTGCACAGGATCGCGATTATCTGTAAGGAAAAGAATTTGAATTATTTTTTTCACATTTGGGTGTTGAGGTAAGAGGTTGTAAGAGATTTTCATAAAGTAGGTGAGTAAAGAGAATCAAATTTCAAAATATTAGTGAGAATTGAGCATCAAGTGAGTAAATTGAAAAATAGGTACAGAATCGCGATTTTCACCAGTGAGATAAAGGGAGTGACTTGTGATGAAAAGTTAGGAATTGTGAATTAAAACCATAAAATTGTTGAGGGAAAAAAAATGAACAAGTAAAAAGTGAAAATTTTGAGAAAATTGCACAAAATCGCGATTGTGTGAAGTCTATAAAACCCTGGAATCTCAGAAAAAAGCTCATTTGAGTGAGGGAGAGAGAGACAGAGAGTGAACAGAATCCCAATTTCTTGCAACCACAAAGATTTTGGATATTTTTTGATCAAGCAAGCAAGGTAAAGAATTTCCAATAAATTTTTGCACTATTTCAAGTTCTCATGTGATGACTAGAGCATAGAAAACACAGAAATTAGTGAAAATCACGGAATCCTGACTTTTAGAATTTTGAGTTTTACAGAGAAAAGATAATACTATTGTTAAAAATCTTTTATTGCATGTTAAAATTTTAATAAGGCGATTCTTTTGGAGAAACAAAAACTTAAAAATTAAGAACTTCAAAAATTTTTCAAAATTTGCACAGAATCGCGATTCTGTAGTCAAACACAAAATCGCGATTCTCTGAAACAAAACACAAAATCACGATTCCTAGAGCAGGATTTTGATAAGAAAATCTTGTTTCTAACGATTGTGAGCAATCACGATTATCTGGGAATAGAATCGTGAAAGACACGATTCTCACCACAGAATCATGAAAAACACGATTCTCACCACAGAATCGTGGAAAACACGATTCTCTCCACAGAATCCTGAAAAACACGATTCTCTCCACATAATCGTGAAAGACACGATTCTCTCCACAGAATCATGAAAGAGACGATTCTCTCCACAAAATCGTGAAAAACATGATTCTCTCCATAGAATCATGAAAAACACGATTCTCTCCTTAGAATCGTGAAAAACACGATTCTCTCCACAGAATCGTGAAATGAATGTGAGTAAGTTGAATGATTCTTAGATCTGGTAATAAATTGTACACACCTTCTAAATAAGATCTAGGAAGGAAGGAGATAGAACCAATGATAGGAGAACTGCAAGAAAAATATTTTGGGCAAGAAAATAATATGCAAAATCTAAATGAAACCAATGAATCTTCTGAAACTCGTGATCACATAAATATTCTTAAATATTTGTACACAAATCAGTTTGGAACCTATGTATATCAGGATGGGATGCATAAGTTTATCATTAGATTGAGAAACTTAGAAATTCCCCTGAATATAACACCAATAGCACAATTCAAGGATGGCAGATATGAGGATAGATAGGGATGTGTATACATCTTCTCACAGGACCTAGAAAATTCTAATGACTTAGGGTAATATGCAGACAAGAGACCTTGGGAACAAAACCTAGGGCAACTAGACTTTCCAAGAGAACATGAAACTCACAATAATAGTGAACAACAACAAGGTAGGAGAATACATACTTCCCCAAACCCTTTTGAAAGAGAAGCAGAAGGACTTAATGATTTTCCATTTAGAAGGAGACATCACTGGCAAAATCAGGGAAGAATGCTTAGGCCCTATCAGGTAGCCAAATGCATGAAGACTCAATATGAAGGATATTTTGATCCTCATGATCATGCTATAGAATTTAGACAATTAATTAGAGCAGAAGAAGTTGAGGATTATAAAGTGTAATTTGAAGCATTTGGTCTAACCCTAACTGGACCTGCACTATCTTGGTTCATTCCTTGAGAAAGGAAATGTATCCGGATATTGAATCTTTCCTAGAAGCCTTCATAGGGGAATTCTCAAAAATTGGAATAAAACATAGCACAGCTACCTTGATACATAGCTTTAAACAGCAAAAAGATGAAAATGTTAGAGAGGCAGCTAGGAGACTCAAGCAATACATTGACAGATGTCCCAAAGAAGAAGTACCCTCCATGGCAAGACAAGTATCTCTATTCATAGAAGGATTGAGAAGTGCCCAATTAAGAACCTTGGTGTATTATAGAACGTCCTAGACCTAGGAGCATGTGTTAAGGAAGCAATAGACTTAGAGGATAATCGGGGACAAGATCTATTAGCATTTGATCAACCAAGAACAAATGAAGATAAAATCCCACTAGCAGAAGAATTAGCACAGGCAATTGCCAAAGCCCTAGAAGTTAGCACCAAGACAAACTTGATAAACACTAGGATAGCTACAAATAAGAAATGCTATAACTGTGGAGAAAATCATTTGGTACAACAATGTCCATATCAAAAACCACAACATTTGCAAGATAGGAAAACACTCAAATACTGTAGATTGGAAAGAAAATGGACAAATCATACCAGAGAAGAATGCTTCTACAATAAACAACCTATTAAGGAAAGAGAATATGCAAATCAACATAATTCACAAAGAGAATCTGGATTTTTTGAGCAACCAAGACCTGTACTTGGGCAACAACCTCCACTACCAACAAATGTAGTACCATTCAAATACACACCAATAGAAGAAGAAAGCTCAAGTCTAAGATCATCTTATAGAGAAGATTATCATTGGAATGAAGGATATCAAGAAGAGTGGGAAGGATATGAGCTAAGAAGACCAGAACTCCAAGCCCTAGACTTCGGAAATGGGAGAATTGAAATGGATACAGCTACATTCATGTACATAACCAATAATTACATGTCCAATCAGAAACCTTAGTTCAAAGGGAGTCAAAAAATAACTTGTTATAGATGTGGAGGGGAACATTTCATTAGAGATTGTCCACAACCTCCTACACTAAGGATAGAAGGTGCTTATTGCAAGGATTGTGGCAGGGAACACCTAATAATGGATTGTCCAAGAAATCCTCAAAAACAACAGAACACATCTAATAACATACCATTAAAAACAGTCAACATAATGGAGCAAGAGGAATTGAGTGACCAAGATCAAGTAAATGTAAATGCTATAACAAGAGCACAAGCTAAACAACAAGAAAAAACTAAGGAATAAAAGAAGAATTCATTTCCAAAGGAAAAGAAAAATAGACAAAAAGGGAGATGGGAGAAAAAAATGAGAAATGGAAAAAATTTGGAAGAAGAGATTATAGAACACTCAAACAATAGTCAACCTTAGAATAAACCAACTCAGCAAGAGGCAAAAAATTCACTAAGTTTGGAAACTTTGATAAGAGCATATAAGGGAAGAATTCAAGAGGGACCAGATCCTACAGACCATGTAATGGCTTAGCCTATGCCAGATTTAGAGCATGAAAGAATGCAAAGATGCAAACAAATCATACAAGAAAGACAACTTAAAATGAGGGAACCTGACAATTGTCCAACAATAGTTGGGGAAGCAAATGCAATAGAAACAAGGAAAACTCTTGATCTGGAAGATAATGCACAAATAACCTTCCAAATCAATATAGAGAAGCAATGTACAATTTTATACCACACCACAATGGAAGAATTGGTAAAACTAAATCCTCACCTGCAACAGAATATGAAAAAGGGGGAAGCAATACAAGAGCATTTTGATCCACAGCAACAAGAATTGGAGGAGTTGTTGTATATCCCTATTGATAAAATAGGAGGATATTGTGAAGGAGAGGAAGGAGACTCAACTCTAAGAATACAATTTGGTAAAAATCATGCCAAAGCTATATTGGATAGTGGACCAGGTATGGCCATCATGACTAAACAAACTTGGGAGGGATGGGGAAAAAATGAATTAATACCCACTAAAATGAGATTACAACTTGCAGATGGACACATAGAAAAACCCCTAGGGATATGGGAAAAGGTGATTGTGGAAATATGTGGAATAGAAATAGAGCATACTTTTGCCATAGTTGAATTTCCACAATCCACTTCATATGAAATTATCCTAAGAAGACCATTTATGAGACAAATGCAAATTGTGCAAGATTGGGGTAATGATTGCCTATATCTTCAGAGCAAAGGAAGGATAACCAGAGTGAATCTAAGAAATGGTCAATATTGTGACATGTCCCCTCAAGAATGGTTCAAAATACATCAAAATCAAGAATTAAGTGAAGAATCAGAGATTGAAGATAAGAATGAAACAGAATCATCAATATGGAAGTGCAATGTGATAAGAAACCTTACAAATAGAAAAAGAAGATTAAGAAAATAAGATTGTGTAGAAGGGAGAAAATTACAGGATGAGAGCTATATACCACAAAAATTTAAAGATGAAGAATTTGAGCCTTATGGTTGGAACCAGATTTTGGCTACCATGGATCTAGCCAATGATGAGTATGTGGGAGTGAAATTCCAAAATGACGAAGGATATGATGTCTTTCACATAGGAATACAAATGATAAAGGTATCAAAAACAGAAGAGAACCAGGAAGAAGAAATGATATTGAAAAATGGTAAAACACAATATTTGAAGAGGTAAAAGCTACAGATGCAATAAAAGATAAAATCTCAGGCAAATATAGAAAAAACAAACACAAGGAAATAGAAAAAGACCAAGAGGATGAAAAAAATGAGAAAATGACAAACAAGGATCAACAGTTTGATGTACCTGCAAATTTCAAGACTTATGAAGTAGAAGACAGACTACTTCTAAAAATGAAACCAAAGAGAGAAGAGAAAAAAGGGGAGGCATATGAAATGAGGAACAAACTAAGAAGGTAATGATCACTCAGGAAGAGGGGGAAGAAAGACATATTGTAATAGCTAATGACATGACAAATCAAGAGGATGAAGCATTAAGAAATTTGGCCAGAAACTATAGGGATGTGTTTGCTTACATCTACAAGGATTTGAAAGGAATTGACCCTAAAATATGTGAGCTAAAGATTCCTATTACACCTGATGCAAAGCCTAGAAAACAAAGACATTACACATTCAATGATAAATACTCTACCAAAATAAAGGAAGAAATTGACAAGCTGTTGGCTGCCAATTTCATCTATGAGATTGAGTATACAGAATGGATATCTCCTATAGTTGTAGTACCAAAAAAGAATGGGAAACTCAGGGTATGCATTAACTTGAAAAAAGTGAATGCTGCAACTATAAGAGATAGCTATCCATTGCCCATAACATACCATCTTTTAGAAAGAGTTGCAGGGAAGGAGGTCTATAGTTTTTTGGATGGTTTTTCAGGATACAATGAGGTACCCATAGCTTTGGAAGACCATCGTAAAACTTCCTTTTCACAGAATGGGGAATTTATCTTTTAAGGGTTATGCCCTTTGGGTTAACTAATGCCCCAACAACTTTTCAAAGATTGATGTGTCATATCTTCAAAGAATTCCTGAGGAATTTAATGGAAATTTATGTGGATGATCTTTGTACTTTTTCATTAAAAAGACAGGATCATTTGGAAGATTTAGAAAATATATTCAGGAAATGTAGAACATACAGGGTATGTTTAAATCCAGAGAAGTGTGTGTTCAATGTAAGACAAGGGATAATGTTAGGTCACATAGTCTCCAAAAATGGAATTTCAACTGATGAAAGGAAAACTAAGGCCATTGTGGAACTTCCAAAGCCAATAAATGTAAAGGAACTTCAAACTTTCATGGGAAATTGTGGGTATTATAGAAAATTTGTACACAAGTTGCTGACATTGCAAAACCTTTGTATGCCTTAATCACAAAATTTGAGTGGACCAAAGAGTGTGACCAAGCTTTTGAGACTCTAAAAACTTGTTTGGTGACAGCACCAATTTTAAAAACCCCACAGTGGGATAAAATTTTTCATGTCCATGTGGATGCTTCAAATTATGCTTTGGGATGTGTGTTAGCACAACCAATAGAAGGGAGCAAATTAGATTTTCCAGTTGCTTATGCTAGTAGGCAACTGAATTCAGCAGAGAAAAATTACACAACGACTGAGAGGGAAGGGTTGCGAATGATATTTGCTGTAAAAAAATATAGACATTACCTTTTGGCCAACAAGTTTAAATTCTTTGTGGAACACCAAACTCTACTCTACCTAGTAAACAAACCTTGTCACACTGGTAGAATAGTCAGGTGGCTTCTTCTACTGATGGAGTTTGAGTTTGAGGTAGTGGTCAGACAAGGAAAGCCTCATTTTAGAGCAAACCATTTGTCCAGAATCCAGGCTAGAGAGTCAAGTTCACCTTTAGATGATGACTTGCCAGATACATATTTGTTCAAAGTAGAAAGTATTCGTGAATGGGCCATGACTTTAGTACCTTTGCTAACCACGGGACCCTGCAGAACATTTGGAAACAACACACATAGGGTGTTACAAAGTAGAAATTTTATGTTGATGGCTGGTCATTTGTATCATCTCAATCATATGGGCATACTGGAATATTGTATTTCAGAAGAGGAGCAGCAGGATTATTTGAAGAGAGCTCACTATTGGAACCCTTGTACTCATGCTTCCATGATAGTCACCCTAAGTAATCTCAATAGGATGGGCATACATTGGCCTAATAAGATTCAAGATGTAAAAAGGTATATTTCCAACTACTCGAAATGCCAATCATTGAGAAATTCAGAAGTTATAACCTTATATTGGTTTCAGAAAAATCCAGATTGGAGTGCAAACGTAATTCAGGAGTTGAAAAGAAATAAGAAAGGAAAGCCATAAAGAGATAGTGCAGACTCAAAGAATCTACAAATGATTTCTCGAGAGTATCAACTAATAGGAGATCAATCGTACAAGAAAGGAATGGATGGGTGTTGACAGTCCGGGTCACACACAAGCATGGAAGCGCATCAATGAAGAGGACACACAAGAAGAAGGAACATGTAGGGAGCTCCATGAAGCACATGTCAAATTTTCATAAGAAATCCCTATAAAAATAGTGATTTTTATCACTAAAAACCATTGTAAATACCATTTTCCATTTTTGTAACTCCATTTTGTTCAAGCCAAGGAGTGCTTCAGCTTGAAGAGTATTAGAAGTATCATCCTACCAGTTTTCATAATTTTTAGACTCTGTTTGAGCCCCCAAATAAGCCTTGGAACCTATTTTTTAACTAGGCTGGACACTAGGTCTGGACAGGGCCAAAACTACTCAAAAAACTATAAAAAGGGCTGGAGAGCTCATTTTTGGGGTTAGTTAGTTGTAGATTTCAGCTTTGTTAGAGAGTTCTTTTGAAATTCAAGTCCTTCCATTCTTCCACTCTTTGCTCTTACCTTGTGCGCGCGTGTGTGTATGTGTGTGCATGTTTGTATGCTTTCACTCACGCACTTGGCACTTCACTTGCTCGTGGTCTTCATACCGGTCCTCACGTCTCCACGGATTGACATTTATGAGGTGAAGCTCCTTACGTTGGTCCTTGCCATTGTGCTAGAGTGACACCAAATTTGGCACTGTTGCCCGGGAGAGAGCTTGGAGGACGAGCGTGTGACGGTAAGACGTAGAGTAGCGATGTTGGAAGGTAAAAAAAAGTCAGCATTTTCAGTTCAGTTTCTGAGTTTTCTCCATCTTCATCATCATCATCACCACCATCTCTTTCCACCTTCACATTCTCTATTTTTTTGCTTTTTTGCCCATATATTTCCAATTTTCACCTCTTCTTCTTCATCCTTAGCTATACAAGGAGTTCAGAGAGGGTTCAGAGCTTAGACGCCTTTGAAATACAGAGATTTTCACCACTAAAACATCAAAAAACTGGGCGACAGTATCGCGGCGTGAGAGGAACAATGTTTGGTATCGCAGCGGTGATATCGTGCTTTTGGAGGGTGATTTTGCATCTAGAGGTGGATAGGAGTGACAAGGAGAACATAAGGTACACATATTTGCAAAAATTTTTGAATTTGGGCTTAAAAATCTCCAAGTATCGTGTTCGGTTGACTTTTGGTATCACGATACCAGAATTCCCGAGTATCGCGATACTTGTCGAGGTATCGTATTGTGCACACCCACTTGAGGTATCGCGATACCATTCTGGTATCGCATCGTCAAGTGCTGGTATCACAATCGCAATCCCCTCGGTGGGATCGTATCGCGACGGTCACAGTATCTGTTTGTTGTTGCTCTTTGGAGTTGTCCTCTCCAATCATTTAGCATAAAGAATCAACAATACATATTATATTTGTCAATCCTGGAAGTACACAAGAGACCACAACCCCTTCTAGATGATAGAATCCAAGAAATAAGAGAAAAGTGGCTGGATTTCTGATAATAATGAAGATGAAGAGGAATTTCTAGGGTTTGGATTATCTTGAGAAATACTCCACCATTTTCAATAATCTTGGTGTCTAAAACATGTTATTTTCTCAGTAGAATACAATCACAAAGTCAAAACTCAAAAATGATACCTGTAACCTTCAGATGAGACAATCGCGATTCTGTGAAAACAGACGATTTTCATCTCCAGCACCATTCTTCATCAATTTCTCACTCAACACATCAGCAATCAATTCTCTTCATACACATTCATCAGAAATACACAATAGAAGCTTACAAATCTCCATGGATACACATAGAATAGACTCAAAAAATCAAAGAGATCACACAAAAGGAAGAAACACGATTTTCTGTAGGAAACTTCTCTCTTCACTTGGATAGCAACCATTACAAATGACCAACCCTCTCATAATAGAGGAAATTGTCTTTTGTACATTTTCAAGTGTCCCTTTTCACACTTGAATTTTGGTCATTTCCTCTTCTAATCTAAAAATGTGCTATCTAGGAGTTTCCAAAAATTCTAGAAAATTTACATATGATTCTATTCTTCATAAGGAAGACTCTTCCTTATTTTTACATCATTTACATAAATATTTTTACAAATTTTTGGCATTTTATAGTTATTTCTCATCAAAAATACTCCAAAAAATACTTCTTCCAACATTCTTCCCCTCCTAGAACTTTTGGCTCCTCACAAAAGACATTCTAGCTGATATTCTAGGAAAACTTTCTTCACTTCTTTTTTCTTTGATACACCTGTGACAGTAGGTCATGGCTCTTTCTTTATGTAATGTTCAAATTGTTTACCATCTCAAATAATGCTTTCCTCCACTGCACAACAGCTTCTGGTTTATCAATTACATCTTTTTTTAGATACTCTGTATATGCAGCTTCATAGGCAGTGAGTCGAGATTTTGTGACTACTGACAAGTTTCCAAATATCTGTGATTCCCTTTCAAAGAACCCATAATCAAATGCATCTTCAAAAATCTGGAGATAATGGCTGCCCAAAAATATTATTCTGCTCTAATAAGCCATCAAACATATCTTGTCAGGTGTTTCACTGAGATCAAATAATAAAGCGTCAGTAGGTGAATTGAAGCCAATGTAATTTAGAATCGTGACATCTGTATCTGTATAAGTCTCTATACATGCCAGGATGAGTCTCATTACTCTGATTAGTAAAATACATGCGGGGTCATTAGCATCCTTGGATGTGGCTATGACAGATTCAGCTGTGTCCACCATATTCAACTTTGTGGGCCATGTTCCTGCCTTTGGACCTGCTATCTTTGGAAAATTCAACCATTTGGATGGAATTTGTCCTTCTTTCGTTCTTTCCCAAAAAACTGTCCACTCTCTTCTCCTTGCTACTGGGCAGTATGCTGGATTAATCTTTACTTACATATTATTCTGCACTCTTTATTTGCATCCAACCATCTATTCCTCCATTTGGGATTAGCTTTTTCAAATAACTCCTTGGTCACATTGATATCTTCCTCATATTCTAGATACTTGTTTAGAGGTAATCCCACCCTTGCCAACTGATAGTTTTTAATACTTTCCATGATCATGCACAAAGGTATGCCTAATCCATCTGCAACCCAATGATGTTGATCAGGATTTATCCCTTTATTTAAAGCAAATGTAACAATCTGTTCCTCGTATTTATCATGCATTTTTCTAATGAAATCCATTCTGGATTCTCTGTCTGTCAGAAGTTTCTGGACAAACTCCTCTGAATACTCTTCTTCTGGTGCTTTATTTTCTGGTTCACTGCCATGTTGAGTTCTATCATCACTTCCTACTTCATAATCTTCTGTAGCTCTTCTATTGTTACCATTAAACTTCTATTTTTAGATGCCCATATCTCTCCTTCTGCTACCCACTCACTTCTTTCCTTTTCTATATCCATATGTAATTTGTTGTAACCCCTCATTGAGATAGCATCATGTATACTAGCCTGTTTTTCCAACTCCTTGGCTTCTTTCAACTCTGTTTGCAATCTCATGATTTCCTTCTGCAATTCTTCCTTTTCCTCCTGTGTCACCTGAACAATTTTGCTTTCTTCCTTCAACTGGCCTTCTTCCATTAATAGTTTGTTTATTTCCTCATTTGCCTTGACCATGATTTGATATGAACTCTGTAAAGTTCTGTATCTTCCTTCAATTTTTCTCAGCTCCATCTCAATTTTACTACTGTGCTCTGTCTGTTTTGCACACTTTTCTTCAAGATATTGAATTTTGTTTTGTTGTTGTACCTCTAATTCCTCCAAGGAAATTACTGTGTGTCAATTCCTCATTTTTCTCCTTTACAATCCTCAATTGTTGTGCCAATTGTTCCTTTTCCTTCTTATGCTCTTTAATGATACCACTGCCTTTTTCAAACTCAGATTCAGCTACCATACCTGATATAATCATGTTTTTGCTTGATGGTCTGAACTGCTCTATGTTGCTCATAATGATCTTGCAAGCAGATCTTATATTTTTAGATATCCTTTCCAACCCAACTTCTATTTCCATTTGTTTGACTTCTATCTGCTTGTTTTCTTTACACTCATTCTCTTCTTCATCTTCTTCCTCATACTTTATGACCTGAGTCTTTTGTTCTTCATGGATCTTATTTGCTTCCATCTTTTCTTGGTCTGCAACATCTTCTTCATATTCCAATATCTGGTCATCCTTATTCTCATGTCTTGATGTATCTTCAGTTATCTTTGTGTCTTCTGCCTCCTTGTTCTCCATCATTTGTTGTTCCTCTCCAAAGAAATGTCTTTCTTTTACCTATACTTCCTTTTCCTGGACTAGGGTTGATTCCTCAGTAATCTTTATCTGATCATTGCTTGTCTGCTCTTTCTGTCCTTCCTCCTACTCATCTATATCCATGGGATCCAACTCTTCCTCTTGTCCTTGATCTTTTGTGATTGTAAACTCTTCATTATTATTCAAGTCACACAGGATGTCTTCTATACTTTGATTGATCTCTTTATCTGTAACTCCTTCTTCTTCTTTTTGATCATTCTTCTTTTCCACTATTTCCTCTGTTTCCTGAATTTGACCTGCATCTTTCTGTTTAATGGCTGGATTGCTTAACTGAAGTCCTTTTGCTATTTCTGTGTTCCCTTCATCCACTTTGAAATTGATTTGTTGTGAAGGTTTTGTCCATATTGACTTTAATCTAGAATCCACCAACCCACAACTGAATTCCTTTCTTACTTCACTCTCCTCTTCCCCTATCACTGCTTTTCCTTTTAGTAATCTTCTCTCTTCTTCAGGACTAACCTCCTTTACTACTTCTTCTTGGACTTGCTTTTCTTGAGGCTTCTCTCTCAAGTCTTCTGGTGTTTTATGTTTTTGAGTGGCCTCTGTCATCACACTAGGTGTACTAGGTACTGAAAAATTCAAGCTTTTTAACAAAACGTTTTCAATATCACTTTCAGAGTCTGAAGAGAATTGTGATGAGCCTGCTATTCCTGATTTTTCCAGTTTTAACTCTCCTACTGCAGTAGATTCCTTTTGGTTCCTTTGTTCTACTATCACTTCTTCTGTCTCCATTCTTTGTACATGTTCTACTACTGACTTTCCCTTGCTTTTCTTGGTTAACTTCTTCCTCTGTACAGGTTTCTTCTGGACCTTTTTCTTCACTACAACTGTAGTTCTTGTTTTAGGAGGTCCTTGTAGCTCTTTGAAATATGCTAACAGTTCTACTTCTTTTTTGACAAACACTTCCTCTGTCTCAGCTGCCATCATCTGATCATGCAGCTCTTCATAATGTTCTACTTCCTCTTGAATCCAATCTGTTGCTTTGCAAGAGTAATCCTCCAACATCTTTTGATATTGGGCTTCATATACTGCCCTCTTATTATTAGCTTGAGTCAAATAGGTATACAACTGCTCTTTGCTTGTCTGAGGTGGATGAGGGTCTTTTGAAGATTGCACCTGCTTTTGAGCAGCTTCATGCTCTTCCTTAGTTGCTTCTACCTGTTCCAATTCAACTTTTCTTGGATCCAATCTCCTTTTCTTTACAAGAACAACTTCCTATGAGATCCCCTTTCTCTTCCTTTCTGCTCCCCTCATGCTGGGTTGGGCTTCCACTTCCCTTATAGTTATTTTCCTGGAAGGGCTCTTAATTCCTGTCATTAGACTTCTGAAACATTGGGCTTCTGGAGCCAGCTTCAAATGATCCTCCATTCCAAGTACATGATATATAATCCTGGTTAAAAATTGAGCTCCATTCATGTACTTCTTCTGCTCCGAGTGTTTAGCTGCTTCTTTCAATTGCTCATGTATATATGGTGATACATCCATTATTCCAAAGGGCTTAGTTTTGTCCTTATTGTTAAACATAATCAGTGTTACTGGTTTATGTGGCATGGTGTATCTTGGCAGTTTTGGAAAATAGAAATAATGCAAAAACATCCTAATGGCATACTCTTCATTCTCCTTTCCCTTAAAATTAGGAAATTTAGAATATCCTATATATGTTTGTTTATTTTTCTTCACGAAACTGTTATCAAGCTTAGTTCCCATTGGGTAAAACTGTAGAGCTGCTCTGATATGCTCTACTTTTATAGTGATATTCACCTCCTGGTTTTCTTTGTCCTTGACTTTACAACGGAAATATGCCTCATTTCCTTTTCCAACTTCCAATAGGCTGTTCAGTACCTATGCCACTCTTTCAAAGTCTATAAAAAATATGGGTTCATCCAACAACTTGTGTAACCCTACTGCTTTCCATCTTTTATGATTGACCGCAACTCTTTGGAATCTGTAGAAATCTTCACACAGCATAGTGTATTTGTAACCCCCCACTCCTACTGTGAATATAGGATGGCCAATGATACTAAGGGTTTCCTTGAGCTCCTTAACCACCTTTTCTGATTCTAGAATTTCTTGCTCTTCATCGGACTCCAAGTCCACCTTTTCTACCACAGCTTCACTGTCCAAGAACCAATGTCCTCTAGACAGAGTGACTGATTCTGCTTTGAAATCATGAATTCGCAGCTCCTTTGGATTCACCATTCGGGAGAAAATATAACATCACACAAAAGAAAAAACTCCATCCACATGAGTCACAAGAAATCAAGAATGATATTTATTTTGCGATGAAATGAAAGAAGAATGAAAATAAACTTTCAATTAAATTCTGACTTCTTCAGAAAAACTCAATTAAAGTGATCATTACATGTGTACAAGATGTCTAGTGCTCTCCCCTCTTCTGACAGCTCTTATCCAGGAAGAAGATGTTTAGAAAAAAAATGAAAATAAAAAATAAAAATAAAAAATCATACAAAAATAGAATAAAAAATACAAAATAATAAATAGAAACCTGCTACCCCTCTACCTATATCTTGCTTTGTGCTATATAACCTATAAAAGGAAAAATAGATAATTTTTCTCTTTCTTTCTTTTCGCTTTTTTTCTTTTGTTTCTCTTTTTTTTTAATTTTTAATAATAATTTCTTAAATATTTTATTATATTTCTTTTCTTTTTCTCTCTTCCCTTTTTTTTTAATAATGATTTCTTCTATTTCTTTTCTTCCCCTCCTATTTCTCTTCTTAGAAAAAGGATAAGGTAAAATCTTTTGTCCTAATTTCCAATATGTTATGATTTTCCTTTCCATAACATTCTGATCTGTTTCTGAAACAATTCTAAGTCCAGATCAAATATAAATGGTCTTTTTCCATTGAACCAACTCTGATTTTTTTACCCAATAATATTTAACCCTAGTTGCCCCTATTTCAGGAAAAAATCCATCTCTTTCTGATAAGCGGTTTTTAGAATTTTTTGGCCTCCATATCCATTTTGTCCTGGAATTTTGTTTTGATGAGCAGGCCTTGTGTATGCTTTGTTTCCATATCCTTCTTGTTCTGATGCTTTGATGCTTCCGATTATGCCATAGTTGCCACCTTGCTTCTGTCTCTTCACCCTTTTTTGCTTTTTCACTTTTTTGCAGGTTTTGATTAAATGAAGCTTGATCATTTAGTATTTGTATTGGTAATGTCTGTGTGTCTTCCAATGAAAAAGTAAATCCTTCCAAGTCTGGGTCATGAACATCCTGTTGATCTTCCTGTTTTTCATTACTCAATAAAAACATTAAAAACCTTTTGTCATTTATTGTCAACTTAAGCTTTATTTTTTCAAAATCTAAAATTACTTTACCTTGCTTTAGCCATGGTTGTCCCAAAATCAATTTCTCAGTCATCAAATGATCTGGCCATTCTTCACAATCTATTTTCATATATTCTTCATTGAACGTAACTTCAATAGAAGGTGAAGACATGCTTTGTATTATTTGTCCTTCCAAGGTTTTGATAAAGGTTTTGCTTTTAGTTCTTTTTAGGTTAAATTTATTCAATAAAGTTGAACTAATCAAATTCACTTGTGCACCTGAATCTATCAAAACCCTGATTTTTTCATTTTGACAATCCATTGTTATCAAAGGCAAATGTTCTTTTTGTTTTAGAGGTGTTTCACACAGAAGCACTTCTCTAAGGTTTTTGTTTTTTCTTATCCTTTCCTTTGCCTCCTGTTGAGCCTCTTTTCTAATGTTTTCCTCTTCTTTTTTCCTGTTTTGAGCTTGATGTAATCTTCTCCATTCAGAAGCAGTTAATGGGAAATCATACCTTTTAACTCTACATCCACTTATGAAGTTTGGCATGATCTCTCCATCTATGTTAGCTAGTTGGATAGTTCCACTGTTACTTATCTGATGTATAATATATGGCCCATGTTCTTTTTTCTGAAACTTTTTCTGATGTTCCTTGACTGTGTAAGCCAGAACTAGATCTCCTTCTTGTAGAGCTTTTTCTTTTATGTGAACATCATGATCAGCTTTTTGTTTTTTCTTGTCTGCATATATACTCATAATTTCTTGGAGTCTAGAAGCTCCCAGTTTTTCCAATTCTATTACTCTCTCAGATAATTCATGTCCAGTCCAGTTGTAGTGGCTACCCACTTTTAATGTTGGAATGAGGAATTCCATAGGTAGAACTGCATTTTGCCCGTATACCAAATTAAATGGTGTAGTTCCTAATGCAGTTTTGTATGCCACTCTATAAGCCCATAGAACATGATTCAGTTGTAAGTCCCAATCATTCCTATTTGTGTTTACTAATTTCGACAATACAGTACAAAGTACTTTATTAGTACTTTCTGCTAACCCATTGGCTTGTGGGTGATATGGGGCTGACTTTCTATGACTAATCATGAAATATTCAGTTATGTATTCTATGATTTGGTTCAAAAAATGAGTCCCCCTATCAATTACCAATTCAATTCGAAGTCCAAACCTGGTGATGATATACTCATATAGAAATTTTGCAGTAGTCTGAGCATCATTTCTTTTCGTAGCCTTGGCCTCAACCCATTTTGTCAGGTAATCTGTAGCTACTAGTATGTATTCAGCATGGGATTGTCTTGCTAGAGGATGTATGGGTCCAATGAAATCCAACCCCTATTTACTAAATGCTCTTGCTAAAATTAATGGAACTAATGGCATATTGTCTCTTTTATTTGGTTGATTCAACCTCTGACAAATGTCACATCTTTTCACATATGTTCTTACATCAGGAAATAATGTTGGCCACCAAAAGCGAGAATATAATATGAGTTTAGCATTTCTGTCACTTGAGAAATGTCCTCCTGCCACTCCAGAATGTGCCATCTCCAACAATTCCAGATATTTATCTTCAGGAACACAAATTCTTAAATATCAATCCATTCCTCTCTTATATAATTGTTCTCCTATTAGTTGATATTTTTCAGAGATCACTTGTAGATTTTTTGAATCTATACCAGCTATTACTTGTTTTCCTTTTTCTTTCTTTTCAACTCCTCAATGATGTTTCCACTCCATTCTAGATTTTTCTAAATCCATTATAGAGTTATAAGTTCTGAATTTTGCAAGGATTGGCATTCCCAGCAGTTAGCAACATATTTTGTTACATCTTGAATTTTGTTAGGCCAATGTACTCCCATCGTGTTGAGATTGCTTAGGGTGACTATTATGGAAGCATGAGTATAAGGGTTCCAACAATCAGCTCTTTTCAGATATTCTTGTTGCTCTTCTTCTGGAGTACAATATTTCAATATGTCTGTATGGTTGAGGTGATACAAGTGCCCAGCTAGCAGCACAAAATTCCTGCTTTGTAATACTAAATGTGTGTTGTTTCCAAATGTTCTGCAAGGTCCCATGGTTAGCAAAGGTATTATGGGCATGGCCCACTCAGGAACACTTTCTACTTTGAACAAATATGTATCTGGCAGGTCATCATCTAAATATGAACTTGGTTCTTTAGCCTGGACTCTAGACAGATGATCTGCTCTCAAATGTGTTTTTCCTTGTCTGACCACCGCTTCAAACTCAAACTCCATCAGTAGAAGAAACCATCTGACTATTCTACCAGTGTGACAAGGTTTGTTTACTAAATAAAGTAAAGCTTGGTGATCCACAAAGAACTTAAACTTGTTGGCCAAAAGAATGTCTATATTTTTTCACAGAAAATATCATTCTCAACCCTTCCCTCTCAGTGGTTGTGTAGTTTTTCTCTGCTGAATTCAGTTGCCTACTAGCATAAGCCACTGGGAAATCTAACTTGCTCCCTTCTATTGGTTGTGCTAACACACATCCCAAAGCATAATTTGAAGCATCCATATGGACATAAAAAATTTTATCACACTGGGGTGTTTTCAGAATTGGGGCTGTAACCAAACAAGTTATTAGAGTCTCAAAAGCTTGGTCACACTCTTGGGTCCACTCAAATTTTGTGATCAAGGCATACAAAGGTTTAGCTATGTCAGCAAACTTGTGTACAAATTTTCTATAGTACCCACGATGTCCCATGAAAGTTTGAAGTTCCTTTACATTTGTTGGTCTTGGAAACTGTTCTACTATAGCTTTTATTGTTTTCTCATCAGTTGAAATTCCATTTTTGGATACTATGTGACCTAGCATTCTTCCTTGTCTTACAAAGAATACACACTTTTTTGGATTTAAGCATACTCTATATGTTCTGCATTTCCTGAATATGTTTTCTAGATCTTTCAAATGATCTTGTCCTTTTAATGAAAAAGTACACAGATCATCCACATAAATTTCCATTACACTTCTCAGGAATTCTTTGAAGATATGACACATCAATCTTTGAAAAGTTGCTGGGGCATTAGTTAATCCAAAGGGCATAACCCTAAAAGCATAAATTGCCCATTCTGTGGAAAAGGTAGTTTTATGTTGGTCTTCCAATGCTATAGGTACCTAATTGTATCCTGAAAAACCATCCAAAAAACTATAAACCTCCTTCCCTGCCACTCTTTCTAGAAGATGGTCTGTTATAGGCAATGGATAGCTATCCCTTATAGTCGCTGCATTCACCTTTTTCAAGTTAATGCATACCCTAAGTTTCCCATTCTTTTTTGGTACCACAACTATAGGAGATATCCATTCTATATACTCAATCTCATAGATGAAATTGGCATCCAACAGCTTCTCAATTTCTTCCTTTATTTTAGCAGAGTATTTATCATTGAGTGTGTAATGTCTCAGTTTGCTAGGTTTTGCATCAGGTGTGATAGGAATCTTATGCTCACAGATTTTAGGATCAATACCTTTCAAATCCTTATAGCTATAGGCAAACACATCCCTATAGTTTCTGGCCAAATTCCTTAATGCCTCCTCTTCTTGATTTGTCATGTCATCAGCTATTACAATATGTCTTTCTTCCCCATCTTCCTGAGTGATCATAACCTTCTTAGTTTGTTCTTCATTATCATATGCCTCTCCTTTTTTCTTTTCTCTCTTTGGTTTCATCCTTAGAAGTAATCTGTCTTCTACTTCATAAGTCTTGAAATTTGCTGGTACATAAAATTGTTGATCTTTGTTTGTCATTTTCTCATTTTTTCCATCCTCTTGGTCTTTTGCTATTTCCTTGTGTTTGTTTTTCTTATATTTGCCTGAGATTTTATCTTTTATTGCATCTTCAGCTTTTACTTCTTCCAAATATTGTGTTTTTCCATTTTCCAATATCATCTCCTTTTCCTGTTCCTCTTCTGTTTTTGATACTCTTATCATTTGTATTCCAATGTGAAAAACATCATACCCTTCTTCATTTTGAAATTCCACTCCTACATACTCATCACTTGCTAAATCCATAGTAGCCAATATCTGGTTCCAACCATATGGCTTAAATTCTTCATCTTTGAATTTTTGTGGTACATAACTCTCATCTTGTAACTTTCTCCCTTCTATACAATCTTCCCTTCTTAATCTCCTCTTTCCATTTATAAGGTTTCTTAACACATTGCACTTCCATATTGATGATTCTGTTTCATTCTGATCTTCCAACTCTGATTCTTCACTTAAATCTTGATTTTGATGTATCTTGAACCATTCTTGGGGGGATATGTCACAATAATGGCCATTTCTTAGATTCACTCTGGTTATTCTCCGTTTGCTCTGAAGATATAGGCAGTCATTACCCCAATCTTGCACAATTTGCATCTGTCTCATAAATGGTCTTCCTAGGATAATTTCATATGAAGTGGATTGTGGAAATTCAACTATGGCAAAAGTATGCTCTATTTCTATTCCACATATATCCACAATCACCTTTTCCCATATTCCTAGGGGTTTTTCTATATGTCCATCTGCAAGTTGCAATCTCATTTTAGTGGGTATGAATTCACTTTTTCCCCATCTTTCCCAAGTTTGTTTAGTCATGATGGCCACACCTGATCCACTATCCAATATGGCTTTGGCATAATTTTTACCAAATTGTATTTTTAGGGTTGAGTTTCCCTCTTCTCCTTCACAATATTCTCCTATCTTCTCAATGGGAATGTACCACAATTCCTCCAATCCCTGTGGCTATGAATCAAGATTTTCTGGTATTGCTTCCCATTTTTCCATTTTGTATTGTAAGTGAGGATTCTGTTTTACCAATTCCTCCAATGTGGTGTGGTATAAGATTGTACAGTGTTTATCTATATTTACCTGGAATGTAATGTGTGGGTTATCTTCTTGATTAATTGTTTCTCCTGTTCTTGTTGCCTTTGACTCCCCAATTGTTGTTTGAGAATTTTCTAATTCCCCCAGTTTGAGTTGTGCTTCTTGTATGATTTGTTTGCATATTTGCATCCTTTCATGTTCTATATCTGGCATAGGATAAGCCATTACATGGTCTGTAGGATTTGGTCCCTCTTGAATTCTTCCCTTGTATGCTTTTATCAAGGTGTCTAGACTCTGTGAATTTTTTATCTCTGACTGGGTTTGTGTCTTTTAAGGAGGAGTATTGTTTGAATGTTCCCTATTCTCTTTTTCCAAGCTTTTACCGATTCTTTTTTTCCTTTCCCATTTCCCTTTTTGTCTGTTTTTCTTCACCTTTGAAACTGAACCTTCATTTTGTTCTTTAGTTGTTTCTTGTTGTTTAGCTTGTACCCTTGTTATAGCATTTACATTTACTTGGTAAATGTCACTAAATTCTTCTTGCTCCATGATGTTGACTGTTTTCAATGGTATGTTATTAGATGTGTTTTGTTGTTTTTTGCGGATTTTTTAGACAATCCTTTATTAAATGATCCCTGCCACAATCCTTGCAATAAGCTCCTTCTATTCTTAATGCAGGAGGTTGTGGAAAGTCTCTAATGAAATGTTCTCCCCCACATCTATAACAAGTTATCTTTTGGCCCCCTTTGAACTGAGGTTTCTGATTGGACATATAATGATTGGTTATATACATGAATGTGGCTATATCCATCTCTATTCTCCCATTTCCCAAATCTAGGGCTTGTAGTTCTGGTTCTCTCAACTCATATCCTTCCCACTCCTCCTGATATCCTTCATTCCATTGGTAATCTTCCTTGTAAGGTGATCTTATTCTTAAGTTTCCCTCCTCTATTGGTGTGTATTTAATTGGTACCACATTTGTTCGTAATGGAGGTTGTTGCCCAAGTACAGGTCTTGGTTGCTCAATAAACCCAGATTCTCTTTGGTTTGCATAATCTCTCTCCTTAATGGGTTGTTTATTGTAGAAGCATTCTTCTCTAGTATGATTTGTCCATTTTCTCTCTAGTGTACAGTATTTGAGTGTTTTCCTATCTTGTAAATGTGGTGGTTTTTGATATGGACATTGTTGTACCAAATGATTTTCTCCACAATTATAACATTTTTTATTTGTAGTTATCTTGGTGTTTATCAAATTGGTTTTGGTACTTACTTCTAGGGCTTTAGCAATGGCTTGTGCTAATTCTTCTGCTGGTGGAATTTTATCTTCATTTTTTCTAAGTTGATCAAATGCTAACATGTCTTGTCCCCTATTGTCTTCCAAATCTATCACCTCCTTCACACATGCTCCTAGGTCAAGGCATCTCCTATAATACACCAGGGTTCTTAATTGGACACTTCTTAATCCTTCTATGAATAGGGATACTTGTCTTGCCATGAAAGGTACTTCTTCTCTGGGACATCTGTCAATGTACTGGTTGAATCTCCTAGTTGCCTCTCTGACATTTTCATCTTTTTGTTGTTTAAATCTATGTATCAATGTAGCTGTGCTATGTTTCATTCCAGTTTCTGAGAATTCCCCAATGAAGGCTTCTAGGAAGGATTCAATATCTAGATACATTTCCTTTCTCAAGGGAATGAACCAAGACAATGCAGGTCCTGTTAGGGTTAGACCAAAGGCCTCAAATTGTGCTTTGTAATCCTCAACCTTTTCTGCTCTAATTAGTTGTCTGAATTTTGCAGCATGAGCATGAGGATCGGAATATCCTTCATATTGATTTTTCATGCATTTGGCTACTTGATAGGGTCTAAGCATTCTGCCCTGATTTTGCCAATGATGTCTTCTTCTCAGAGGAAAATCGTTAAATCCTTCTGGTTCCTTTTCAAAAGGATTTGGGGAAGTATGTGCTCTCCTACCTTGTTGTTGTTCACCATTATTGTGAATTTCATGTGGTCTTGGCAAGTCTGATTGCCCTAGGTTCTGTTCCCAAGGTCTCCTGTCCGCACATTGCCCTAGGTCATTAGAATTTTCTGGGTCTTGTGAGAAGATGTATACACATCCCTGCCTATCCTCATATCTACCATCCTTAAATTGTGCTACTGGTGTTATGTTCAGGGGAACTTATAAATTTCTCAATCTAATGAGAAACTTATGCATTCCATCTTGATATACATAGGTTCCAAACCTATTTGTATACATGTATTTGAGGATGTTTCTATAGTCCCCAGTTTCAGAGGATTCATTTGTTTCATTTAAATTTTCCATGTTGATTTCTTGCACTAAATCTCTTTCTTGCAATTCCCCTGCCACTGGCTCTACTTCCTTCCTTCCCAGTTCTTGCTTGGAATGTGTGTACAATTTATTACCAGACCTAAGGATCATTCAATTAATTTCACGATTCTGTGAAGAGAATCATGTTCTTTATGATTTTGTCAGGGAATCGTGTTTTTCCACGATCTTGTGAAGAGAATCGTGATTTTCACGATTATGAGGTGAGAATTGTGTTTTTCACTATTCTGTGATAGGAATTGTGTTTTTTTTATGATTTTGTGAAGAGAATCGTGATTTTCCACGATCCTGTGAGGGAATCGTGATTTTCACGATTCTGAGATGAGAGTCGTGATTTTCACGATTCTGAGATGAGAATCATGATTTTCATGATTCTGAGGTGAGAATCGTGATTTTCACGATTCTGTGATGAGAATCATGATTTTCACGATTCTGAGATGAGAATCGTGATTTTCACGATTCTGTGATGAGAATCGTGATTTTCACGATTCTGTGATGAGAATCATGATTTTCACGATTCTGAGGTGAGAGTCGGGATTTTCACGATTCTGTGATGAGAATCGTGATTTTCACGATTCTGTTCCCAGACAATCGTGATTGCTCACAATCGTTAAAAACACGATTTTCTTATGAAAATCGTGCTCTGGGAATCACGATTTTGTGCTTTGATTCAGAGAATCGCGATTTTTTGTTTGACTACAGAATCCCGATCCTGTTCAGTTTTTGGAAAAAATTTTAAAGTATTGATTTTCAAATTTTTCTTTTTACAATAGAATCGCCTTAATTATTTTTTAACATGCAATGAAAGAGTTTACTCAAATTCATTATTTTTTCCACAGAAAACTCAAAAATTCAGAACATCATGATTCCGTGTTTTTGGCTATTTTGTGCTTTTTTGTGCTTTAATCATCATGTAAGTTTAAAGAAATACAAAAAATTGTATTGAGGACTCCTTACCTTGCTTGCTTGATCCAGAAATCTCCAAAACTTTATGGTTGCAGATGATCGCGATCATGTTCCTGCTCTCACTCTCTCTCTCTCTCAAATGAGTTTTTTCTGAATTTCCAGAGTTTTATAGTGTCCACACAATCGCGATCCTGTGCAATTTCCTCAGATTTTTCACTTTTTTCACTTGTCCAATTTTATTCTTCAACAATCTTATGGTTTTAATCCTCAATTCCTAACTTTTCATCATTAGTCACTCCCATTATCCTATTGATGAAAATCGTGATTCTGTACTTCTTTTCCACTTCTTCCACTTGCTACTGAATCCTCCCTGATTCTTTTGGAATTTGAGTTCCTTCACTTACTCAACTTAATGAAAATCTCTTACAATTACCTATCTCAAAACCCGAATATGCTCAAAATTCCAAAAATTTTTCTCTTACAGAAAATCACGATTTTGTGCAGAGAATCGTATTTTTCTTGTACTTCCTGTTTTTTTGCAATTTTGAGTCTATTTTTCTCTTGTTTCCCTTCAATACCCTTTACCAATTCCAATTCACCTGTCACCTGCAGTTTTATGTCATTAACAAAGAATTATCCACAGAATCGCAATCCTTTGAAGAGAATCGTGTTTTTTCTGATTTTCCAGTTTTTGGCACTTTTTTACTTTCCTACCACCTGGTCTCTTTTACTCTTGACAACAAAACTTCAGTCCATCTTCCTAAGGAGAAAAGAAATTTGTTTGATTGTTTTAATGAATTTTATGAATTTTTTTTAGTATTTTGCCCTAAATCAAGGTAAACACTTCACTTAGGGTTTCTTGTTTAGTGATCTATTGATCCTGTGTTTCTTGATTGGTTATACTCTTTTATGTTTTGCTATCAAAACACTTCATGAGCAAAACTTCCCAAGGAAAAATGCGCTAAGAAATGCAAATATCAATTTTTGCAAAGATAAACTCAAACATTTCTCTTTTCAAGATGCAAATCAACTTTTTCTCAAGATTATTGCTTTGACTTGGTTAACAAATGGATCTTATCTACTTGCATCTAGCTACTTTACTTGACTTTACTCAATGCAATCATGTCATCTTCCCAAGATCAACAATTTTGCTTGGTACTTAGTCAAAAAGCACACTACAAATGCAAGGATAGACACATTTTACCTTATCTTCAGCTTTCTTGATTCAGTTTTTTACACACCTGCACTTTACTTCCAAAAAATGATATGAGCAACTATCAATTTGCAAGAATTTCAACACTTCCTATTCTCAAAAGATTATCTATTGCTTTCTTTTCCCAAAAGACAAACAAAAGAAATCTACCTTTTCATGTTTCCATTTCTTGATTAAAGAGTATTACCTTTTCAATGTGTTCAATACCATCAACAGTAGAAGATCCAGCAAGGTCCAACTTCAATGAAGCTTTTGATATACTCCCCGGCAACGGCGCCAAAAAATGTTTGTTGTTGCTCTTTGGAGTTGTCGTCTCCAATCATTTAGCATAAAGAATCAACAATACATCTTATATTTGTCAATCCTGGAAGTATACAAGAGACCACAACCCCTTCTAGATGATAGAATCCAAGAAATAAGAGAAAACTGGCTGGATTTCTGAGAATAATGAAGATGAAGAGGAATTTCTAGGGTTTGGATTATCTTGAGCAATACTCCATTTTCAATAATCTTGGTGTCTAAAACATGTTATTTTCTCAGCAGAATACAATCATAAAGTCAAAACTCAAAAATGATACATGTAACCTTCAGACGAGACAATCGTGATTCTGTGAAAACAGACGATTTTCATCTCCAGCACAATTCTTCATCAATTTCTCACTCAACACATCAGCAATCAACTCTCTTCATACACATTCATCATAAATACACAATAGAAGCTTACAAATCTCCATGGATACACATAGAATAGACTCAACAAATCAAAGAAATTGTTGGGAAAGATGGATGGATGCACTCAGAGATTGCACCAGCCCTCTTTTGCTTCAGAGTTGATTATTACACTTGCTTAGCTTCCAAATGACACCAAGAAATGATGTATGTACTTTGCAAATGATGTGTGTAATGATTAAATTAAAACAGACAACTTTGCACTTCACAAATCCAAGAAAACTTGCTAATTTGGTATTGACACCTGCTCAGAGTTTTGCTTAGTGTGACCAGCACACTAACAATTGATGAAATTCCTTCTAGGAATATTAAATTAGCTTAACAAGCTACCATTTGCAAGTGGAATGAGATAAAATGATGAACTATACTCAGAGAAATTGATTTAGCAAAATATGGTTTACCCCCGACTTTTTAGGAGTGCTACAGAGATAGACTAGAGACCACTTCGATGACGATTTCACACAAATGGCTGAACCAAATCACTTCAAATTGTGTAGGCATGTAGAAGACTCTGAGCTGAATCCAACAAGCTTTGAATCACTGAATTTGGTTGAGATATGGCTGAGATATGCCTTTGGGAGGTTGACAAACTTGGAGGTAGAAACGCAAAGAACACAGAAATGATAGATGTAAATGTATCTATTAATTCACATTGATTTACAAATTGACATGTCAAGCATTGCCTAATGAGGTAGAGATGTGTGGGCTATGGTGTAGCACTCTCACACACTCAATAATAGCAGAAATGAAGCTCGGGAGATCACTCACTAACTCACGACTTTTTTTATCACAGTTTATATATATGATGACTAGATTTTTGAATTCAAATTTGAATTCTTGGCTCCCTTCAATCTAGCATCTAAAAGTAAGGAGATATTCTCTCAATCATATGTTCCTCTTTTCCACGAATCAATCAAGTAGGTGTAACATGAAGATTCCAAGTCATTTAGACTTTAACACAAGATAAAATGGTAATAACCTACAAGCATATGTTCGTATGGTTCTTCCTAAATGTGAAGTCTTCAAGCTAGCTTCCAAGCCAAATGTGTAGGCTTGCTACTTACACCAACAGCTCCCCCTCAAGCCAAACATTTTGGCTTAAGTCTTCATCTTCAATCTTCAAGAATATCCTGTAGTGCAATCATAGATTTAAATCTACAAAGTTTGGTTCCATCCAAAGCTTTAGTGAGTAAATCTGCACATTGCATATTTGTTGACACATAAGTCAACTGAATGTCCTTGCTTAGCAACTTCTCCCTGACATAGTGATAATGAACTTCTATGTGTTTGGTCCTGGCATGGTAGATAGGGTTGGCTGCAAGGTGTAAAGAGCTTGTGTTATCTCCAAAGATAATTGGAGGTCTTGTGTATAGACCTAACTCTGTATACAAGAGTTTAAGGTCTATTCAAGAAATTCGGGAATTATTCAAGTCCCATTTATGTTACTTACCATGTTAACTTCTTAACTTTGAGCCCAAACTTGATACCTCATTTATAATACAATTATCCTTAATATTAAAGTATTAATTTAATATAACCCAATCAAAAGATATTGACATGTTTTAGTGTGTGAATGAGTCAAAAAGTAAAACATTGGGATAGAAAGAACTTTCTCAAAATCGTGTAATTCCCATTCTTCTTGAATAGGCCTTGTTTAATCCACATTGCTTCTTGGGTAGCATTAGCTAACCCTCTGTATTCTGCCTCTGTAGAAGATAATGCAACAGTTGGTTGCTTCTTGGCAGACCATGAGATAGGCTTGTCACCTGCAAATGCAATGTATCCTGATGTGCTTCTCCTATCATCCTTGCATCCTGCCCAATCTGCATCTGAATAAACCTTTATGTCAATATTAGAAGTGTAAGGAAAGTATAGACCATGATTCTGTGTACCCTTGAGGTACTTCAAGATTCTCTTGGTAGCCTCTAGGTGAGGTACCCTTGGTTTGTGCATGAATTGGCTTAGCACACTCACACCATATAGTTGGTGCAGATCAATCAACAATTGAAGTTTTGAAAGACAAAGGATGGAGATAAGATCACGTCTTGAAGCCTAGAAGATGGTTACATTCACAGGTTGAAAGAAATATACACATATGTACATTAGTTAAGACATAGGTCACATATACTTTTAATTAGTCATAAGTCTGTACATTTTTGCCTATAAATACTATGGAAAAATGTCGGGATAAGTGAGAAGAGACAAGGAGAGACTATGTGAGATATAGGAATAGAGAAATGAGAAGTTGTAAGTGTCATTAGACACATGAAAAGTTAGTTGGAGTCTCTCTCTCATTCAGTTGTAATCTTCTTCAGAAATGACAGAATTTTTGCGCCCGAATTTTCTGTGTTTTCTCCTTCTGTGATTGATCTTTTGTGAATTACTTTTGGATATGTCTAAGTCCATAGTTAATCAATCTATGGCTAGAATTTGAGAGTCTAATTACGAGCAGGTTGAGAGAATTTTGAATAGGAACATTCATATGTCAAAAGGTTTGAGTGACTTCTGAAACAGGCACAGATTTCGAGTTCAGAGAAATGGACAGTGCTCAGAGCACAGTGTAAAGTTTTACAGAAATGGTAGCTCAAAATCTAAGTTGAGGGATAAGCTATCTACAGCTAAAAGCATTTGACCAAACGGGTTCGACATTGGGAGAACTATAGCTAAGAAGTTACAGGTGTCAAAGTCGCTACTGCACAGAAGCAGTTTCACACATAGGTAAAGTGTTTGAGTCATTTCTCAAAGTATACTCAATCATTTGAGGAGATTTAAGTTGGATAAGATGCGCAACCTTAGGGCAAAACAACCTACAAAGTTTTATCAAAAACTTTACATGAATTGTTAGTCAATCAGAGATTAATCTGCAGCAGACTTTTTTGAGAATTTGGTTTCTTCCAGAATAGTCAATTTCTTGATAAGTTGGTAATTGTTCTCCAAAATTAGGTGGAGTTTGAAGTTATTATTGATCTAGAGGTGGTCTAATATCAAGGATAGCTTGTTCTTTAGGAGATTTACACTCTCCTTCAGTGGTATCAGAGCAGGTTGTGTTGATTTTGAGGAAAGGAAGACTCCGACTGCTATAGAAGTAAAGATTTTACATCTCAAAGGTTCAGAAGGTTAAAGTGTGAAGAAAGATTGAAGGAAGAAGCACAAAGATTATCAAAAGGATCAGAAGGAGCAACATTCGAAGTAAAGGTACATTCATTTCCTGTAAAGGTTAAAGATTTGAGACTACAGGTGAAGTAAAGATGGGAGATAGTCTCCAAATTGAAAAGTTGGATAGAGAAAACTATCCTGCATGGTCTATGAGAATGGAAGCTCATCTAATGAGCAAAGATTTGATAGCATACATTACAGGTGAAGAAGAGAAGCCTCAGCTCAGAGATCCTAGTGTTCCAACTAGGGAAGAATTGTCAGATTTGAAGACATGGATGAAGAAGGATGCTCAAGCAAGGAGCATTATCTATATGGCAGTCAATGACTACTTGCTACCTCACATTAGAGGTCTTGAGAGTGCAAGTGACATTTGGAATGCTTTGGAAGAGCATTTCCAGAATACTACCAAATCGAGGAAAGCTTCATTATGGGCAGAGTTCACTACTTTCAAGAAGAAGGCTTCACAATCAATATCTGATTATGTGACAAAGATGAAGGACATTGCAGACTCTTTAGGTGCAGTGGATGAAGATATTGAAGAAGACAAATTGGTAAGACAAATTCTCAGAGGGCTTAGAGGAGATGAGAAGTGGAAGCCTTTTATTTTGTCTACAGAACGTTCATTAGACCATTTCACTCCTGATTTAAATCAATTGTTGGGACATATGCTAACTTTTGAGAATGATATCAAAGGAGATGTTGACAAGAGTGCACGTCATGCAATGTACTCTAAAGACAAGAAGAAAGCTAACAAAGGAAAGCAACAATCAGGTGAAGAAGACGGTACTTCAAGCCAAGCAAACTTCCTAAGAGGAAGAGGAAATTGCAGAAGTAGAGGAAGAGGCAGAAATAATAAAGACAATGTCAGATCTTGTTGGATATGTGGTAAGACCAATCATCTATCTCATGATTGTTGGCATAATAATCAAAGCAATGGTAATTTTAATCAGAACTTTAATCAAAGAGCAAGAGGTGGTAGATTTCAGAGAGGAAACTTCAGAGGTAGAGGTGGTAGGAATTTTTTTGGAAGAGGAGGAGGTAGAAACTTTCAAAATCAGTCCTATAATAATACCTACTACAAATATGCATCAGATCAGAAAGAGGATTCAACTCTCATTATTAATGCAACATGTGAAGCCTCACATGAGGACATGAGAGTGTTCTACATAGACTCAGGATGTAGCAATCATCTGAGTGGAAATATTGCTTTGATGACTGATCTAGATCATAAGGTAATCAATCGCACAGTACAAACAGGTGATAACACAAAGCATAAGGTAAAGTCAATTGGTTCAGTCAAAGCCAAAGATGGAAGCACTCTTTTGAGTAAAGTTCTTTATGTTCCTACAATTCCAAAGAATTTGATCAGTGTAGGTCAAATTGTAGAAAAAGGATATGAGGTAAGGTTCACTAATGATGGAGTTTATGTTGAGGACCCTAGTCAAGGGTATAAACAGGTTGTTTCAGGAAAGAAAGAAGGAAGGCTCTTCACATTGAAGGTACAAGGAAATGTTGGACATGCTATGTTTGCATATGGGGAGCAAAAGGTGTCAGAATTGGATCTTTGGCACAAAAGACTTGGACACTTCAATGAAAGAGGTATCAAAGACATTTTTAACAATGGTTCAGTGCTTGGATTGCCTAACATTGCAGGTCAACACATGACATACAGATGTGAAGCATGTCGGTTAGGCAAGGCTCATAAGCAATCATACAATAAGCATGGTTTTATGTATTCAGAAAGACTTGAATTGATATATACAGATGTGTGGGGTCCTTCAAAGGACTTTAGTATAAATGGTTCAAGATATTATGTCATATATGTTGATGATGCTACCAGGTGGATCACAATTTATGTGATTAAAGACAAATCAGAAGTGTTTAATACATTTAAACACTTCCATGCATATGCAGAAAGAATTACAGGTCAAAAATTGAAGAGACTAAGGTCAGATGGAGGGGGAGAGTATTTCTCCAATGAGTTCAGTGATTACTTGTGGAATGCAGGTATAAAGAGAGAAGTTACTTGCAGGTACTCTCCTCAACAAAATGGTGTAGCAGAAAGGAGGAATAGGACACTTGTTGAATTTGCAAGGTCCATGATGAAAGAGAAGAATTGCCCAAATTATTTGTGGGCTGAGGCTGTAAACACAGCCACATATTTGGTTAATAGGTTACCTTGTAAAGCTTTGCAGGGTATGACACCATATGAAGCTTGGTGGGGTAAGAGACCTACCTTAGATCATTGCAGAATATTTGGATGCTTAGCATATGCATATGTGCCTTCTCAATTGAGGCATAAATTGGAGCCTAAAGCAGAGAAATATGTTTTCATTGGTTATGATGATAAGCAGATGGGTTATAGATTGTGGATTCCATCCACAAAGCAATTCCTTGTGTCCAAGGATGTTACATTTGATGAGCAAGGCTCTTGGTATGCAGGTACATCTAATGTGTATGTAGAAGTTGAAGAAATTATGAATCAGAAGAAAGGTAAATCAAAGATTCAAATTTTTGATGAAGATGAGAATAGTGAAGTACAGGTTGAAGCTGAAGAGAGGCCAAGGTTTGATCCAGAATGTGATGAACCAGAAACTTCAAGAAGTGGAGAAGTCAGAAGATCATCTAGGCATAAGTGGCAACCTACAAGGTATAGTTATGACACTTCATTTCTGACTACTAAGGATTATGCTTATGGTAAAAACAGATGAAGACTCTTCTACATATGAAGAGGCCAAAGGGAAGAAGAATTGGGAAGAAGCTATGCAGGAGGAGTATGATGCATTGATAGAGAATCAAACATGGGATTTGGTTCCTAAACCAAATAGTCAGAAAATCATTGGTTGTAAGTGGGTTTACAAAACCAAAAGATTTGCAGATGGAAGTGTGTCTAGATACAGAGCTAGACTTGTTATGAAAGGATATGCACAGACATATGGAGTAGACTATGATGAGACTTATAGTCCTGTGGCAAAGATGACAACCATCAGGACACTCATAGCAATTGCTGCTTGCAAAGGTTGGAAATTATCTCAATTAGATGTTAAAAATGCTTTTTTGAATGGTTACATTTCAGATGAAGTCTACATGGAGCAACCAGATGGTTTCAAAGATCAAATGTATCCAAATTATGTGTGTAAGCTCAAGAGAGCCTTGTATGGATTAAAGCAGGCCCCAAGGGCATGGAAGTATAGGCTTGTAAAGTTCTTGAAGGAACTTGGATTTCAAGCATCAAAGGCAGATAGTAGCTTGCTAGTCAAAGCAAGTGAGGATGGTTTTATTTATGTTTGTATTTATGTTGATGACATAATACTTACAGGAACAGATGACAAAGGCATACACATGATCAAGAAATAGATGGAGAACGAGTTCAAAATCAGTGACTTGGGAAATTTGTCATTCTTTTTGGGAATGGAGATTTCATATATTCAACATGGGGTATATGTAACCCAAGAAAGGTATCTTAAAAATTTGCTAACCAAATTCAAAATGGAAGATTGCAGGATAGCACCAACTCCAATGGAAGTCAATCACAGATTGACTAGATATGGAGGAGAAGAGTTCAAAGATATGAAGCTCTATCAGAGTTTGGTGGGTAGCTTGATTTATGCTACATTAACAAGGCCTGATTTGTCATATGCATTTGGAGTTCTATCTCAATTCATGCATTGTCCTAGAAAGGAACATTGGATTGCAGGACAAAGAGTACTCAGGTACATCAAGGGTGCACTCAAGGAGGGGTTGTACTATGGGTTTACCTCAGATACAAGAATTAAGATATACAGTGATGCAGATTGGGCAGGTAATATGGATGATAGAAGATCAACACATGGATATTTGTGTTATGTGGGAGACAAACTAATATCATGGTGTTCTAAGAAGCAACATACAGTTGCTTTATCATCTACAGAAGCAGAATACAAAGGCATGGTGGAAGCTGCAAAGGAAGTAATTTGGCTAAAGACAGTTATGAAGAGTTTTGATGTGATTCAGGGTACTCCTATCATTTGTGGAGATAATATGAGCTCTTTATATTTGGGAGCAAATCCTGTGTTTCATGCTAGAACTAAACATATTGAAATCCAGTATCATTTTTTGAGAGAGAAGGTCATTGATAAAGAAATTGAAGTAATGCATACCCCCACAAAAGACCAACTTGCAGATATGATGACAAAAAGTTTGGATGGACCTAAGTTGCAGAGGTTTAAAGATATGGCAGGAATAAAAAAGATGCAGGTAGTCACAATTGATGATTGAGGGGGAGCTCTTGGTGCAGACCAATCACCAATTGAAGTTTTGAAAGACAAAGGATGGAGATAAGATCAAGTCTTGAAGCCTAGAATATGGTTACATTCACAAGTTGAAAGAAATATACACATATGTACATTAGTTAAGACATAGGTCACATATAGTTTTGATTAGTCATAAGTTTGTACATTTTTGCCTATAAATACTATGGAAAAATGTCGGGATAAGTGAGAAGAGCCGAGGAGAGACTATGTGAGATATAGGAATAGAGAAATGAGAAGTTGTAAGTGTCATTAGACACATGAAAAGTTAGTTGGAGTCTCTCTCTCATTCAATTGTAATCTTCTTCAGAAATGATAAAATTTTTGCGCCTGAATTTTCTCTGTTTTCTCCTTCTGTGATTGATCTTTTGTGAATTCCTTTTGGAGATGTCTAAGTCCATAGTTAATCAATCTATGGCTAGAATTTGAGAGTCTAATTGCGAGCATGTTGAGAGAATTTTGAATAGGAACATTCATATGTCAAAAGGTCTGAGTGACTTCTGAAACAGGCACAGATTTCGAGTTCAGAGAAATGGACAGTGCTCAGTGCACAGTGTAAAGTTTTACACAAATGATAGCTCAAAATCTAAGTTGAGGGATAAGCTATCTACAGCTAAAAGCATTTGACCAAACGGGCTCGACATTGGGAGAACTATAACTAAGAAGTTATAGGTGTCAAAGTCGCTACAACAGAGAAGTAGTTTCACACATAGGTAAAGTGTTTGAGTCATTTCTCAAAGTATACTCAATCATTTGAGGAGATTTAAGTTGGAGAAGATGTGCAACCTTAGGGCGAAACAACCTACAAAGTTTTATCAAAAACTTTACATGAATTGTTAGTCAATCAGAGATTAATCTGCAGCAGACTTTTCTGAGAATTTGGTTTCTTCCAGAATAGTCAATTTCTTGATAAGTTGGTAATTGTTCTCCAAAATTAGATGGAGTTTGAAGTTATTCTTGATCTAGAGGTGGTCTAATATCAAGGATAGCTTGTTCTTTAGGAGATTTACACTCTCCTTCATATATCCTATATCAATTCTGGTTAGAGTAGCATAATTCAAACTACCCACCATACTCTGATAACTTGTAATGTCTTGGACTTCATCTCCTTCATGGGCACTCAGCTTTTGGTTGACCTCCATTGGAGTGCTTGTTATCTTAGCATCCTGCGATTTGAATTTCTTCAACATGTCCTGCACATACTTCTTCTGAGTGATATAAATCCCGGAATTAGTATATACCAATTCAAGCCCTAAAAAATACTTCAACAATCCAAGATCATTGATCTTGAATTCTTTCATCATCTGGTTCTTAATGTTTCTGATTCCTTGAACATCATTCCCTGTAATGATGATGTCATCAACATAAACACAGAGATATATTACCTTTGAATTGCTTCTTTTGATAAACAATGAAGTGTCTGCTTTGCTCATCATAAACCCTTGATCTTGGAGGTATGTTGTCAGCCTGTAGTTCCATGCCCTAGGTGCCTGCTTCAATCCATATAGAGCCTTCTTTAAGTTACAAACATGGTTTACCTTCTTGGGGTCTTCATAACCAGGAGGTTGAGACATATAGACTTCTTCTGAAATCCATCCATTCAAGAAAGCATTCTTGACATGTAATTGGTACATGTTCCAATTTTTGGATGCAGCTAAACTAACCAATACTCTTATTGTTGGCATCTTGGCCACAGGAGAAAATGTCTCCTCATAATCAATGCCTTGGGTTTGTGCAAAACCCTTGGCCACCAACCTAGCTTTGTACCTATTGATTGTACCATCAGAATTCCTTTTTAATTTATAAATCCATCTGGACCCTATTACCTTCATTGAGTCCTTCTTGGGTACCAACTCCCAAGTGTCATTCTCCTTGAGTGCTTCAACTTCTTCATCCATGGCTTCTTTCCATTCTGTTTTGGTGATTGCCTCTTCATATGAACCTGGTTCCTCACTTGACAAATCCTTTGCAAGATAAATGGAATGCTTAGTAACAAGAGATGTATCATACCCATATCTGATAGGCTTTTTGCTTTCACTTTGAGACCTTCTGATTGATTGAGTTGATGATTCTGGTATATCCTCAAGCTTCTTCATCTTCATTTTGCCTTTGGACTTCCAAGCCTTGAACTCTTCAAGGTTGATTGTATCCTCATCATCTAAACTTGAGTCTTCTTTCTGATTTGATTCCTCCTTTGAGAGTTTTGGAAACTCTTCTTCCAAGTCATAGGGTAGGTTGACTTTCCTGCATTCATTCTCATACCAAGAGTCATTCTCATCAAAGATTACATCTCTGCTTACCATGAATCCCTTGTTAGTAGGGTTATAGAACCTGTAACCTTTTTGATTCAAGTCATATCCAATGAAAATACATTTTTCAGCCTTTGGATCTAACTTTCCTCTTACCTGTGAGGGGATATGCACATATGCTACACATCCAAAGATTTTGCAGTGATCAAATGATGGTCTCTTGCCATGCCAAGCTTCATAAGGTGTCATGCCATCAAGTGACTTTGATGGCAACCTATTTATGAGATAGGTGGTAGTAGAGACACTCTCTACCCATAAATAATTAGGCAACTTCTTCTCATTAAGCATAGATCTAGCTGTCTCCACAATTAATCTATTCCTCCTTTCAGCTACCCCATTCTGTTCAGGAGAGTACCTTGTGGTGATTTCCCTTTTGATGCCTCTATCCTGCAAGAAGTTCTCAAATTCATTGGAGAAGTATTCACCTCCTCCATCTGACCTTAGCCTCTTCAAATTTCTTCCTTTTTGATTTTCAACTAATGCAAGATACTTCTTAAAACAATTAAAGACCTCATCCTTATGCTTCATAAAGTATAACACAGTCCATCTGCTATAGTCATCAATGAAAGACACATAGTACCTTGAACCTGAAATTGAAGGGTCCTTACTAGGTCCCCAAACATCTGTGTGCACCAACTCTAGGTAGTCTTCATGCATAAATCCTTTCTTTGTATAAGGTAACCTGTGAGACTTACCAAATTAGCATGCACTGAATTTGTAGATCATTTGTTGCTTGGATACATTAGGTATCCCAAGCACACATTGGTCCCTGCATATTTGCTTCAAGGTCCTTTCTCCTATGTGCCCTAGCCTCTTGTGCCAAATTTCAAGTTCTGAAAGTGTCTGATCCTTGTAGCTATACAAAGCAATATTCTTTGTGTCCTCTAACTCAAAAGTAAATAGTCTACCTCTTTTTTCTCCCTTGGTTATCCTTTTGAATCCATTCCTTGGGTCCTCCACATATGCTCCATATTGATTGAATCTGACCTGCAATCCTTTCTCCACAATCTGACCTACACTCATTAGATTCTTTGTAATGGTTGGTACATAAAGTACTCTGCTCAATAGACTCTGATTACCATCACATGTCTTCACATTACCAATTTTAATCACAGAATGCTTTGTATCATCACCTGTTTGAACTTGGTGTTTACCTTTAGGTTCCTCCAAATCAGAAAGTAGTGCCACATTTCCAGCCACATGGTTTGAACATCCTGAATCAATATAAAATAAATGATCATCATTTGTACCTGACTTTGAAGTCATGTTCATGATCAAGAGGGAGTCATCTTGCTCCTCTGTGTAGTTGTTGTAGTCCTTCCTATTTCTGTATCCTCCTTGGTAGTTACCATTGTAGTTGTTGTTGTAGTTATTGTTGTGGCCTTGATGGTGGTTGAACCTTCCTCTGGATTGATTGTATCCACCTCTTTGGTAGCCTCTTCCTCTCTGATTTTTGTAGTTTTTGTAACACTTATCTGTGGTGTGATTGGACAAACCACATATGTTACATGGTGATGAATTGTAGGGTCTCCCCCTACCTTGCTTACCTCCTCTGCCTCTGCCTCTTGAAGATCTACCTCTCCCTGCATAGTTAGCTTGGGAGGTAGAGCCTTCATCATCTATCTTTTTATTCTTTCCTTTATCCTTAACCTTCTTATCAGTATATAGAGCAGAGGAGTTGTTACCTTTTGATGTGTCTCCATTCTTTGTAAGCTTTGCTTCATGTGTAAACAGTTGACCCATCACAGTTGTAAGGTCTGGAGTGTGCATGTCCATGTAGAGATCCATTGCTCTGGTAAAGCTCTCCCATTTGTCATCTGCCTTGATACCATTGATTACCTGCCTCACTATTTGCTCTTCTTTAATCTCTTCACCTATGCTTGCTAGTTGGTCTGCAACATCCTTGATCTTAGTAACAAATTCTGAAACAGCTTGCTTTGGTTGCTTCCTAAGTGTTGTGAACTCAATCCACAACTGATTTTTTCTTGCTCTTGTGTTAGATGAAAAGTATGATGACAAGGTTTCCCAAGTCTCTTGGGAAGTCTTACAATTTCTGATATGAGGTAAGAGAAAATCAGATATAGAGTTGAGTAAGTAAGACCTTGCCAAAGCATCCTTTGCACACCATGTGTTGAGTTTTTCTTGCTCTTCCTTGGTTGGCAATCCTCTAGCTTTGAATGAGGGCAATTCCTCATCTCCTGATATGTACCCAAAGAGACTCCTTCCTTGCAAGTAGGTCTTCATCCTTAGAGACCAAGCTTGATAGTTGTTCCTGTCCAATTTGTCAATGAGTGAAGGAAATCCATCTCCCATTTTACCTTATATACTCTGATACCACTGTTGGGAAAGATGGATGGATGCACTCAGAGATTGAGTAGGTGCTCCTAAACCTGCTTTGCACCAGCCCTCTTTTGCTTCAGATTTGATTAGTACACTTTCTTAGCTTCCAAATGACACCAAGAAATGATGTATGTACTTTGCAGATGATGTGTGTAATGATTAAATGAAAACAGACAACTTTGCACTTCACAAATCCAAGAAAACTTGCTAATTTGGTATTGACACCTGCTCAGAGTTTTGCTCAGTGTGACCACCACACTAACAATTGATAAACTTCCTTCTAGGGATATTAAATTAGCTTAACAAGCTACCATTTTCAAGTGGAATGAGATAAAATGATGAACTATACTCAGAGAAATTGATTTAGCAAAATATGGTTTACCCCCGACTTTTTAGGAGTGCTGTAGAGATAGACCAGAGACCACTTCGATGACGGTTTCTCACACATGGCTGAACCAAATCACTTCAAATTGAGTAGGCATGTAGAAGACTCTGAGCTGTATCCAACAAGCTTTGAATCACTGAATTTGGTTGCGATATGACTGCGATATGCCTTTGGGAAGTTGACAGACTTGGAGGTAGAAACTCAGAGAACACAGAAATGATAGATGTAAATGTATCTATTAATTCACATTGATTTACAAACTCATTGGCATGTCAAGCATTGCCTAATGAGGTAGAGATGTGTGGGCTATGGTGTAGCACTCTCACACACTCAATAATAGCAGAAAAGAAGCTCGAGAGATCACTCACTAACTCGCGGCTTTTTTTATCACAGTTTATATATATGATGACTAGATTTTTGAATTCAAATTTGAATTCTTGGCTCCCTTCAATCTAGCATCTAAAAGTAAGGAGATATTCTCTCAATCATATGTTCCTCTTTTCCACGAATCAATCAAGTAGGTGTAACATTAAGATTCCAAGTCATTTAGACTTTTACACAAGATAAAATGGTAATAACCTACAAGCATATGTTCGTATGGTTCTTCCTAAATGTGAAGTCTTCAAGCTAGCTTCCAAGCCAAATGTGTAGGCTTGCTACTTACACCAACATAAATCACACAAAAGGAAGAAACACGATTTTTTGCAGGAAACTTCTCTCTTCACTTGGATAGCAACCATTACAAATGACCAACCCTCTCATAATAGAGGAAATTGTCTTTTATACATTTTCAAGTGTCCCTTTTCACACTTGAATTTTGGTCCTTTCCTCTTCTAATCTAAAAATATTATATCTAGGAGTTTCCAAAAATTCTAGAAAATTTACATATGATTGTATTCTTCATAAGGAAGACTCTTCCTTATTCTTACATCATTTACGTAAATATTTTTACAATTTTTTGGCATTTTATAGTTATTTCTCATTAAAAATACTCCAAAAAATACTTGTTCCAAAAGTATCGTATCGTTAAACAAGTGGTACCGTATCGCCTGAGATCTTGGTATCGTATCGTGCAAAAATGTGGTATCATATCGTCCATAGAATCAAGATCGTATCGTGAGATTTCCAGTATCGTATCGTGAATTGTTGGTATCGTATCGTGCACCTAGTATTGTATTGTTGAATATTCTGGTATCGTATCATGAGCAATCTAGTATCGTATCGCGTGATATTCAGTATCGTATCGTGTACTGGTCAGGTATCGTATCGTCCACTAACTTGGTATCATATCGTCAGGTGCTAAGGTATCATATCGTGTGATTTCTGGTATCATATCGTCAGCACACCAAGTATCATATCGTCAAACTATTTTGGTATCGTATCGTGGACTTGGTGGTATCGTCTAGCGAGTGGTATTGTATCGTGGCCATTTCGAGTACCGTATTGTCTAGGTTTGTGTCGCCTTGGTGGTATTGTATCGCCGAATGTAGTATCGTCCATAGTGGTATCGCGTGGAAATCTGGTATCGTATCGCATGTCCTAAGGTACTCCCTGAGAGATCCTATTTCCCTGTTTTAACCCCTTGAACCCTGAACTGGCTTAACTTTCTCATACGAAATCTGTTCGGAGTGATCTTGGGCTCGTTGGAAAGCTTGTTACAGTTAAATTAACACCAGGATTATTAGATATGATATTTTGAAGTTGACCCTCAGGTTGGACTAGGAAGGTAGGGACTCCATAAGATTTTGAGCAATTCAAGAGCAATCTTGGTATTGTAGAAAAGGCTTATGAACCTAAGCTCAAGTTGATACTTAGGAAGAGATAGATAAAGTACCAAATCACTTGAAACTAAGGTCAACCACACAACCAAGTCAGGGACTCACAACTCAGTGGTTAACACTACGTGCTGAGTTCATAGACAAGTGAGTCAAAAATGTCATTTAATTGGGAGAGACTCTTGGCCGCTGAAGACATGCATAGATCCATACCTAGGGAAGGACTTATGTCCACAGTGGAAGGGGAATATAGGATTTCTCTTCAATACGTATCCACTAACCTGCAAGGAATACCCATCTACCTCGATGGTCTACATAGATCAGTAGCAAGAATGATGAACACCATAGAATCTGAAATAATTCCAAGACCAACTGTCAAGTACAAGGATGGAGTCTACATGGACAAGATGGGCCAGATCTATGTAGTAACTAAAAACCCTGATCAGATTAATGAAAGAGGAGAGTTAGCTCGAGATCATGCAGCTACCTCACAAAACCCATTCGAGATCCAACAAAGAACAGAAAATGTAATGTTAGGACAAATGAGCCAAGGTCCTAGACCCGATAGACCACATGAACAATTCACCATGCCAGGAATCAACCCCCACGGCCACACTAGTCAGAGAATGGGAAATATGAATAGACCTACCTTTAGGACAGAGCTGCCCCAAGGTCTCCCCATCATAATGCAATCTCCAGAGCCAGAAAAAAGAGTAAGACCAATCCAGTTGGCCAAATGTATGCAAAATCGTTACGATGGCACAGGAGAGCCCTATGACCACATTGCAGAATTCAAGCAGTTATTGCGAGCAGAGCAAGTGGATGACTTTTTTATGCAATATGAATCATTTGGGCTAACTCTCATGGGAATAGCCTTAGCTTGGTTTCAATCCTTGGATCCAAATTCCTTTTGCAATATCGGACAATTGTTCCAAGAATTTGTCTGGGAATTCACTAAGCGAGGGATCAAGCATAATTCCTCATCCTTACTACATAGATTCAAACAAGCTCCCAAAGAGACAGTAAAAAATGCAGCATGAAGATTTAGTCAATATGTAGACCGATGCCCTGTGACAGAGAGACCTTCTCAACAGAAGATGATATCGCTATTTTTAGAAGGTCTAACCAATGGAACATTGAGAATGTTAGTATACATAAAACGGGTGCAAACTCTCAGTGAGTGTCTTCAAGAATGTATAGATTTGGAAGACAACTTAGCTGAGGATCTCAAAATCACACAAGATCTTACCAAATCAGAGGATACAAGGAGTAATGAAACTTCTAGTTCGAGCTATGTGGAGGAAGTGGCAGAGTTAGTGGCCCAGAAATTAGGGGTACAAGGACAATGGAACTACCAGGTTTCTTCCTTGAGATTGCCAATGTTTGGAAGTTGCACACTTTGCGGTGGAGATCATCCATCTCATGTCTGCACCAGAGAAGGATTAGGATTATCACAACCTTACCCTTACAGTAGACAACCAACTCAAGAGCCTAACATGTACTCATATAGTGAGCAGAAGTACCCCAACCCCAATATCGAATACTATCCAGTGAATAGAAAACCACGACCGTTCGTACCACCCCAATGTAGACCATACAGGTACCCTCCTAGCGAACAAGGCAGAGAAGTTCCTAGGTATAACCCATGTCCAGGACCACGAGGAGCAACTAGACCGTATGAACATGTAGGATATGGCCAACCTCAACCTATACTAGGACAACAATGATCCCACCCACCAGCTCCCACACAAGGACAAAAGGTCACAATACAAGTCGTTTGCCTTGAGTGTGGCAAAGAACAGCTCCTGAGAGATTGTCTCGGACATCCCTCTAGTGCACCAAAGGTTACACCCATTAATGTGGTAGGCCTAATATGGGATTCAAGTTCCTGTAGCGATAATGTGGCTCCTATACATGCAGTTACGAGGGCACAAGCCTTACAAAAAGCTAAACTATCTGAGCAATCAGAGCCAAGTGAATCAGGAGAGGCTAGTAAGAGAAAAACAAGAACATGGAATGATACTAGGGAGAAAGCCAATCGTAAGTGGACCAAAACGTTATCTGAACTAGAAGAAAGCTTGAAAGATGCAAAAACAAAAATAGAAGATATTGCCTCTCAAAACCCCTCGCATGTCAAAACTCCATCCACACCACCTCATCCCCACCCACCAACCACTGTAAATAGACCACCACAAGCAGGATCTGTTCTTGCAGATCCAACCCCAGAAGGCTTGGACATGATGTTCAAGGCATACCAGACTCGACTTCAGAGGGGCCAACACCTGCAAACCTAGACAAGAACTACCGTAGAGCAGATTTAGAGATTGAATGGACAAAGATGTGCATAAAAATGGTGGAACTCGCTCAAGCTATGTTCGAGGCCAATCAATCATTCAATCAAACGAATGCTATTACACCAGGTTTGCACTTCCAGGGTTTACTAGATAGATTAGAGCAATTGGTAAATAAACCTCAAGTTTCTTTACCTCGATAGGCTCAACCTACTGTTGAAAGAGAAATCTCCTCACCACAGAAAGTCTATGTTCCTGACTCCATAGATGAGGGCGAACCTCTTTCAATTCAACAACATTCTCAAAAGTTCTTGCGGGAAATACAAGAAGAGAAATGGGCCATGGAGAAGGATGTTTCCTCTCCTATTTTTGAAATTGATGACCGTCATGATCAATTTGCACAAGACATTCCATCTATTTATGGAGACCAAGTAGAGCAACAAGAAAAAGAAAGTTCAAGATTTGAATCCAATTCTTTACAAGAGTTTCCACAGTTCACAGGCCCATGGGAATCTAAATCTCTCCAGATCAGAGCTCCCACAATATTGGTAAGAAATGAAGACTCCGTGGTTCCAAGAAACACTGACATCGTGAAGAACACTAAGGTTCAGTGTCATCTCACTGTAGAAGAGCTGCTCAAAGCAAAACCTGAGCTATGGAATCATGTGAAGGATCAGGTTCCAAAACTTGCTTCCAATATGCCAAAAGCAGGCTCTAGGCAGAAAGTTCCAGAGATACCTCTAGACAAAATAGGGGACATGAGTGAAGGTGAGGAAGGTAATACTTATCTTCCGATCACCTACCAAAGTTACACAACCAAGGCGATCATAGATTCTGGTGCTGGTGTTGCTATTGCGACCACTTCCCTATGGAAGCAATGGGGTAAACCCGCATTAAGACCAACTAGAATGAAACTTCAGATGGCTGATGGCCATGTTGAAAAACCTCTAGGATTGCTAGAAGGGATAACTCTAACCATGTGTGGTGTAGAGTTTGAGCACACCTTTGCTATATGTGACTTTGGTAAAACTACTACCTACGAAATGATCCTAGGAAGGCCCTTCCTACGACAACTGCAAGTTGTACAGGATTGGGGAAACCAACTCCTTATACTTGCAACACTTAGGGGTCACAACCAAGATCAATTTGAAGGATTACACCTCCAGAGATGTACCACCCCTATAGTGGAATTATATCCAGAAGGAGCAAGAAGATTCAATCTCTGTGCGTTCTAAAAGTTCATATGAGACATCTTGGATGCATGAATTTGTGGATGTGCAAGGTCGCAAAGGAAGAGGAGAAATGCCTAAATGCGAGAGAAAAAGGAAATTCTCAAGGAGATAGACCAATTAGAGACCCAGCCTATACACCAATGATATTTCCAGATGAGGAATTTGAGCCTCATTGCTGGGCAAAAATCTTAGCTACCATGGACATTGCAGTCAATGAAGAACAATGGACACCTCATTGTGATAAGGAGGGTTATGATATTTCAGTGTTCATGTGTCAGCCCTTGCTAGAAGAATGTGACCCTAGTGACTTCATAGAAAAAGAAGAGAACGATGACGATCTAGAGTCCATTGTGATGGATAGTTGCTTTATTTCAGAGGAGCACTATCTAAACAACATAGGAGTATTTACCCAAAAGGAAGAAGAACCTCTCACAAGCATTAAAACTGTCAATTCAAAGGATGGAAGTGAAGGAGGTCAAAATAAAAAGAAAATGCAAGGAGTGAAACAAGAAGAGAAGGAATCATTGTTCGAAGTCCCAAAGAATTTCAAGAAATATGAAGTTGAGGACCGAAAAATTTTGGTACAAATGCCTAAGTGAGAGGTCACCACAGGAGAAGCGTATGATAACAAAGAAAAGACCAAAAAAGTCGTAGTCACCATTGAAGAAAACGAAGAGAGATGTGCATACATAGGATATGACCTAAGTAAAGAAGAGGAAGCAAAGTTGGTAGCTTTGTTAAGGAAATATAGGGACGTGTTTGCGTGGCACTATAGAGACTTGAAGGGAGTAGATCCGAAGGTTTGTTCTCATACGATCCCCATGATAGCAGATGCCAAGCCCACCAAACAAAAGCCCTACACATATAATGACACCTATGCAGCCAAAATAAAAGAAGAAATCGACAGATTGATTGAAGGCGGATTCATCTATGAAATTGAGCATACTTAATGGGTGTCCCCCGTTGTAGTGGTGCCCAAGAAGAATGGAAAGTTACGTGTGTGTATTAACCTTAACAAAGTTAATGCCACTACGATTAGAGATAGCTATTGTATCGCAGCATTCCCCTCCCTCTCTTTTTTCTCTCTCTCTTCTCTCTCTCTTTCCCCCACCACCCCCGCAGCCCCACCGTCACCTCCACCCCCTCCAACCCCACTGTCTCCTCCTCTTTCCTCCACCACCCCCACGACCCCACCATCACCATGACCCCCTCCAACTCCACCGTCCCCTCCTTTTTCCCCGCCACCCCTGCGGCCCCCACCATCACCCAGACCCCCTCCAACTCCACCGTCCCCTCCTTTTTTCCCGCTACCCCTACGGCCCCCACCATCACCCCGACCCCCTCTAACTCCACCATCCCCTCCTTTTTCCCCGCCACCCCTGTGGCCCCCACCATCACCCCGAACCCCTCCAACTCCACCGTCCCCTCCTTTTTCCCTGCCACCCCTGTGGCCCCCACCATCACCCCGACCCCCTCTAACCCCACTGTCCCCTCCTCTTTTCTCCACCACCCCCGTGACCCCCACCATCACCACGACCCACTCCAATTCCACCATCCCCTCGTTTTTCCCCGTCACCCCCGCGGCCCCCACCGTCACCTCGACCCCCTACAGCTCCACCAGCCCCCACAGCCCCCCTCAGCCCCCCACGGCCCCCTCAGCCCCCCATGGCCCCCACGGCCCCCTCAGCCTCCCACGGCCCCCCACGGCCCCCCTCGACCCCCCTCAGCCCCCCACGGCCCCCCTCAGCCCCCCACGGCCCCCCACAGCCCCCCACGGCCCCCCTCAGCCCCCCACGGCCCCCCACTGTCACGAGGAAGGAGATAAGGAAGAGAGCTCACACATACACTCTCACTCTCAAGGAGAAGCACCACACAGATTGAGGCAAGGAAGAATGATCTTCTTCTTCTTCTTCTATTACATAAAAAGGAATGTACAAGAATGACCTAAAAACAAGAATACAACAAGTGCAATATATAAAGATCAGTACATAAGGAAAAACCTAATATCCACGAATGAGTGAGCTGGCAAGAAACAAATGTGCCATCACTCTCGGTAGATAAATCTAATAAAGCTAAATGAAGTATCACTGACATACATCGGTAGGACCACTATACATGTCAGAGAAACGAAAAACTGGTACGTGTCATTATGGATCATCACATGTTGAGCTTGATATCTCAACACTCCCCCTCAAGCTGAACGCCATATCCTGTAATCCAAGCATCTCTCGAAACTTCTTTAACTTCTCAGCTCCAAGTGCTTTGGTGAAAATATCAACAACCTGCTCATCTGTTCTCACATAAACAAGATCAATATCACCTGCTAATACCTTCTCTCTAATGAAGTAATAATGTACCTCAATATGCTTTGTTCTAGCATGGAAAACAGGGTTCCGTGCTAACTGTATGCTGCTAAGATTATCACAATAGATAGTGATAGATTTTTGCACTTCCACACCTAAATCTGCAAGTAACATTTCCAGCCATGATGCCTCACATGCTGCCATTGCAGCACCTCTATAATCAACCTCTGTACTTGACAAAGCAACATTGGGTTGCTTCGTGCTGCTACACCTCCAAGTGAGAAAAGAAAGCCACTAGTAGATCTTCTATCTGGAGTACTGCCAGCCCAATCTGCGTCGGTGTGTCCATGAACCTGCAACTCCACACCAGCTTCATAAAACAATGCATAATCCAAAGTAGCACTCACATAACGTAGAGTGCGCCTCAGAGCATCCAAATGTGGCTTCCTGGGAACCTCCATAAACTGACTTTCAAGTCCAACAGTATAACTTAGATCAGGCCTTGTAATTGTGAGATATATAAGACTTCCCAAGATTTTCCTGTACATAGTAGCATTTTCCAATGCTTCACCTGATGTAGTTTATCCAATTTCAAATTCTGATCTAATGGCATAGAAATTGGCTTACAATCAGCCGTACCATACTTTTGCAGCATATTCAAGGCATATTGTCTTTGCGACATCCATATACCTGTTTCTGTATGTATAAACTCAATGCCCAAGAAATAGCGCAGCACACCAAGATCTTTCATGTCAAATTCCTGCATAAGAAGTTTCTTTACCTCTTTGATGCTTTCTTCATTATCACCACCTACAATCAGGTCATCAACATAAATAGCCACAATAGTGATGCCATCATCAGCCTTCCTTGCATATAGTGAGTGATCTGCATCACACATAAAGAACCCAATGCTGGTTAAGTAATCAACAATCCTTGCATGCCATGCAAGAGGGGCTTGCTTCAGCCCATACAAAGCCTTTTGTAGCCTGCAAACATATTCTGGATGCTTTGAATCTTCATATTCTTGTGGTTGGTCCATATATACTTCTTCCTGTAACTCACCATGTAGGAAAGCATTCTTCACATCCATCTGATGCAAACTCCATCCTTTTGCTGTAGCTAATGCAAGAAGTGTTCTGAAAGTAGACATATTAGTTAGAGGGCTGAATGTTTCCTCATAATCAATGCCATATGTCTATGCATAACCTTTAGCTACCAATCGTGCTATATACCTGCTCATGCTACCATCAGCATTATGCTTTACCTTGTAAACCCATTTGCAGCATATGGATTTCTTTCCTTGTGGCAATGGAACCAGCTTCCATGTATCATTTCCATAAAGTGCAGCCATCTCCTCATCCATAGCTTTTTCCCAATCTGCATTACCGATTGCATCTTCAAAACAAGAAGGTTCAGCATCTTGTATTACCTTTGTCATGTAGGCACAATGGTGAGCCATGTAACTGTCATATGTCAATCGTTGCACTCAATTACACATCCTCCCAGACCTTCTTGGTCCTGGGTCACTTCTTTTTATATCATCTGCATGTGCCCTTCTTACTCCTGGAGTCTTCACAAAGGGCAATCCAAGTTCCTCATCAATACTCTTTTCTGAACCACTTGAATCTCCATCAACATCTTCAAAACCTGCACCTGTTTTACTACCAGCAAAAAACTTTTCTTTACCTTTCTTGGATGTATTTGATGAATTTACTGGGCTGAAGTTTCCACGCAATCTTCCACTCCACGGATTTGAGTTGGAACTATTGCTTGGTGATGCATCCGGTCCACTCAAAACTTGAGATTCTGCACTAGATTTTTCAGCATTTTCTTTGTCATTTGGTTCAAGATTCAGTCCTTCTTTGGCATCTGCATAGAGGCTTGACATTTCATCAAATACCACATCTTTGCTCACCTTCACCTGTCGTGTGAGTGGGTAATAACATTTGTACCCATTTTGCTCAAGGGAATATCCAATGAAGACACATTTTTTTGCTTTCGGATCAAGCTTCGTCCTCAACTCGTCTGGAACATGTACATATGCAATACAACCAAAAACTTTGAGATGTGATAAGTTTGGCTTTTTACGTGTAAACTTCTCTTCAAGTGTAACTTGATGTACAGCAGCAGTCAGAGTTCTGTTCATGATGTATACAGTAGTATGCACAGCTTTTTCCCAATAACAATGAGGCATATTCTTCTCAACCATCAAGGCTCTTGCTATTTCTGCAATATGTCTATTTTTGCATTTAGCAACACCATTCTGCTGTGGTGTGTACTTGCATGAAAACTGACGCGGAATTCCATGATTTTTTAGAAAACTACTGAACTCATTTGACATGTATTCACCTCCTCCATCAGATCTTAATGTTTGAATGTATTCCCTGTCTGGTTTTCCACCATAGCTTTAAAATTCTGGAAGTGAGTGAACACCTCGCTCTTCTCTTTCATGAAATATACCCATAGTTTGCGTGTATGATCATCAATGAAGGTAACATAAAACCTGCAACCACCCATAGATGTGGTCTTTGCTGGACCCCAAACATCTGTATGTACTACTTCTAGTACATTCTCACTAACATGCTTGTCATGTGGAAATGATGCTCTTGACTGTTTACCAAATTGACATGCTGCACATACCTTTTGCATTTCTGCAAGTTTGAAATTTGGTAGTCCATAGAAAATCTCCTTTGACTGCATCATTTTCAGCCTTTGCAAGTTTGCATGTCCAATCTGTTTGTGCCATATCTCTATATCTGCAATAACTCCTGCACCTTTTGCAAACATGGCTGCATTCATTTCAGGAATCTTCACATTTAAGGTGAACATCCTACCCACTTTGGTTCCTTTGGCAACCAATCATCCATCCTGCTTGTACTCTTCTACATATAATCCATCAGCATTGAACCTGACTTGTAATCCCTGGTCAGCCATTTGTCCAACAGAAACCAGATTCTTTGTTATATTTGGAACATGCAACACATCAACAAGATGTTTTACCTTCCCGTCCTCCATAGACAATGCTATGTTTCCTATATGCTCAATAGGATGCGATGTATCATCACCTGTTTCAACATATCCAGGAACTGGCATTTTCTGCAAACTACTAAATCATTCTACATGACTGGTCATGTGATTTGAAGCACCTAAATCAACATACCAGACATTATCATTCGATTTTGGAACACCAGCAGACATCGTATTCATCATGTGATGTTGAACCATAAACCGCTTCTCAGAATCATCTGCACTTGTGGATACATAATTGTTTTGATGCCTTCTGTTATTTTGATTCTTTAACCTGCAATCACATTCAAAGTGTCCAGGTTTACCACAATTTCAACATCCTTTACTATCATTACCTGAATCATTTCTTTGGAAATTTCTGCGACCTCTTTGGCTCCCCCTCCCTCGAAACTGTCCTCTTCCTCCTGCATGATTCTGTTGTTGACCTTGGTCTTGGTTACTGTTTCCTCTTCCACTTCCAAAACCTCTACCTCTGCCTCTTCCTCTGCCAGAGTAGAATACCTACTCAGAACTGGGTTTTCCTTGGGAGTTTGAGTCCTCACCAAGATTCTTTTCTTCAATAATCAACATAGATACCAGATCAGCAAAATTCGGAATATTTTCCCTGGTCTGTATGGAAGTTTTGAACTGCTTATATGCAGCTCCTAAACCACGAAGGCACACTTCCACCTTATCATCATCATCTACATTCATGCCAATAGATACAAGTGACTCACATATGCCTTTGATTTTAAGAGTGTAGTCACTTACCGACATGCTCTTCTTTTCCAATGTATGCAGCTGGTTCTTGAGTTGCAATTTCCGTGCCTTTGTATTAGTCTCATACAAAGTGACCAAGCTGTTCCAAGCCTCTTTTGGAGTCTTGGCATCTTGTATGTGTCCAATCATGCTATCCTGTATGCTAACAGATAGCCAATACATTACCTTTCGTGCTCCTTGATTCCATTCCTCATATGCTCTTAACTGATCTGCAGTCGGATTCCTTTTTGGTAACTGCGGAGCATTTTCATTCTCTCCTTCGATGTACTTCCAGTAGCCTTTTCCCATCAGGAAATTCATCATTCTGAATCTCCAAGCATGGAAGTTGTTCTTGTCCAGCTTATCGCTCATAAGCTGACGCATTCCATCGGCGTTTGCCATTTCTGCAACAATTCACAACATTGCAAAACACTACAAGCAGCACTTCTGCTTGAACACTATCTCACTATGACGTGACAGTTCGATCTCAGAAAGACACACTTTTCGTGTATCAACAGTACACGGAATCACTTGAAATTCAGGATCTTGAATATATGAGTGTCCTCGAACACAACGAAAGTTACAGTTTCTGAAACTGACCTGGTTTTTCTATGGGCCCCACCTTGCGGGCTCAAAACAGAGGTCGAGATGGCTCCGAAACGGTGATTTTCGTAGCAAATGGAGGCCGTTTGTGAAATCCCATTTTCTCCATGCCTTGCCGCGTAGTCTTCACCGTTGCGTTCTCCACGAGCTCTCTACAACCACGCTAGCTCTGATACCATGTCACGAGGAAGGAGATAAGGAAGAGAGCTCACACACACACTCTCACTCTCAAGGAGAAGCACGCACACAGATTGAGGCAAGGAAGAATGATCTTCTTCTTCTTCTATTACATAAAAAGGAATGTACAAGAATGACCTAAAAACAAGAATACAAGAAGTGCAATATATAAAGATCAGTACATAAGGAAAAACCTAATATTCGCGAATGAGTGAGCTGGCAAGAAACAAATGTGCCATCACTCTCGGTAGATAAATCTAATGAAGCTCAATGAAGTATCCCTGACCTATATACCCCCCTCAGCCCCCCACGACCCCCCTTAGCCCCCCACAACCCCCCTCAGCCCCCCACGGCCCGCCTTGGTCCCCCTCAGCCCCCCACGCCCCCCATAGCCCCCATGGCCCCCCTCAGCCCCCCATGGCCCCCCTCAGCCCCCCACGGCCCCCCACGGCCCCCCTCAACCCCCCACCGCCCCCCTCAGCCCCCCACGGCCCGCCTCAGCCCCCCACAGCCCCCCATGGCCCCCCTCGGCCTCCCACGGCCCCCCTCAGCCCCCCGCGGTCCCCCTTAGCCCCCCACGACCCCCCTCAACCCCCCACAGCCCTCCACAATCACCCACGACCCCCCACAAACCCCTCAAAGCCCCACAAATCCCACATTTTTCGACGACTTTACATAAGGCTCTCATACAGTTTGGATGGATATTTGGAGGATCATTTCTTAACCAAACTTTACAATGTTATATATCGTTGGAAAGCTCTTGATGAGTACTTTCAAATGGTGCAATAATAACCTTGAAATCTTGGATCAAATTTTGACCACACCCCAAAAACCCCCACAACTCCCCATAACTCATCCCCTATTCCCACCCAACCCACCCAACCCACAAACCCCACACAACTCCACACAACTCTACACCCCTCCAAAACCCTCTACAAACTCCATAATCTCTCTCAACTCCCCACAACTCACCTCCCACACCACCCACTTAATATGAAGGATCAAAAGCTACTACAAAAAATTAGGTGAAGGATGTGCTTCTCAAGGACATTCAAATATCACGGGCGGCACAAAATGAGGATCTCTGCTTGCATTCAAAAGTGACAGTAAAGGTGTAAGTGGTAAAAGTGAAAATGGAGAAATGACTATTGCCGCCAACCATTCATGACGACTGCCTATTTTTGAGGATCCAATTCAAATCAAGTGGAATATTTGATCTACCCCTCCAATCTTGGGCAATCAACCGACGCGTGATCAGTGGACGTGAGGAATCCGCAAGGCCCTCTTGGCCTATTGGAGCCTATAAAAGCAATGGATTTGTGTTCATTTGGGATATATATTCAGATACACACATTACATACGTACGTACAGAGGTCCTCTCTTTGCACTTTGTAGCTTCAAGCATACTGTAAGAAGTCACTCTGTGGTGAGGATATAGAGCGTGGGCTTCCCAGTGAGGGCTAATAACACTATAGTGTGAAGAGAGTGGGTTGGTTTTGTCACTAGTGTGAGTCATTGGTATTTCGTGCTCTTTCCCTTAGAGCAAGTCATCATACTTTGTATTGATCAAGGCTAGTCTACATCTAGTTGAGTCCATTGTACAGCTTGAATGAATCCCTTGTATTGATGTTGTTTAGTTCTAGAGTGGCATGTTAGCCCAGAGCATAAACTTTTGGGCATCTCTTTTGCCTATATTGTAATCATCTGATTCGAACTAAGGAGTGGTTGATCTTCTATTATTGTCATTAATATTTTCTTGAGTATTCACAACTCTCTGCAATCATTGATATCTGCCTGCTCACAGAAGTGTTAAAGGGTATATTTGCCTAAGGAGAACCTTCCTTGAGTAGGTGAAGTACTGGAATGCTTGCTGCATGTTCTTGTTAAAAGTAGATACCCTAGTACCTCCTCTATAGTTTGGCACGCACGGTGGGACCCTTGCATTTCTGTGAGAGGCCCCGAGGAAAGTAAATAGTCCTTTTGTTCATTATTTTTGCCCTATTTCATTTGCGAGTAAGTACATGACCCATATACGAGCAAATAAGGAGCCTCTTCGTATACAAAGGAGCCTTAAGAAGTTAGCTATATCTTCAACTAGTGAACCTACCTCCCCTATACCCTCTTTGAATTTATCCATTGATTTCGGTGCGACACCACTATCAACGGAGAAGCATAGGAGAACATTAGACTTCTCCTCAGATACATCAGAAGAAACACCAGTGCAAATGGAGGATCTCTCTCATTTACTCTCCAGACTCAATATCAAGTTTCCTACCTTCAAAGGACAAGCTTATGAGGATGCTGATGATCATGTGAGGAGGTTCATCTCCTTATGCCGTGGACGAGGTCTACAGAATAGAGAGGATGCAATGCTGGCACTCTTCCCATCCACATTGGAAGGCCTTGCTGACAAATGGTACAGTCAATATGCAGATGGCGATTTTGCTACATGGGAGGCTTTGAAGACGGCGTTCTCACAAACATTTCGACCAAGTGACTCTTCTGAAAGAGCTCTAGATCAGCTAGAGAACTTAAGGCTGAGATCAGGTGAATCCTTTCATGAACTTCACACTAGAACAAAAGCACTTGTTGCACGTCTGCCACATGCTCCAGGTGACTTCTTGGTTAAAAAATGGATAGAAAAAGCTCTGCCAAGGTCATCTCAGCAGAAGCTACGTGAGTCTCTTAGATTGGATGCAACCCTCAATGATTTTGTTGCAGCAGCATCACACATTTAAGAAGCTAGGCAACATTTTGAAGGGGATGCACAATCGAATTATGTTGTAGAACTAGACCCTATTGGGCAACTGAGGAAGGAACTAGAGGCATTGAGAATGCAACAGAATCAGCAAGAAGAGAAGGTCTTGCCACCACTGCGTCGCACTGATGATGAAGTAGCCCAACTTTGCCGTGAGTTAGAAGATTTGTGGACCACTCAGGATATAAGAAGGCAGATTTGGTGTACAATATGTAACAACAATGGACACTCCAATGCTAATTGCCCTAAGAAGGTAAGCTGTCAATTTTGTGGAAAGGATGGCCATGAAGCTAGAGACTATTACTACCTCAAGGGTACATAGCAACGAACTAACCGTCAAGCTTTGGATTCATATTATGCTAGTACTTCAAATGCACCTAATAGAGAGGAAAATCGTACGACAAAGCCCAGATATAATAGGCCTTTGATGTGCTACCGTTGTGGTGAGTATGGCCATATGCAAAATAGGTGTTCCCTTCCAGAAGATGCACCTCCTTGTCAGCATTGTCCCGAGGCTAAGGATCACTACACCAAAGATTGCCCAAGAAGTCGTCCTACTCCAATCCACATGATTGCAGTCTCTCCACAAGAAGAAGGTAGGACCACTCAGTCTTATGCTGTTTCATCTTCTTCAATGCCCATGATGACTAGAGCCAAACAAGCGGCAGCATCCCATAGACAGGAACAAGAGGGTGTCCAGGATAAAGAAGAGGAAAAGAAGGCTGGGTGGAAGGGCCAAGCAGAAATTGAAGGAGCTTATGAAAGGATGGCTACTTCTCTAAGGGATCAACCAACAAGTCTGCAAGAAGACACTCATGAGGTAAACATTGAAAAGATCTTGAAAGGTATTCATCACAAGGTTAGTCTGTACGAACTTATAAGGATGGATTCAAAAATAAGAAGTGACTTATTGAAGATTATACACTCTGCTCACTTGATCCAATCACCCAATATAGATGGTTTCATGGTTGATTTTCCCCCTGCACCCTTGACAGAATACCAAAGCTGAAGACTATCTGTTTGTATAAAGGATGAAGCTCTCACAGGTGTGATCATAGATGGAGGCTCTGGTATCAATTTGATGCCAGATTTCACAATGAAGAAACTGAATTTGAACCCCACCAAGATGGCACCATTCACAATTACCCTAGCAGATCAACATCGGGTTGTGCCTCTTGGCATTATTGAAAAGGTACTGATGATAGTACAGGGTTGTCACTTTGTTTTAGATTTTGTTGTTATTGCACTTCCACAGGAGACTTCCTATCCTTTACTCCTGGGAAGACCTTGGTTGAGGCAAGCAAAAGCTTTGCAAGATTGGGGGAAAAACAAACTATGGATTTCAACAAGCAACAATAGCCAACTGCAATCACATTTGGAAGAAGGATTCGACTCAAGAAAAACTACTGGGTATACAGTGGACACTCAGGTAATGCCCTCTCTACCCCAAGAAGAAGATACATTATTGAATTGGATGATGGAAAGTGCATAATGTTGCACAGTGGAAATCAATGAAATAAAGGAAGAAGTTGCAGATGAAGGAGTTGCAGGAAAAGGCCATGAGGTTCACAAGGAGTTGAAGAATGAGAGCTTGCAGGAGATTACTAATGTTGAAGAGGCAACAACTATAGAGGTTTCAGAACAGGAAGGTTATGAGCCTGAATGCAGAGAAGATCTCCCCCTTTTAGATATACCTCAAGGATGGACCAGAGAACATATTGCAGAATATAAGTTAAAGTCCACTCCTGCATACAGTGGAGATGATTTATCTAACAAGACTAGTCCTGAAACACTAGTTCAAGAAATAAATCTAGGGGATGAAGAGAACCCTCAAGTAGTCCACTTGGCCTCTTGGCTATGGCATTATCCTCCTGTACTGCAAAAGGTAACCTCTTTACTGTTTGCCTACAAAAATGTCTTCGCATGGTCCTACAAAGATCTAACAGGGATACCAGAGGAGCTTGGATTACACAGAATACCCTTATTAGAGGGAGCCGCGCCTCCAAGAAGTAGGCCGTATCGACTCAATCCAAAATATGCAGAGGCGGTAAAGTTGGAAGTTACAAAACTAGAAGAAGCAGGTATAATCGTTCCGGTAGAACATTCCAGGTGGCTTTCTTCTATGGTTATTGTACCCAAGAAAAATAGTGGAAACATAAGAGTTTGTGTTGATTTTCGTGCCTTAAATAAAGTGACTGTTCAAGATGGATTTCCTCAGCCCTTTTGAGAACAAGTACTTGAGGAAGCAGCTGGTCACACTTTGTATAGCTTCTTGGATGGTTTTAGTGGCTACAATCAAATAGTAATCCATCCTGATGATAGGGACAAAACAGCCTTTGTTACTCCCTGGGCACTCATGTTTATACCCGCATGGCTTTTGTTTTGAAGAATGCACCAGCTTCATTTAATAGAACAATGTATCTGATATTGGGCAAATGGCTGACAACCTTTCTACGCATTTTCATGGATGACTTTTCAGTATTTTCAGGCACAGATAAAAGAGCAGCAGTTCAAGATTTCCATGACAATATGGAAAATCTAAAAGAAATCTTTGAGCAATGTCTTAAAACAGGTTTGAAGTTAAATCCTTCTAAATGTCACTTTTTGGTCACCAAGGGCACTCTTCTCGGTCACATAGTATCTGCTGAAGGGATAACGGTGGATCCTGCAAAGGTTACTGCTATCCTTTCCATGCATATTCCACAAAGCCCAAAGGAAGTGCAAAGTTTTTGGGGTCATGCAGGATACCATAGAAGGTTCATACGAATGTACTAAGAAATAGCTAAGCCCTTGTCAAGGCTTACCAGTAAAAAGGTCCCTTTCTCATGGAGTGCTGAAGCTAAGAAAGCATTTTGTGAACTGAAAATGAGGTTATGTACTGCTCCACTTTTAAGTGTTCCTAACTGGTCATTAGAGTTTCATGTGCATACAGATGCCAGCCTTCATGCTGTTGGTGTAGTTCTAGCTCAACCATCATCACACAAGGTTGATAGACCTATCTTCTATGCCAGCAGACTACTCACCCAAGCAGAAAGGAACTACAGTACGACCAAAAGGGAAGGCTTGGCTATTGTATTTGCTCTTCAGAAGTTTCGGCATTATCTTCTCGGTGTACATTTTATAGTCATATCCGACCATCAGCCCTTAAAGTACTTGATAAACAAGCCTAGAGTGGCTGGAAGGGTTTAGAGATGGTTACTCCTGTTTCAAGAATTTAACTTTGATATTCATATTAAGCCAGGAAGAGAGCACTACATGGCAGATCAAGTGTCCAGGACTGCAATGAGCGAGAAGGCAACAGGTATTGATGATGAACTGGTGGATAGTAGTCTCTTCCTAGTGGCAATTCAGACTGATTGGTATGATGGAATTCTCCATTTTCTCACTACTAGAAAACTCCCAGAACACTTGACACCTATAGAAAAGAGACGATTGCTCCTGAAAACCAAAGCATATTCACTTATAAATGGAAATTTATATAAATACTATCAGGATGATATCTTGAGAAAGTGTTTTTATCCAGAGGAGGTAAATCTCTTGCTAAAGGCAGCACATAGTGAAGGGCATCTAAAGGGGGAAGAATTGGCTCACAGAATCATCCACAAGGGTCTATGGTGGCCTCATATTTACAAGGATGCAATCAAGTTTGCTAAAGAATGCCACATTTGCCAGAGATGTGCTCCTACGCCAACCAGATTGAATTTCCAACCATTAGTCATATCTACAAGATGGCTCCCATTTGAACGATGGGGTCTTGATTTCATAGGACCAATTAGTCCAACCGGTCAACCTGGGGGTAAGAAGTATATTTTGATGGCCACATGTTATGCAACTAAATGGATAGAGGCTAAAGCTACTGTGGACTGCACGACGTTAACAGTAGCTAAGTTCTTGTATAAACGTATTTTCTCAAGATTTGGTTGCCCACTGGAAATCACTAGTGATAGGGGAACACATTTTGTAAATCAGCTGCTCCAATTTATATTTGACAGGTATAAGGTCTTCCATAAAAAATCTTGTGCCTACTACCCAAGGGCGATTGGCCAAGCAGAGAGCTCCAATAAGATTTTGATCGGGCTACTACGCAAATTATCTTTTGATCATCAAAGCTTTTGGCCACAAGCATTGATTGGTGCAATGTGGGCTTTCAGAACTACAAAAAGGGGAACCATTGGTGAGAGTCCATTTTGCTTAGTATATGGAAAAGAGGCATTGGCCCCATTTGAATTCATTATCAAAAAAGAAATGGGAACCAAAACCATTGGAATTGAACCTCCCATTGAGAGATTGGTGGCATTAGAAGAATACAGAGAAGGAGCAATGCAAAAACTTGAGGTAACACAAGAAGAGCGCAAAAGACTGCATGACAGGTATCTGAGGTCTAATGAAGTACAAGAAGGATCCATGGTTTTAGTGCATCAGGTCCCAGCAATTCCAACCAAACTGGCACTCAAATGGATAGGACCTTACACGGTGGTAAAGGTATTACCTCATGGAGCAGTACATCAGAAGGATTTGTAGGGTAAGAGGATACCCCTAGTCAATATTTTGAGGGTGAAGAAGTACCTGAATTAAGGTAAATTGGAAGCATTTCATTCACCGTACCTACTGTATTTCATTTAGTGATTGCAGTTTATTGTGAAAAAAAAGTGTGAATATATATATATATATATATATATATATATATATATATATATATATATATATATATATATATATATATATATATATATATATATATATATATATATATTATTTTTTATTTTTTATTTATTTATATTTCTCGAGGGTGAAGGATTATCTGAGTTAAGTCAAGGAGGAAGAACTTCCTTCACTATCTTGTTTTCAACTTCGGGAATTGCACCGGGACGGTGCTAAGACTTGATGTGGGGGTCTGTATCGTGGCATTCCCCTGCCTCTATTTTTTCTCTATCTCTTCTCTCTCCCCCACCACCCCCGCGGCCCCACTGTCACCTCGACCCCCTCCAACCCCACCGTCTCCTCCTCTTTCCTCCACCACCCCCGCGGCCCCACCATCACCACGACCCCCTCCAACTCCACCGTCCCCTCCTTTTTCCCCGCCACCCCTGCGGCCCCCACCATCACCCCGACCCCCTCCAACTCCACCGTCCCCTCCTTTTTCCCTGCCACCCCTGCGGCCCCCACCATCACCCCGACCCCCTCTAACTCCACCGTCCCCTCCTTTTTCCCCGCCACCCCTGTGACCCCCACCATCACCCCGACCCCCTCTAACCCCACTGTCCCCTCCTCTTTTCTCCACCACCCCCGCGACCCCCACCATCACCACGACCCCCTCCAATTCCACCATCCCGTCCTTTTTCCCCGCCACCCCCGCGGCCCCCACCGTCACCTCGACCCCCTCCAGCTCCACCAGCCCCCACGGCCCCCATGGTCCCCATGGCCCCCTCAGCCCCCCACGGCCCCCCACGGCCTCCCTTGGCCCCCCTCAGCCCCCCACGGCCCCCCTCAGCCCCCCACGGCCCCCCAAAGCCCCCTCAGCCCCCCACGGCCCCCCACAGCCCCCCTCAGCCCCCCACGGCCCCCCACATCCCCCCACGGCCCCCCTCAGCCCCCCACGGCACCCCTTAGCCCCCCACGCCCCCCTCAGCCCCCCACGGCCCCCCACGGCCCCCCTCAGCCCCCCACGGCCCCCCTCAGCCCCCCACGGCCCCCCTCAGCCCCCCACGATCCCCATGAGCCCCCACGGCCCCCCTCAGCCCGCCACGGTCCCCCACGACCCCCCTCAGACCCCCACGGCCCCCCTCAGCCCCCTTGGGGCCCGCCACGACCCCCCATGGCCCCCCTCAGCCCCCCTCCGCCCCCCACGGCCCCCCTCAGCCTCCCACCGCCCCCCTCAGCCTCCCACGGCCCCCCTCAGCCCCCTATGGCCCCCCTCAGCCCCCCACGGCCCCCCACAGCCCCCCTCAGTGCCCCACGGCCCCCCATGGCCCCCCTCAGCCCCCCTCAGCTCCCCACGGCCCTCCACAACCCCCAATGACCCCCCACAAACCACTCAAACCCCCACATATCCCACATTTTTCCACGACCTTACATAAGGCTCTCATACAGTTTGGATGGATATTTGGAGGATCATTTCTTAACCAAACCCTATAGTCTTATATAGCGTTGGAAAGCGCTCGACGCGAACTTTACAATGGTACAATAATAACCTTGAAATCTTGGATCAATTTTTTACCACACCCCAAAAACCCCCACAACTCCCCATAACTCACCCCATATTCCCACCCAACCCACAAAACCCACAAACCCCACAAACCCCACACAAGTCCACACAACTCCACACCCTTCCACAACCCTCTACAAACTCCATAATCTCTCTAAACTCCCCACAACTCACCTCCCACACCGCCCACTTAATATGAAGGATCAAAAGCTACTACAAAAAATTAGGTGAAGGAGGTGCTTCTCAAGGACATTCAAATATCACGGGCGGCACAAAATGAGGATCTCAGCTTGCATTCAAAAGTGACAGTAAAGGTGTAAGTGGTAAAAGTGAAAATGGAGGCCTATATTGTAATCATCCGATTCGAACTAAGGAGTGGTTGATCTTCTATTATTTTCATTAATATTTTCTTGAGTATTCACAACTCTGTGCAATCATTGATATCTGCCTGCTCATAGAAGTGTTAAAGGGTATATTTCCCTAAGGAGAACCTCCCTTGAGTAGGTGAAGTACTTGAATGCTTGCTGCATGCTCCTATTAAAAGTAGATACCCCAGTACCTCCTCTATAGCTATCCACTTCCAATCACTGATCATTTATTGGAGTGTGTTGCGGGCAAGGAAGTTTATAGCTTCCTTGATGGATTTTCAGGTTACAACCAAGTAGCCATTGCCACAGAAGATCAACACAAAACAGCCTTTGCCACAAAGTGGGGAGTCTTTGCATTTCGTGTGATGCCATTTGGGCTGACTAATGCACCTGCAACCTTCCAAAGGCTCATGTGTCATGTCTTCAAGGAGTTCTTGCGAAAAAGCTTAGAAGTATATGTGGATGATTTATGTGCTCATTCCCAAGAAAGGAGATGTCACATTCCTGAGCTCAGACAAATCTTCAACAAGTGTAGACAATACCGATTGTTTCTTAACCCAGAAAAGTGTGTGTTCATGGTACATCAAGGTAAAATCTTAGGTCATATTGTTTCTAAGAACGGAATATTAACGGATGAGGAAAAAGTAAAAGCCATAGTGGAGTTGCCGAGGCCAAGGAATGTTAAAGAGGTACAAGCCTTTATGGGCCATTGTGGATATTACCGTAGGTTTATTCACATGTATGCAATTATAGCTAAGCCTCTTTATGCCTTGACGTTGACAAAGTTTGAGTGGAACGACGAATGCGAGAAGTCCTTCAATGAGCTGAAGAAACGCTTGTGCACAACACCAATACTGACCACTCCGGATTGGAATAAACCATTCCATGTACATGTGGATGCATCCAATTATGCAATCGGATGTGTGTTGTCACAACCCACGGGTGAAGGCAATCTAGATTTGCCCATAGCATATGCGAGCAGACAACTAAATGTTGCAGAACAAAATTATACAACAACTGAGAGAGAAGGCTTGGGCATGGTATATGCTGTGAAGAAGTTTAGACACTATCTATTGGCCATCAAGTTCAAATTTTTCACTGATCATCAAGCTTTATTATACTTGGTCAATAAACCTTGCAACACAGGACGCTTAGTAAGATGGTTCCTCTTACTAATGGAATATGACTTTGAAGTGGTTGTTAGGCAAGGTAAGACCCACCTCAGAGCGAATCACCTTTCTCGCATCACTTCAGGAGACCCACCACAAGGAGTGTCTGATGAATTGCCTGACGCTTACCTGTTCAATCTAGAAGTTGTTCCTAAATGGGCAAATAAGTTGGTACCAGTCCTAACCTTTGGACCCGCAAATATGAAGGTGAAGACGAACAAGGATGAAATTGTGCGGTCACAAAGCTACCAGATATTGGCAGGAAGCATGTATAAACAAGATACGGAAGGTGTTCTAGCTTGTTGTGTCGAGGACGATGAACATAATAGTTGGTTGCAACAAGCCCATGAAGGATTTCTAGGGAATCACTATTCTAAACAATGAACATTGCAAAATCTAAAACATTTAGGAGTGTATTGGCCTAGTATAGACAAAGAAATTCATGAGTGGATCAAGAATTGTCCAGTGTGCCAAAAGAGACCCCCGGTGGAGCATGCGACTCTTTATCACATATCATTAATTCCAGATTGGAGTGCTCCATTGGTAGAATTTATGAGATCAAGAACATTACCTAGGGAGGTTAGTTTAGCAAGAAGACGAAGCATGGAGCAAGAGGCTAAAGACTATGCCTTAGTAGGCAAAAACCTCTATCGGAGACGCAAAGATGGTTACTTAAGATTGTGCTTTCACGAATCAGATTATTTAAAAGTCTTAGAAACTGCCATATCAGTGTTGCAGGTGGACATTTTGGTCCTGATCGAGTAATTAAGACTATTCTATTCTCAGGACTTTGGTGGCCCACTCTTCATATGGATGCACATACCTATGTGAAGAAGTGTGACACATGCCAACGTGCCAAGTACCCAATTAGACAAGATGAGATGCCTTTGAGACCAATGATGGGAGGACGTGCATTCTCAAAGTGGGGCATAGACTTTGTAGGTCCTATTAACCCCCCGGCTAGAAACTCCCATGTATATTATTGTAGCCACTAACTACCTTACAAAGTGGGTAGAAGTTAAAGCCACAACAAAGAATGATGCTCAAACAACGGCAAAGTTCTTATTTGAGAATGTGTTCACGAGATATGGCTTACCAATAGAGTTAGTAAGTGATAGGGGCACACACTTCTTGAATGAAGTCATTGAAAATCTTCTCCAAGAATTCTTGGTGATACATAAGAAGTCTGCCCCCTATCATCCACAAGCTAACGGACAAGCTGAGAGCACAAACAAGTAATGTACTGACCAAACTCGTAAATAATAAACGCTCTCATTGGGACAAACAACTTCATCATGCTGTTTGGGCTTATCGAGTTGCCTATAAAATGGTACTCAATGCCTCCCCATTTCAGATGGTCTTTAGACAAAATGATGTGCTACCTTTGGACTTCCTAATCCCAACTTTAAGAGTAGCGCAAGAGCATGAGTGGAATGGCCATGAGTTGTCATCTCGGATCTTTGATTTAGAATGCTTAGGTGAGACAAGGCTACGTGTAGCGGCAGGAATCTATGCTGCAAAGAAAAGACAAAAGGCATACTTTGATGCACATATCAAAGATAAAGGCTTGAAAGAGGGAGACTTAGTGTTGGTTTACACACTAAAACAACATGCCCATAAATTGGAAAAAAGAGGATATGGACCCATGATCATCAATAGAATTTCCACTAGCGGTGCAATTCAATTGGCCACACTAGAAGGTGATATCTTGTCCAACTATATCAGTGGTTGTCGAGTCAAGCTATATCAAGAACCTCTTACAAAGGATATGCTACAGAGACTCAACACTGCTAAGAAGCGAAAAGAAGAAGAGTTTAGGGTTAGAGAAGAAGCACAGGCAGAGGCTAGGGAATGCATTAGGAGAAATAAGTTAAGACGCCTAGGCCTAGATATCAATCAGGAGGCCCCAAGATACCACATGGTTATGTGTCAAACATCAAGTGCAATTGCTTCTCGAATAATTGATCGACGTCCCTTTGTGAACATCGTAGTAGGACAAGGGAAGAATGCAAGGATTGTGAGAGCACTGATTGACTTAGGTGCAGCAATTAGTGCAGTTATACTTTCATACTGCCAAGACTTGCAATTGAACGTACAACCTATAGAAGCCTATCGCATAGGTTTGGGAGGTGTGGAAACCCCTTGTTTGGGAGAGGTGGAACTTCCCATCTACCTTCAAGATGTTCCAATGAAAGTCAAAATGCTAGTATGTCATGATGAAGACATTATAGAGCCACTTGTCCTGGGTCAAGATTGGATTTACGACCATGCAGTCAACTTGAACCTATGATGTCAACTCCTTCAAGTTGGGGCACTTGAACAATGTATCACATTAGAATTAGAGAATTGCATGCGCACAAAGCCAAGTAGCACACATTCTCTTAGTTCGTCCAAAACTAATCTTCGTAAAGAAAATGTCGTGTGTATCAAAAACCCTAAGAAGCACAAGGACTCAATCATGGAAGCAAAAGCTCAAAGGCTAGTAAACCCCTCTTCTTCTTCACATACTAATGCAAGTGTAACTCGAGCAAAGAGGCACGCAAAGATGACATCTGCGATATCAAGTAGACAGACGGAATTCAAGAAGAAAGAAGCTCAGGGCATGATGCAGATTTGGGTACGAAAAGGCGAACAACCACCAACCTTGCTACAACCCTTCCCAGTCAGGCAAGTCAACCATGCTACAAGAAGCACCAAGAAACGAGGACTAGCTCAATCCTACAGTCTTCGACAAATTTGGGTACCAAAACAATCGAGGGAGGCCGACCATAATAACGTACAAATTTGGGTGCCAAAGAAGTTAGTTGCAGCTCAACAAGGGCGATTACAAATGTGGGTACCCAAGACACTCTTACATGCACAAACACCACAAATCTCCCTCACAAGCAAAGTTTCCACAAAGACGCCAAGGAGAAGCAAGGGTCAACACCACGCACAAAGAACCAAAGCAGATCAGGCCACCTCTTCGACAATCATAAAAAGGCAACCAAAAAGGGTACGGGTTTGGAAGCCAAAAGTATCAGCAGCTTCCACAACACCAACGAGCCGACCACAGTGGATATCAAGTTTTAGAAACCATCCTTAGATGAAAGGGCCAAAAGTGATCTCCACAGGGCCACATACCCTTCTCAAATGGATCCGCATAAGGAGGACTACATCATTGCAAGATTCAATCAACACCTCCAAACAAAGATTGCATCAAGTCTCCAAGTAAGATCAAAAGCCTCGACCAGCAACAACCATGTGCCTGTTGCTCTAGCACAATGGTGAGAACCACGTTAAGAAGCTTCACCTCCTTAATGTCAATCCGAGGGAGAGGTAGGAGTGATATGAAGATCGTGAATGTGAAATGATGTGAGAGTGAAGGTGAGAAGCACAAAGATGCACACACACATACACACACACAATGAAGAGACAAGCAAGACACAATGGAAGGTGGGAAATTAGTTCTATTACTCAAGAATACTCTTACAAGCTCAAATTAGCTCTACGCTCACACTAACCAAAATGAACCAACCTCAAAAATGAGCTCTCTAGCTCTTTTTATAGTTTCTAGACTAGTTTTGACCGGTTTCACATCTAATGACCGGCCTAGTTAAAAAATAGGTCCTAGAGGCTATTTGGGAGGGTAAACGATGTCTAAAAATAACGAAATTTGGTACGAGTATTCTACCTAAGCTCCTCAAGCTCGAGGACTCCTCGGCTTGCACAAAATGGAGCTATGAATTACAAAATGGGGTTTTGTCTATATTACATATGTTACAAGAGTGATGAAAATCACTGTTGGATATTTGAAGAGGTAATAAAAACATAATTGTTTGAAAAAATAATCCGACTGGCTCCCTGCTTCGTCTTCACATGCTTCCGTGGCGTCTGTGCCTCTGACTGCTTCCAACACCCCCCTCCCTCTCGCTTCTGTCGTCCCTGACAGAACCTTGTTGTGAGGTCTGCCGGATGTAATTCTGTAGGAGGTCTTGAGCGAGGGTGTGCTCTGATACACGAATACCTCGGGCTAGATCAGCCTCGAGTTTCTCCCAGTCGATGGGTTGCGGCTCATCTGGTGGTGGGAGCTGATAGTGTGTGGAGTACACCATTCGTTCACAGGCGAATAATTGCAATAAATGTGTCGGCCTGCTTATGAATACTTCTGAATGGTACTCCCAAAAACCGGTGGTGAACATTTCTTCGAATGTTTGCTTGTAACAGGCCGGTAGATATTTGATCCTGCAGTGCCAGGCGTAACACACCCGTAGCGATGGCGTTGTGCTCATATCATAGACTAAATCCAAATTGCCATGCTCAAAGCCCGGGGTGTTGACATGGGGAGCCTTGATGCGCCGGAAGACTTTAAAGACCATCTGCATCATGTCAAAGATTTTGACAGTCATGTGCGCGGCTATATCATCCATAGGTTTTAATCGAGGGAGCCAGTGGCGGATCGTCGCCATCATATAGCCAACTGTGGGTAACGCGACTGGTGGCTTGAAATAGGGGTAGTTCAGCCAGTCTTGGCACTGCTTATTGTTCTGTAGCTTTATAGCGAAGGCAGTCCAAGAGCGGCGTCGTGGTACTGGTCCCCAGCACGGATTAAATTTTAAGTGAAGAGGCGCCTTTACCCACGTGCTCATCATCTCTGGGTAATTTTGCAGTAAGTCTTTGCGCCAGTCTGGTTGGAGGATTTCACCTCTCTGCGCCCTTGGTGGCAAGTCCTCTGGCTCGAATTGAGTTGCATGCGTAGGTTTCTTGCCGGTTTCTTTCTCAATGGTTAATTGATATTCTGCCATTAACATAAAGTATGGTTTATACTGAAGCTCATGCCCGGATATGTATCTTCGCGGGGCCATGTGAGCAAAGAATGGTGATTGTAAAATTTTTTCTTCAATTATGGCCATGGCATGTAGCTGTGCCTCTACTCTGGCCGAGTGTGTCGTTCCGAGTTCTTCTACTGTCTTCATCCACGCGGGGGTAGGTAGTTCGTAGGTCATCTGGCCTTCGGCCGTGACGCGTCCGCCTGGGATGGGTATCGGTTCATAAGCCTCTTCGAAGGTCTCCTCCACCGGGATAGTGACTGTTTCTTCCTCAGCTGGTAGCTCAGGTGGGGAGTCTGGCCTTGGTGGTGCTTCATAGATGGCGATTCGAGATTCAAGATTCACTACCTGGGCCCGGAGTGCGTTGAGTTCCTCTAAAATTTCAGGGGCAGGGTCCACAGGTGCTGGTAATTCTGCTGCTACTTGTTCGTGGTGTGTTGCTGGTTCTCTGAGCTGTAGCAGTTTGTGATCCTCCTTTAACTTTTGATGTTCTTCGTTCATCCGATCATAGTCCTCGAGCAATCTGACATGGTCGTCTAGCAACATCCGCATCGACTCAGATGGGATTGCCTTGAATCTGCTCGGGCTTAGTGGCTGTTCTGGATGATCTAAAGCCGCCTCCAGGTTTTCTCTGTTCTGCTCTTGGAGTCGCTGGTTCTCCTCTTTAGCTGCGGCTAAATGTCTTCTTAATAAGCCCATATTTCTAGTAAGCGTCGCGTTGCGGACCGTCTGGGCTCTAAGTAGGTTATCTAAATCTGCGGTGGCCTCTTTGCTTTTTTCCTCACTTTCTATTTCTAACGTGTGATAAGCCTCGCGTAACTCCTGGTACCGGCTGTTCAGTGAGGCGTTCTCAATTGACAACAAATTAAGCTGCGTTTGTAAGTCGTTCGTCGTTTTCTGCAGCTGTTGATAATTGGTGCCGAGTGATGCAAACTCATCTCGGACTTGCGTCATACATGCGAACATGTGTTGAAATGCTGTGTCTACGGTGGGCGATAGCAGTAGTGAAGTGCTAAATGAGGATGCAGTGATGGTAGATGCAGTGGGAATGGGAATCGGGGTTGGGACTGTGGATGCAGTGGTGATTGTGGAAAATTGTGAAGTGCCTAAATATGAGGGTGCTGTGAGTGTAGTGGGTGGTGGTGAGGTGGGTGGTGATATGTCCATGCCATTGGACGTGTTTAATGTTGTGACTGTGAAAAGTGGTGTGATTGGGGGTGGTTGCGTAGGTGTGAATACGGGATTTACAAACGTAGAGTAGTTTACAGGGGGGATGGTGGGAATAGTTTGGTGAAACGGGGAAATAGGGGTTATGGCAGGTTGGGGAGGTGAGACGGGTGAGAAGGTTAGCGGGGTTAGGAAGGGAAATGGGGTTCTTAGAGGTGGGGGAAACGCTGGGAAGGATGAAGGGGCGAAGGGATTAACATAGGGGTGCAGAGGGCTGGGTGTGGGCCTGGTGGTATGAATGGGTAAGGAAGAGGTTGGGGCGATATTGCCTTGTACAGGTGTGGATGTGGGGAAAGCAGGTGGGTGTGCGGGTGATACAGGATGGGTTGGTGAAGGATGAGGTGAAAGAGGAGTCGAAGGGGTGGAGGTTATTTCGAGGATGGTAGTGGTATGTACAGTGGTGGTACGGGGTGGCGAATCTACAAGAATGGTTTCTGCGGTTACTGAACGTTCGGGGGCGAGGCGTGCCTCCCTGGCTTGTGCTGAAGATTGGGCTCCTGTTGGGACACGAATATACTCCCCGGGTTTTGAGAGTAATCGCACTCGGCGGGGATCAAATTGTGGTAGTTGTTTTCTTTGTAAAAATCTGAGTGCTTCATGGGAGCCTACTGATTGGACTAACTCTCGGAACCCTCTGATATAGGCGTCTTCGAATCCTCCGGAGATGAGTTCCTGTTCAATTAATGCCTGGCTCTCCTCTTCAGTTAACCTCTTTCGTGCCCAGACTTTCTCCATGGTACGATATAGTTTCTTTATGGCCAATGTATACGCTGCGGCTTCAAAAGTTTCATCTTCATATGTGCTGGTGTCGCCGTGTGTGTCAGTCTGTTGGCCTTGGCCCTCTGTCTGTTCCTCTTGTGAGCCCTGGCTGGCTTCATCGTCGCCTTGATCGTCGTCTGTTTCGGTTCTTTCTTCTTCAGAGCCCGACACAGCTTGTCCCAGTGGCAAGTCTCGCGGCGTAGTGGGGTAGCTGGGGCGCTCATATTCCTGGGAGAACAGTGGTGCTTCTGAATACTGAAACTCGTTTGAGAATGCATCAGGCATCTCAAAATCAAATGTCGTATTTATGGGGTCGGCCTCCATATGTGGTATCGGGAAAGAAAACGCTTCCGCACCAATAGTGGTGGGAGCTTCTGCAGTTGTGGTGAGGGGTTCTGAGGTGGTAGCTGCCTGAGGTGCAGCGGTACTCGTGGTGGCCTCCGTAATTACTGGTCTGGACAACCGTATGCGAATAGGTTGTACAGTGGGCTCAGCTTCTGTCTGTGGTCGCTCGGGAGAGGGTTGTGGTGACGGCGACTCTGGCACTTGGAGGCAAGGGATGGTGCCTCGCATGCGCTTACCAGCTCGTGTCCTACTGGGCTTCTTGGCTTTCTTCGCGGTGCTCTTGAATGCCTTCAATTCCTCTCCTGTCAATGCACGCTCGATGGGCAAGTCATAAGCCAAACACATATACACAATTCTTGTGAGTGCACAACATCCGTTAAGCACTTTTTTACGCTCCCATCTGTGCTGTGCCAGGTACATCTGATCTATGATCCAGCTTGCCAGATCAACTGTTTGAGGTCCCGTACATGCCAAATATAATCCGAACCATATTCTTTTGTGTGGCATGGTAAATCTGTCCTGAGCTGGAAAGGCAAAATGTTGCATGCATATTCTTAGTGGCTTTGACAACTCAGGTGTGATGGCCGAAATCTCTTCCCACTTCGTGACATCCCCACGTTTCATCGGTTCTGGAATCAATCTCTCTCGGTCTGTGGGAGTGTGGGTTCCATGAATCTTGATGGCTGCTCTGATTAGGTCCTTAGAGAGATAAAATCTCTTGTAAGGTGGATCATCCACTAGGGTAGGCAAGATGAAGGTTCCTGGGATGTCCTTATTTTCTGATGCCAGCAATGTAGTGATCAAATAATAGCACCTATAAAAATCTGGTTTGGGTAGAGGATCACTGAAATATTCTGTGAAACCGGCTCTAGCCCAAACATGAGTTAAATCTTGGGTGTTTTGTAGGGCTTCGAATTCTCTGGAGAAAAACTGGTACTTTCCCCACGTGCGGTCATCAAAAGTTAGAGAGGATTCAAATATAAAGTCTGCGTCCGCGAGGGGTCCTGCCAGGCCCTGAAACCAATGAGAGTTCCTGTGTATCTTTTCGGTGTAGCCCATAGGGGGGTTATCGATAGGCATGGGCCCTGGAAATCCCTGAAATTCCGGCGGTGGAGCAGTAGGGTGGGACTCTGCTCGTAGCACGTTGAGTGGTACTGCTGCTACACTGGGGCCTGCTCCTGATGTTCCTTCGTCAGTTTGCATGGTGGCTGGTGCGCTAGTGAGAAAGATCTGCTACAAAAGATTAACACATTAGCATGGAAATTAATCATGATCCCATTAAAGTGAGACCGCAATCCCTTTCCATAACTGATGCGTAACCCGTGTAGCCAAGTGCTGTGATGTGATGGATGCAATGTTTCTTGCAGCACTAGTGCAGGTCTCTAGACACCTACACGTTTCAGATCATGCATACATTTCTTGATGAGGTGAGATTACGAGTGGTGTGTGATGATGGTGTGTGAACTTATACAAGAGTTGAAAGGTTAGTAATTGAGTACAAGGTTGTATGTTAGTCGGGGGGTAGTTAGACAATGGGTTAGGGGAAGACGGTTGGACACGTTTCGGTATCCATTTCCTAAAGATCTTGGAGTGGGTGGTGGGTTTCTGCTGAGGGGTAAAAGAGTGTATCGGGTGTGGTGGTGTCGAGGGATGAAAAGGTTTGTGAGGATTATATATTACATGGCATATGGGTTGAGCTATGATACATGGTTTGGGTACCCAAATCTGCGTGGGCGTGGGTCTATGTGTAAGGTACTTCTTGGCGATCCACATTTGTCGGATGTTTGGACCTGTAGAAGAAGGTCGAGGGGGTGGTGGATATCGATTCTGTTTCTGTACTGCCTTTTTCTTGTCGATTTCTGTTTGGTTGGAGTTCTTCGGTGCTTTTTGTCCTTTAGGCACCCATACTTGTCTGGTGCCACTTCCTTTGGGAGGCCTAAACTGCTTTCCATGTTGTTTCCTCTGATACTGCCGTCGGTCTGGGTTCCTTTGTCGTGGTTGACTCTGTTGTTGCTGGGGTTGAGAGGTCAGATGGACACTCTGCTTTGGAAAAGAAGGGAGTTCCAACACTTGCGTGACCTGCCCATCAGGAAGTGATGCCTTTTGTAACGTTAATCTAGGCCAGTCCGCAACAAGCTTGGAAGGATGAGCACCGTAGGGTGTCGTGCTCATTTGGCCGCTGATGCAACCCACCTGACCTCTGATTGTGCCCTTCTGCCCTTGTTGTTGGGTAACTGTCTCTTCTAGTTTGCAGGAAGTCCCAGGGAAGATCTCCTGTCGTCCTTCTATCTGACAACTGTCTATAGCCAAGCCCGAGTGGGTTGGTGTAGACGTAACGTGACTGGTCTGATTAAAGATCTTCCGGTCTTCCGTCGCATGCGTTTCATAGGGTCTAGGGTCACAACCGTCAAGCGGAGTGCGGTTAGGGAAGTCAAGCGGTATCACTCGCTTCTGCTCTAAGGTTCCAATCTGTAAGGAGCCTTGTCTAAGATTTAGGTCCACTGAGTGATCGTATAGCCAGTCTTGGCCAAGGATTAGGGGTTCTATCAGGTCGTCATCATGGCACACTAGTAATTTCGCTGTCATCGTCAAATCCTTAATGAGGATAGGAAGGTCCACCTCACCCATGCAAGGGGTTTCCATGCCTCCTAGGCCTATGAGGTATGCCTCAATTGGCCGCAATTCTATTCCGGAATCCTTATAGTGGGACCATCTAATCGCACTAGTCGCAGCACCTGAGTCAATTAAAGCCCTGAGTTCTTGGCTATGGTTACCGTGCTCTAGCCTCACTGTAATGAATGGTCTCCTGTCCACTATGCTAGGATGAGTGGTTGACTTTACTTGACACATGGCCATGGGATATCTGGGTGATGTTTCCAGATGGTTATAATGTTCTCTTCCTAGTCCTTGTCTTCTTAGCTTCATGCGCTTAATGCGTTCTATGGCTTCTGCCTGAGCTTCTGCTCGTATTCTATTTTCTTCCTCCTTACGCTTCTTTGCCAACGTGAGTCGTCTAAGTATATCCTCAGTAAGAGGTTCTTGATATAACCTGACTCTGCAGCCACTAATGTAATTAGGCATTATATCTCCTTCTAAGGTGGCTAACTGTACTGCTCCACTAGTCGAGAGTCTGTTAATGATCATAGGTCCATAACCTCGCTTTTCTAACTTCCGTGCGTGCTGTTTCAGCGTATATACTAGAACTAAATCTCCTTCTTTTAGGCCTTTATCTTTCACATGTGCATCAAAATATGCTTTCTGTCGCTTCTTCGCTGCGTATATTCCTGCTGCTGCCCTCAGCCTTGTTTCTCCTAATCGTTCCAAGTCCATTATTCTCGCTGATAATTCATGGCCGGTCCACTCGTGTTCGTGTGCAACCTTAAGGGTCGGTATCAAGAAGTCCAAGGGAAGCACTGCATTCTGACCAAAAACCATCTGAAAGGGAGTTGCATTGAGTACGGTCTTGTAGGCCACTCGATATGCCCAAACAGCGTGGTGTAGCTGTTTGTCCCAATCTGAACGTTTATTGTTCACGAGTTTTGTCAGTACGGTACAAAGTATCTTGTTAGTGCTTTCAGCCTGACCATTGGCCTGAGGATGATATGGTGCAGATTTCTTGTGAATCACCATAAAATCCTGTAACAAATATTCAATGACTTGGTTTAGAAAGTGAGTGCCTCGATCGCTCACTAACTCTATAGGCAGTCCATATCTTGTAAAGACATTTTCAAATAAGAATTTTGCAGTCGTGTGTGCATCATTCTTTTTTGTGGCTTTTGCCTCTACCCATTTCGTAAGATAATCTGTGGCAACAATAATATATTCCGCATGTGTACCTTTTGCAGGGGGGTTAATGGGTCCTACAAAGTCTATACCCCACTTAGAAAATGCACGTCCGCCCATCATGGGTTTCAATGGCATTTCATCTCTGCGAGTAGGAAACTGAGTTCTTTGGCACACATCACATCTCTTAACATAGGTATGTGCATCCATGTGAAGAGTGGGCCACCATAATCCCGCAAAGAGGATGGCTTTGATTATCCTATCTGGTCCAAAATGACCTCCTGCAACACCTTGGTGTGCAGTCTCTAGTATGCTAAGATAATCGCTCTCATGAACACATTGTCTTAGATATCCATCTCGTCCTCTTTTGTATAGATTATCGCCAATAAGTGAATAGTCTTGAGCTTCCTGCTCTAGACTGCGTTGTCGAGCTAAGGTCATGCCTTGAGGGAATGTGCTCGTCCTCAAGTAAGTCACTAAAGGTTCACTCCAGTCTGGTGTGAGAGACACATGATATAATGTAGCATGCTCTACTGGTGGTTTTTCACAACAAACATGGCATTCCTTACACAATTTGTAGACATCTGCTTCCATCGTAGGCCAGTATACTCCTAATCTATGCAGAGTCTGTAATGTTCGATGTTTTGAATGATGTTGCTTTAGTGCACCTACGTGTGCTAATTGCAACCAATTCGCAAGTTCTGATTCATCTACACAACAAGCAAGAATCTTTTGATTATCTTGTTTATATATGCTTCCTGCCATTATTTGGTATCTCTGAGATTTGGTAATCTCTCCTTCTTTGATCTTTATCCTAGGATTCTTGGGTCCGTATGTCAGAATAGGGACTAACGGCTTAGCCCATTCTGGTGCTATCTCCAGGTTAAACAAGTATGCATCTGGTAGATCATCAGCTACTCCTGGAGGGGCTTCTCCTGAGGTTAATCTTGAGAGGTGGTCAGCTCTAAGATGCGTCTTTCCCTTCCTAACTACCACTTCAAAATCATACTCCATGAGTAATAGAAACCAACGTATCAGTCGTCCGGTGTTACATGGTTTGTTGACTAAATATAATAGGGCTTGATGATCTGTAAAGAACTTGAATTTGTTGGCCAACAAGTAGTGCCTAAACTTCTTTACAGCGTAGATCATCCCTAATCCCTCTCGTTCCGTCGTGGTATAATTTCTTTCTGCTGCGTTCAATTGTCTGCTAGCGTAAGCTATGGGGAGATCTAAGTTACCTTCACTCGTGGGTTGTGCTAACACACATCCTATGGCGTAATTGGATGCATCCACATGTACATGAAATGGCTTACTCCAATCTGGGGTAGTCAATATGGGTGCTGAACACAAACGTCGTTTAAGTTCATTGAATGAATTTTCACACTCATCTGTCCACTCAAAATTGGTTAAAAGAGAGTACAAAGGCTTGGCTATGACTGCATACATGTGTATGAATCTCCTATAATAGCCGCAATGGCCCATAAACGCCTGTACCTCCTTCACATTAGTTGGTCTAGGTAATTCTGCAATTACCTTCACCTTTTCCTCGTCCGTAGAGATTCCATTTTTTGACACAATGTGTCCTAGAATTTTGCCTTGTCTGACCATGAAAACGCATTTTTCTGGGTTCAAACAAACCTGATATTCTCGACATTTGTCAAATATTTGTCTTAACTCTGGGATATGTTTCTGCCTTACATTTGAATGAGCACATAAGTCATCGACATAAACTTCCAAGCTCTTGCGTAAGAATTCCTTAAAAACATGACACATGAGTCGCTGGAAAGTGGCGGGTGCATTTGTCAGGCCGAATGGCATCACACGAAATGCAAATATACCCCATTCGGTGGCAAAAGCCGTCTTGTGTTGGTCTTCTGGAGCAATGGCTACTTGGTTATAGCCTGAGAATCCATCAAGAAAACTGTAAACTTCCTTGCCCGCAACTCTTTCCAATAGGTGTTCCGTGATAGGAAGAGGATAACTGTCTCTAATCGTGGCGGCATTAACTTTCTTAAGGTTAATACACACACGCAATTTTCCATTCTTCTTGGGCACAACCACAATGGGGGATACCCATTCGGTAAGCTCAATTTCGTAAATGAATCCTGCTTCTATCAACCGATCTATCTCCTCTTTAATCTTCGCAGCGTAATTATCATTGTACGTGTAAGGTTTCTGTTTTGTTGGTTTTGCATCTGGAGTCATAGGGATTCTATGAGAACATATATCTGGGTCTACTCCCTTCAAATCTTTGTAACTCCAAGCAAAAACATCTCTATATTCGCGCAACAGGGCAACTAGTTCTTCTTCTTCTTCAGTCGTCAAATCGTGCCCTATGTAGGTGCATTTTTCTTCTTCTCCTTCGATAGCAACTATTACTTTCTTGGTTTTCTCTCGGTTATCATATACTTGTCCGTCATTCGCCTTTCTATTGGGCATTCGTACCATGATTCTTCTATCGTCGATTTCGTATTTCTTGAAATTCTCGGGTACTTCAAATAAAGATTCTTCTTTTTCAGACACGGTTTCTTTCTTCTTCCTTTTCTTGCCTTCACTCTTAGTAGTCACTTCTGTGGCTAATCTCACTTCATTCGTAATCTCCTCGTGACTCTGAGTGTGAGTCTCTACTTCGTAGAAATATTCTTCCTCTGATGCAAAGGGTGGGTCCATGATAATTGATTCTAAATCAAATTCGCTTGCGTCCTCAAATGCATCAGTGTTTGGTTCGCACTCTTCTAAAATTGCATCGCCCATGATTGGCTCTATCGTGAAAACTGAAATGTCATAGCCATCCTCGTCACAGTGGGGTGTCCATTGTTCTTCATTGATGGCTACATCCATGGTTGCTAGTATTTCCGCCCAGCCATGGGGTTCAAACTCCTTGTCAGGGAATACTACAGGTGCATAGGCTGGATCTTGAAGAGTTCGTGGATGTTGTTCTGCACCTAAGGTCCTGGCTTCTAACCGTTCTTCCTCTTGTTTGGCTACTTTACACATCCATAAATGGGTGTCCTCATGCAACCAAGAAGGATCTGATTCTAATGAGTGCACTGATTCCGTCTCTACTGGTGTCTTATGGATGGTATTCCATTGTATTGGGGGTACATCTCTATGTGAATAGTCTTTAAGATTGACCTTAGTAGTCACTCCTAAATGTTGCAAGTACAAAGAATTAGTTCCCCAATCTTGTACGATTTGCAACTGACGCATGAATGGTCGTCCCAATATCATCTCATACGCATGATTTTTAGCAAAGTCACAAATGGCGAAAGTGTGCTCAAATTCGACACCACAAGTGGTGAGGGATATGCCTTCTAGTAAGCCTAATGGTTTTTCTATGTGTCCATCAGCCATTTGCAGCTTCATCCTGGTGGGTCTGAGTGCTGGCTTACCCCAACGTTTCCATAAGGCGGTGGTAGCTATGGCTACTCCGGCTCCTGAATCTAAGATGGCTTTTGTGGTGTAGCCTTGATGGGTTATTGGAAGATAGGTGTTACCTTCCTCTCTGTCAGGGGAGCACTAGATTGTGCTCTCTGACTACACAAGACAAGATTTCGGAAACACAGTTCTGATTACAAGAATACCCACGAAGGGAAAATGCTACAAGAATATACGATCGATACAAGATGTCCCACAACCCGGGACCAATAGGTATGGAAAACTCGACTAGAGATGATACAGGAGATCCCACAACCCGGGATCGTAGGTAGGAAACAAGATATCTCGATTACAAGAAATCCCCTCAGGGATATGAACTGGATACAAGAAATAACTAGAAAGGATCTCGTACTACGAGATTACAATAGGACAAGAAAGGATGTCCACAATACAAGACTAGACAAGACTAGAGCTAGAAACAAGACTAGAACTTGAACTGGAACTTGAATGTACTTACTTGGAGGTCACGACTCCTTGAGCTCCCAAGACTGGCATTGGCAAGACTGATTATGAATGTGGCCAACCCCTCCTTATATAGGTTTTCAAGGGCGGTTCCCAAGGCGGTTGCGAACTGATGATGTCATCATGATGTCATCGATTTGTAACAAGACCTCCCAATGTCAGAATTCAGCGAATAGACAGTTGATCTTGGGGTTTTGGCACATTCCGGACGCAATGGAAGCATTGGTTTCTCCTAATTCTGAACCAATCATGAGATACAGGGTTCACATGGAATCTTAGGTTCAGGATGGTTTCCTTCGTCCATGACATCACCTCCCCCTCAAGCGACGAGTTCCACGAGGAGCGGTCATGTTATCTGGTCTCGGCTTCGTTGGATTTTTCTTATGGAATTCTCGAACCTTGATTGGTGCTCTCTGAAGGTTTTCTGCAGGTTCCCAAGTACGATCACTGATGTCATACCCTTTCCAATGAATAAGGTATTCCAATCTTCCCCGGGATATTCTGGAATCTAGGACATGCTCGACTTCAAATTCTTCATGATCATCAATCTCAATAGGTGGTGAAGGACTAGGTCTCTCCCCCCTCAATGGTGAAATCTGATATGGTTCCAACATGGATACATGGAAAACTGGATGTATTCTCATGGTACTCGGTAACTGGAGTTTGAAGGTGACTGGATTAATCTTGGCCAAGATGGTAAATGGTCCAAACTTTTGATGATCTAACTTTGCACAAGGCCTTGAAGTTTGTAAATTGTTTCGGAGTAACCATACTTTATCCCCAATTTGATACGATGGATTCTGGACACGATGTTGATCTGCATAGTACTTATATTGTTGTTGAGCTTTATGGATCTCTTCCTTCAGTTCTTTGTGAATGTCCATCAGGTACTGGGCCTTGTCTCTGGCAGCTGGGTTCTTGACATGATTTGAGAGTTGTATATCCATCCTTGGATGTTGTCCATAGTTTGCAAAGAAGGGAGTTTGCTTAGTAGATGCATGAACACTATTGTTATAGGCAAACTCTGCAAAGGGTAACAACTCAAACCAGTCATTTTGGTGATAGTTGCTAGTGCAACGGAGATATTGCTCCAGGACTTGATTCACTCGTTCTGTTTGTCCATCAGTCTGTGGATGATTTGCTGTAGATAGTTTAACTTGAACACCAAGGAGCTTGCAAAGACTGTTCCAAAAGCTGGATATGAACTGTGGACCTCGATCACTGACAATGTCATCAGGCAATCCATGAAGCCTAAATATGTACCTAAGAAAAAGTCTGGCAGTGGCTGCACCTGTGATTGCCTTGGTAGTTGGAATGAAGTGTGCCATCTTTGTAAATCTATCCACAATAACAAGAATGGCATCATACTTATCTGACTTTGGTAGATCTGTGATGAAATCCATCGACAATGAAGCCCATGGCCTTTCTGGAATAGGTAGAGGTTGCAAGAGGCCATGAGGTTTATGTCGGGGTACCTTAGATCTATTGCAAGTATCACAGGTTCGAATGTATTCTTTGACTTCCTTCCACATCTGAGGCCACCAAAAGTCCCTTGATATGAGTTCTATTGTTTTATTTACTCCAAAATGTCCTGCTGCAAGGTTGTCATGGCGTTGTTGAAGTACTTGGATCCTGGGCTTTCCTGGAGGGACATACAATAGGTTCTTATAGAGTAGTAAACCATCCTTTTCCTGAAATTCGTTTACTTCTTGGAATTTTCCTTCTTGAGCTTTCTGCTTAACGTTACAAAACAATTCATCCTGTGGTAGATTCTCACGGATCAACTGATTCAAGGCTGAATCTTCATGATGGCTTGAAGAGATAGCTGCTAACTGGAGATGCTCGGGCTTGAGTAATACACTCTCTTGTTGATCAAAGGCCTCTTCACCCTTCTTTGGTGCAAGGTAAGATCTTCTGGATAGGGCATCTGACTGACATTGATGACGTCCTGGACGGTATGTGATGACAAAGTCGAATCTGGATAAAAAGTTACTCCATCGAGATTGCCTTCTATTGAGGATCCGGGTGGTCATAAAATACTCTAGGTTCTTGTGATCTGAATATACAATGACTTTATGAGCTGCTCCTTCTAGATGGTGACGCCAGGTATCAAACGCGTCTACTATGGCAAGGAGTTCTTTATCATGAATTTCATAATTAATTTCTGGAGGGGAAAACTTCCTTGAATGATATGCAACTGGATGTAGTTGTCCATCATCTCCATATTGGGAAAGAATGGCCCCTAGAGCAAAGTCCGATGCATCTGTCTCAAGGAAGAAGGGCTTACTAGAATCAGGATGAACTAGGATTGGAGCAGTAGTGAATGCTGATTTCAAGGTCTGAAAGGCCTTCTCTGCTTCTTCGGTCCATGAGAATTTGGAGTTCCCTGTAAGCTTGGTAAGAGGTGTCACTATCTTGGAGTAATCTCTGATGAATATCCTATAGAAATTGGCAAACCCCAAAAAACATTGTACATCTCGAACACATGAAGGTGGTTGCCAATCAAGGATTGTCTCAATCTTCTTAGGGTCCATAAAAATTCCTTTATCTGATACTATGTACCCTAAAAATTCCACTTCTGTCTTATGAAAAGAACACTTCTCCAATTTCGCATACAATCCTTTTTCTCTTAGTTTCTCTAGGACTATCTTTACATGATCTTCATGATCCTCTAGATTTTTTGAAAATATCAAGATATCATCAAGGTATATTACAACAAAATCATCTAAATATTCTCGAAAAATATCATTCATCATATGTTGGAAGACAGCTGGAGCATTTGTAAGACCGAAGGGCATAACTACATATTCAAAATGCCCATACCTTGTTCGAAATGCTGTCTTCCATTCGTCTCCTTCTCTGATCCTGACAAGGTTGTAAGCTCCTCGAAGATCAATTTTCGTGAAGAATTTTGCTTTTCCAAGGCGTTCCAAGAGCTCTGATATGAGTGGTAGAGGGTATCTGTTTTTTATAGTGACTTTGTTCAATCCACGATAATCTACACACATCCGGAGAGTCCCATCCTTCTTCTTTACAAATAGAATAGGAGCTCCTGCTGGAGACTTCGAGTGTTTGATAAACCCCTTTGCTAGATTCTCATCAATGTTCTTGCGTAGTTCTGTAAGTTCCTCTGGAGATAGTCTGTAGATTGGTCCAAAGGGTGGTTGTGTTCCCTCTTGAAGATCTATGGGACAATCATAAGGTCTATGCTCTGGAAGGATATCTGCATTCTTCTTTTCAAAAACATCTTCAAAGCCGTTGTACTGATTGGGTAGCTGTACTGGATCATCTTTCTTGGATTCTTGAGCTGGTATGGCATAGATCATATATGTAGGTTCCTTCCTTACTGCATGTATGAAGGCTTTAGCTCCAACATATGTTGGGTTCTTCTGGATATCTCGACGGGTGATTTTATTCTTTTCCCAATTAATTTCTGGATTATGTTTCTTTAACCACGGCATTCCGATGATAACCATATTTGCTGGACTCGATATTACATTGAAACATATGTGTGAATCATGGTCACCAAGGTGTACTCTTAGTGGTATGGTTTCCATGGTTATATTCCCCGATGCTAGAGGCCGTCCATCTACTACTTCGGCTACTACTGGTCTGTTCTTTCGAAGTACTGGAATTCCATGTTTCTTAACGAGTCCTTCATCAATGAAACATGAGGACGCTCCTGAATCTACTAGAGCTATGAGGGAAAGGGTCTTCTTAGACAGGATTAACTTGACAGGGGCAAGACATGTTTCTACGGGTGTGGATGGAATTATGAGACCCTTTCGTATATCATGGTCCGGCTGTATGGTCTCTTTTACAACTGGACTTCCTCGTTTCCCTGCTCTACAAGGGTGGCTGCGACTTTGGAGTTTGTTCTCTTGTTGGGACAATTAACTGCAATGTGGCCAGGGTTTCCACAATATAGACATAATTTGTTATCCCTCCTTCTTTGTTTCTCTTGTGGTGTTAGAGGCTGGAACCTAGTTACATCTATCTGCATAGGTTCGGGCATAGTGTCATCTCTAGGAGTAGGCTGGAAAGGTTTCCATTGGCGAGGTCTTCCTTCTACTTGTTTTTCTTGTTTCCTTTCAAAAAGACGGTTATCACATTGAATGGCTTGGTTGATGTATTCATTCAATGTCTTCACCTCTGGCATCGTGAGTAGAAGGTCCTTCACGTCATCCCTTAAGCCCCATCTAAATTGGCTAATGAAATAATCTTCATGCCAAGTGAGGTCACATATCAATTGCCTAAATTCTGATGCATAGGTAGAGGCAGGGCGGTTACCTTGACGTAGCTTTCGAAGTTTTGTTTCTGCCACTCGACTCGTGTCTGCATCTCCAAATGTGGCGACAAGCTCTCCAAGAAATGCCTCATAATTATGAAGTACGGCCATATCCTTCTCCAAGATTGGGGCGAACCATGATAAAGCTTGACCATAGAGCAAGGTTCCAATAAAACCGACCTTGGATGCATCATCAGGGTATCTATCAGGCTGCATGCGAATGTACAATTTGACTTGTTGCAAGAATCCTCGAAACTTTGTACGATCACCATTGAACTTTTCTGGCATGCAAATCTTGGGTTCCTTCACAAATGATGTACTGGGCCGTTGGTTCACTTGAATACTCCCTTGATTCGCTTGAAGACTCCCGATTCGTTCTTGTAATTCTTGAAGGAGTGTACCTACATGCACTGGATGTCCCATCTCGACTTGTGTCTGTCGACGACTTAGGTCTTCGACTTGTTGTTGGAGACTCTGAAGTGATGCTACGATCTGTTCATAAGCGTTCTCCATGATGTCTGGTCTTGGATAGAAGATAGTCTTGCCAAAATGTCAGGGGAGCACTAGATTGTGCTCTCTGACTACACAAGACAAGATTTCGGAAACACAGTTCTGATTACAAGAATACCCACGAAGGGAAAATGCTACAAGAATATACGATCGATACAAGATGTCCCACAACCCGGGACCAATAGGTATGGAAAACTCGACTAGAGATGATACAGGAGATCCCACAACCCGGGATCGTAGGTAGGAAACAAGATATCTCGATTACAAGAAATCCCCTCAGGGATATGAACTGGATACAAGAAATAACTAGAAAGGATCTCGTACTACGAGATTACAATAGGACAAGAAAGGATGTCCACAATACAAGACTAGACAAGACTAGAGCTAGAAACAAGACTAGAACTTGAACTGGAACTTGAATGTACTTACTTGGAGGTCACGACTCCTTGAGCTCCCAAGACTGGCATTGGCAAGACTGATTATGAATGTGGCCAACCCCTCCTTATATAGGTTTTCAAGGGCGGTTCCCAAGGCGGTTGCGAACTGATGATGTCATCATGATGTCATCGATTTGTAACAAGACCTCCCAATGTCAGAATTCAGCGAATAGACAGTTGATCTTGGGGTTTTGGCACATTCCGGACGCAATGGAAGCATTGGTTTCTCCTAATTCTGAACCAATCATGAGATACAGGGTTCACATGGAATCTTAGGTTCAGGATGGTTTCCTTCGTCCATGACACTCTCCTTCGCTTACGTCTCCAATCTTTTCCACGGGTATCTCTGGTACCTTCTTCTGTGATCCTATCTGAGAGGGTGGGGTAGCTAGCTCAGGGAATTGATTTGCTACGTGCTTCCACAATTCTGGTTTTACCTTTAACAGTTCCTCCAGAGTGAGATTACATTGTACTTTGGTATTCTTGATCACTTCCGTATTTCTAGGGATCACTGATTCTTCATTCCTCACTATTATCGTGGGTGCTCTCATACTAATAGACTTAGCTTCCCAAGGTCCTGTGAACTGAGGTAATTCTTGTAAAGAATTAGACGCAAATCCTGTGGGTTCACTCAGTTGTTCCACCTCTACATCATCATATATAGAGGGGATGTCTTGGGGAAATTGTTCCTGCAAGTCGTCTATTTCTTGAATAGGAGGATGAGTTCCTTGTTCTTTTCTCCATTTCTCTTCTTGGATTTCTCTTAAAAATTCATGTGAGTACTTATGTATGGAAGATAGGTTATCTTGACTCTCTGTGTTGGGTACTTGAGGCAGGGATGGTGGATTCCTTTCCTGTGTCTCTGGGATAATAGGGTTCCTATGCTGATCCTCTCTCTCTTTGCTTTCAATCAAGTGTTCTAGCCTCTCCATTAGTCCTTGAAAGTGTAGTTCTGGTTTTGCCATGTTATTCCAATTAAGATATCTAGAGGCTTCAAACAAGGCTTGTGCTAACTCTACCATCTTCATGCACAATTTAGTTCTCTCAATTTCTAGATCAGCTCGAGGGTAGTTTTTACTCATTTCCGTGACTTGAGGTCCTTCTTTTATTCTCGCCTGATATGCACGAAACATCATGTCTAGATCTTCCGGTATGGGTTCCGCTAAGACTGATCCTGATTTCTGAGCTGGGATTTCTTGGTTTGATTCTTGTGAAGCCAATTCTTGTATTTTGGCTCTAGATTCTCTTAGACTTCCTTCCAACTCACTTATCTTTTTACTCCATTTTCTCTTCATCCTTTCTCTGGAATCTTTCCAAGATTTCGTCTTTTTACTACTCGATTCCGCAACTTCACTAGTTTCGGCTATTTTCTCATGATTAAGCTGTTGGTTTTGTAAGAGCGCCTGGGCTCTGGTTATAGCTTGGATAGGCACGTATGTAGGGTTGGATCCATCTGCGTTGTTTACAATACCTATCACGTTGATCGATGTCACATTTGATGTGTTAACTGGGTTCTTAGGACAATCTTTGATTATGTGTTCTTTGCCACAATCGGCGCAAAAGCCTTGGATGCTATAGTACTGTGATTGCCTTACTATTGGGGGATGTGGACAATCCTTAATGAAATGATCTCCTTGGCACCTAAAGCATGGTCCTCTAGGGCCTTGTGGTCTCTGCTGTCTCAATTGGGGCCGTGGGTTTGGGTTTGCGTACATCACATTAGTATAATCTGGCTCCCAACTAGGTTCCATTGGTGGACTATCATAATGATATGTCTCCACATGCTCTGGTGACTCCGTGTAATAGGCGGGTGGACTAGTCACATGAGTAGAGTCAAAACTGTTGGAGTTCGGGTCACTTTCGGTGATCAGGGGTGAAGAAGGCACTAAGGCCCTACTTAGGTTCTCTTCTGCAGCCGCATATTTGACTGAGATGACATTCGCTGGTGGGGGTGGCTGTTGAGCTAAGACAGGTTGAGGTCTCTGTTGAGCCTGGTATGGGTAGTTCTGGGGAGGCCTATAATAATAAGGCTGAGCATTGTATTGGCCTTGATACCTACCTGGTTGCTGGTATGCTTGTGGGTAGTTCTGTCTCACGGTTTGTTTATTGTATGGGCAGTCCTGAGCCGTATGATTCGTGTATCTTCTCTCAATTGTACAATATTGGCCACTAGGGTTGGCGTGAGGTTGAGGTGCATTGGGGCACATGTTTGCCAAATGATTTCCACCACAAGTGTAACAACGTACATTTGTAGGCAGCTTGGGCACCTGTTTACTAGAAACTCCTAGTTTTTGGGCCACTTTTTCTGCTAGGTCCTCTATCGAAGTAGACAATTTTGTGGATGCTAAAGAAGAACAATCTGAGTCTTTGTAGACCTTTGAGAGTTCTAATTCCTCTCCTAGGTTGTCCTCAATGTCTATACATATTCTTACACAATCCTCTAGCGTTCTGGGTTCTTTTAGGTACACATAGGAGCGTAGTTTAGTGCTCAACAAGCCATCTAGGAACAGTGATACTTGTTTGGCTTGTGAGGGTAGCTCTTGCATTGGACATCGTTCAACATATTGTCTAAATCTACGTCCTGCCAGTCTAACTGTTTCCTGAGGGGTTTGTTTAAAACTATGAATCAGCGAAGACGTGTCATGTCTAACCCCACTTTTAGAGAATTCAGTAATGAATGACTCTAAAAAGTGATGGATGTCTCTAAATTGCCTTTGTTGCAGTGGTTGGAACCAAGTTAAAGCGGTATTCTTTAACGTTAGTCCAAATGCATTGTACTGCGTGAACATGTCCTCGACTTGTTCTGCTCTTAATACTTGCTTGAATTCTGCAACGTGGTCATAGGGATCTCCTGTCCCATCAAAGTAATTCTTCATGGATTTTACTAATTGAGTGGGTCTCAATACTCTTGCGTGTTCGCGTGGTCTAGGTAGAGGAAAATCATCTCTACCACCTGGTATTCCATGTTCTCTTTGTCTATCCGTCCTATTAGTGTTCGTGGTTGTTCTATCTCTCCCTATGGGGTGAATGAAGCTCACTTCCGGTCTCTCGTGATTTCCTTCTCTTTGATTTCCATGGGCTGAGGATGTTCCTGCCCCTTGTTGACTTGCATTCATGTTTGTTCGGGATGGAGGGAATATCAATTCACCTCTCCAAGTGTATGTGTTTTTAGCGCGCTCAGGCACCACAAAGACTCTTTCTGAAGTTTCATCCAGGTATACAACCTTTCCAGGTGTATCTGGGTCCTTGAATTCATAGATTGTAATGATGCCTACCTCACGGGGGTTTTCCTTTCTGTACCTCCAAAAGGCTTCATCTGTCTCTTTATTTATGAACAACTCGGTGCTCCTGTTATCTTGAGGGATCCACTCTGGGATGATTACTCTTGTTAATACAGATTTCCCTCTCGGTGTTCTAGGTTCTTCTAACGGTTCTTTTCCTTGAAATTTCCCTTCTGTCTCTAATTGGATTGTGCCAAACTCATTAGTATCGTTTGGTTGCGTACTTAGGATGTACATGGTTCCTTCTTTGTCTATGTAAGCGTCTCTCTCAAACTTCACCACTGGTCTTTCCAATCCAATGGGTTGATCAGGGTTGTGCAGTTGCACCACTTGCCTTTGCAAACCATCCTCATAGATGCGAGCACCTAGTCGGTTGGTTCGGAGAAACTCTAACTGCGTTCTATAGGGTCCTTCAGGCTTTTCTAAGTATGCTACATTAGACCCTCCTGCTGGTCTGTCAGTGCTAAATGCCATTTCTGATTCACTTGATTCTGAGCTCAACTCGTAGGGATAACTACTGTTCAATTGCTGAGCCCAAGATCGTGCGGTGGTTCTTACACTAGCCTCTGATGATCTAAGGCTTCTTCTATCCGACTTACCTATATGTTTGCCTGATCTAAGGTTCATTAATTTCCTTCCTTGCACGCTCAATCACACACTTAGATCGTCAATGGTTCTTTGTGATTAATTCTTGGTTCTTTTTAATTTTTCTTTGGATTCTTGTCTTAATATATGCGTCAGGAATTCGACTTTCGTGATGATTTTAAGTTTTCGTTCCGTCAGACTTAGGTTCTTTTCTTTAGGTTTTCGCGTCACACACACCTTTACTTTAAGTCTTAAACTTGATAGAATTAGGTATCTTGAACTTGAGGCGTTCCTATCGTCGTTAATCCACAACTACCGTTTAACCTAAGCTAAAAATTGACTGAGGGGGTTGAGTAATCTTCCAACCTCGAGTCGGCTTTTCTGGTTGCTCTGATGTCCTGTTGCCCAAGAAGCCGCGCTTCCCAAGCTCTGCTGTCTTCACTGCCTTGCTTGCTTGCCTTTGCTTGCCCTTGCTAGACCTCGAGTCGGCTTTTCTGGTTGCTCTGATGTCCTGTTGCCCAAGAAGCCGCGCTTCCCAAGCTCTGCTGTCTTCACTGCCTTGCTTGCTTGCCTTTGCTTGCCCTTGCTAGACCTGGAAAATTCCAATGTTAGACCAATTCACAAGATGATTAAACACTTGAGTATATACACCTTTTTAGCTCAAATTTTCAATATGTGCCCCCTGACTTCCTAGTCCCCGACTAGGTGAACCTCAAATTAGCTTATCCAAAAATAGACGTATTCTTTATGAAAAAAACAGTTGAGGTCACGTAGTACTCGTCACGAGCTTTCTAACGAGCTATTAAGCTCAAAAAACGGACTTCGGATGAAAAAGTTATGAGCGTTCAGGCCCTGGGGGGTAAAAATTGACAATCCAATTTTCCCTCAAATATGAGCTAAGGGGTCTCCTATGAGTCTAATGGTCCAAAAATTTTCCAAAAATACCCCCAAATTTGGTCAAAAATTGAAGTCCAAAATTTGCGATGGGGGTGGGCAATCGCGATGGTCTGGGACCGTCGCGATGGTCCGAAAAAACGAACAATCGCGATGGCGCGGGTCAGCGGTCAAAGTTGGACAATCGCGATGGCCCGAAAAAGCGAACCGTCGCGATGGCTCGAAGTAGCGAACCGTCGCGATGGCTCGAAGTAGCGAACCGTCGCGATGGCTCGAAGTGAACAATCGCGATGGCGTGAGGTCGAACCGTCGCGATGGTCCAAAAAATGAACCGTCGCGATGGCGTGATCGGGCGGACAATCGCGATGGCGCGGTCAACGGTCAACGGTGGACAATCGCGATGGCCCGAAAAAGCGAACCGTCGCGATGGCTCGAAGTAGCGAACCGTCGCGATGGCCCGAAGTAGCGAACCGTCGCGATGGCCCGAAGTAGCGAACCGTCGCGATGGCCCGAAGTAGCGAACCGTCGCGATGGCTCGCGATGCGATGGCTTGAGCCAATCGCGATGGTCCGATTGTGGGCTGTCGCGATGGTCCGAAAAAACGAACCGTCGCGATGGTTCAACGTGACACGTGGCACTGTCGTGGCGATGGCATGGGCCAATCGCAATGGTCCGAGCTCAGCTGAACCGTCGCGATGGCTCAAGTGAACCGTCGCGATGGTCCGAAAAAGCGAACCGTCGCGATGGTCCGGCCGAGCCGTCGCGATGGCGTGAGCCTATCGCGATGGTGCGACACAATCGCGATGGTCCGAGCCAATCGCGATGGTCCACCAAATGACGAATTTTTGGGATGCGAGTATGGATTCCTAGTGGCGCAGGTGTGCTCTTCACGCTGGTGTGGTCGCCTTCTCCAAATTCCGAACTTGGCGGACCATCGCGATGGTCCAACACAGTCGGAAATTTCTGACAGAAACTGAAATTTTTACCTTTTGGAAGCTTTCCTGATGCTCTGAAGCTCTGTACCTGCAAGAAAACTCAAGAAAACACAAGTGCATACAAGCGCAAAAACTCTCTCTCGCTCTCTCGCATGCACAAATGAGGGGAAATGAGGTGAATGTGTGGATATGGTGAATTTTCTGATTTTTTTGGAAATGGAGATGATGATGCGATGATGAAGATGGAGTGTGGGGGAGGTGAAAAACACTAAAAACTAAGTAAAAACAACAACAAAAACTGAAATTTTTACCTTCCAACGCCTCTTCTTGCTATACTCTTACCATCACACATTCGTCCTAGACTCGATCCCCGGCAACGGCGCCAAATTTGGTGTTGCTCTAGCACAATGGTGAGAACCACGTTAAGAAGCTTCACCTCCTTAATGTCAATCCGAGGGAGAGGTAGGAGTGATATGAAGATCGTGAATGTGAAATGATGTGAGAGTGAAGGTGAGAAGCACAAAGATGCACACACACATACACACACACAATGAAGAGACAAGCAAGACACAATGGAAGGTGGGAAATTAGTTCTATTACTCAAGAATACTCTTACAAGCTCAAATTAGCTCTACGCTCACACTAACCAAAATGAACCAACCTCAAAAATGAGCTCTCTAGCTCTTTTTATAGTTTCTAGACTAGTTTTGACCGGTTTCACATCTAATGACCGGCCTAGTTAAAAAATAGGTCCTAGAGGCTATTTGGGAGGGTAAACGATGTCTAAAAATAACGAAATTTGGTACGAGTATTCTACCTAAGCTCCTCAAGCTCGAGGACTCCTCGGCTTGCACAAAATGGAGCGATGAATTACAAAATGGGGTTTTGTCTATATTACATATGTTACAAGAGTGATGAAAATCACTGTTGGATATTTGAAGAGGTAATAAAAACATAATTGTTTGAAAAAATAATCCGACTGGCTCCCTGCTTCGTCTTCACATGCTTCCGTGGCGTCTGTGCCTCTGACTGCTTCCAACAGTGCCTTTGGCATAACCTTGTCTTTTGCACCATTCTGATCATGCATTCCCAAACTATGCATCAATATAGGGCCACATTACACGGCTGTGCATAGACACAATTGAGAATCCAAGGCACATGCGACACATTCGACACATGTAAAATATTTTTGATGCTAACATCTTTCTTTTTGTTTTCTGACATTGTTCCAAAAAAAAAAAAAAAAAGAAAAAAGGGGAAGAATATGAGGAAAAGAATGGGATTGTGCATATGAAGAATCCCCAATGCAAACCATCAACAAGTACATCCATCAACAACGGAAGACAAGCTGAGGGTCAATCACCCTGATGGAAGTACAAAACGAAGAGTTGAAGATCGACAAAACTTTCACCATGATAAGAATTGACTACTTCGACAACACCAAAACCATGATAGATTAGGAAACCTCTTGGTCAGAGTACCCTTGAGCACTTAGCTCAAGACCCCATTTCTTGCACCATACTGCTTCCAATACGTTCCCCAAGTACGCATACATAGGGCCCCATTACAAGGCCGTGCACAAGGCACATTCTTCTTCCAACCCATGCACTAATGCACTTAACCATCAGTCCTTATGGATCACGAGTACTGGGTATGGAAACTAGGAAAGCCATCTTTGGAAGAACCAAGGGACATCACGGTGCTAGCAACAAGAGCCAAGAAGCCAGCCACCATGAGAGTTGCTCATAATCAACATCGACAATCACTTTCGCGTAGCTCAAAATTTTTGAAAGCTCACAAGGACACCGTCAAGCTGGAATACAAGGAAGAAGTCCAGACAAAGGTAGGAATGAAAGAGTGATGAACCCAACAACTACCCAAGCTACAAGTGGAAGATGGATCACTCTTGTGGATACATGATGGACACTATCTCACCACACACTACATGGGACACCCACTACAACAAGGGTCTGTCTGGGACGATAGACTCTAGATGGGGGGGAGTGTTGACAGTCCGGGTCACACACAATCATGGAAGCGCATCAATGAAGAGGACACACATGAAGAAGGAGCATGTAGGGAGCTCCAAGAAGCACAGGTCAAATTTTTAGAAGAAATCCCTATAAAAATAGTGATTTTTATCACTAAAAACCATTGTAAATACCATTTTCCATTTTTGTAACTCCATTTTGTTCAAGCCAAGGAGTGCTTGAGCTTGAGGAGTATTAGAAGTATCATCCTACTAGTTTTCATAATTTTTAGACTCCGTTTGAGCCCCCAAATAAGCCTTGGAAGAATCCCCAATGCAAACCATCAACAAGTACATCCATCAACAACGGAAGACAAGCTGAGGGTCAATCACCCTGATGGAAGTACAAAACGAAGAGTTGAAGATCGACAAAACTTTCACCATGATAAGAATTGACTACTTCGACAACACCAAAACCATGATAGATTAGGAAACCTCTTGGTCAGAGTACCCTTGAGCACTTAGCTCAAGACCCCATTTCTTGCACCATACTGCTTCCAATACGTTCCCCAAGTACGCATACATAGGGCCCCATTACAAGGCCGTGCACAAGGCACATTCTTCTTCCAACCCATGCACTAATGCACTTAACCATCAGTCCTTATGGATCACGAGTACTGGGTATGGAAACTAGGAAAGCCATCTTTGGAAGAACCAAGGGACATCACGGTGCTAGCAACAAGAGCCAAGAAGCCAGCCACCATGAGAGTTGCTCATAATCAACATCGACAATCACTTTCGCGTAGCTCAAAATTTTTGAAAGCTCACAAGGACACCGTCAAGCTGGAATACAAGGAAGAAGTCCAGACAAAGGTAGGAATGAAAGAGTGATGAACCCAACAACTACCCAAGCTACAAGTGGAAGATGGATCACTCTTGTGGATACATGATGGACACTATCTCACCACACACTACATGGGACACCCACTACAACAAGGGTCTGTCTGGGACGATAGACTCTAGATGGGGGGGAGTGTTGACAGTCCGGGTCACACACAATCATGGAAGCGCATCAATGAAGAGGACACACATGAAGAAGGAGCATGTAGGGAGCTCCAAGAAGCACAGGTCAAATTTTTAGAAGAAATCCCTATAAAAATAGTGATTTTTATCACTAAAAACCATTGTAAATACCATTTTCCATTTTTGTAACTCCATTTTGTTCAAGCCAAGGAGTGCTTGAGCTTGAGGAGTATTAGAAGTATCATCCTACTAGTTTTCATAATTTTTAGACTCCGTTTGAGCCCCCAAATAAGCCTTGGAACCTATTTTTTAACTAGGCTGGACACTAGGTCTGGACAGGGCCAAAACTACTCAAAAAACTATAAAAAGAGCTGGAGAGCTCATTTTTGGGGTTACCTGGTTGTAGATTTCAGCTTTGTAAGAGAGTTCTTTTGTAATTCAAGTCCTTCTATTGTTCCACTCTTTGCTCTTACCTTGTGTGCGCGTGTGTGTATGTGTGTGCATGTTTGTATGCTTTCACTCACGCACTTGTGCACTTCACTTGGTCTTGGTCTTCATACCGGTCCTCAAGTCTCCACGGATTGACATTTATGAGGTGAAGCTCCTCACGTTGGTCCTTGCCATTGTGCTAGAGTGACAATGGGTATTTAAGAATCTGTGTTCCTCAAGATAAATATCTGGAAATATTAGAAATGGCACATTCTGGAGTGGCAGGAGGACATTTTTCAAGTGATAGGACTACTAAACTCATATTATACTCTAGTTATTGGTGGCCAACTCTATTTCCTGATGCAAGAACATATGTGAAAAGATGTGACATTTGTTAGAGGGTGAGTCAACCAAATAAAAGAGACAATATGCCACTAGTGCCACTGATTTCAGCTAGAGCATTTAGTAAATGGGGATTGGATTTCACTGGACCCATACATCCTCCAGCAAAACAGTCCCATGTTGAATACATACTAGTAGCCACAGATTACCTGACTAAATCGGCAGAGGCCAAGGCTACAAAAAGGAATGATGCTCAGACCACTGCCAGATAAGGGACACTTGAAAATGTATAAAAGACAATTTCCTCTATTATGAGAGGGTTGGTTGTATTATTTGTGCTATCCAAGTAATTAGAAGAGCTCTCCTTGCAGAAATCGTGTTTCTTCCTTTCAAGTACTTTATTAGATTTGCTGAGTCTATTCTATGTGTGATCCATGGAATTTGCAAGCTTCTATTGTGTATTTCTGATTAATGTGCATGTAGAGAGGTGATTCTTGATGTGTGGAGTGAGAAAGTGCTGAAGAATAGATCTGGAGATGGAAATTTTCAATTTTCCCAGAATCGCGATTGTCTCATCTGAAGGTTACAACTATCATTTTTGAGATTTGACTTCATAATTGTGTTCTACTGAGAAAATAACACACTTTAGGCACCAAGATCATTGGAAATGATGTAGTATTGCTCAAGATAATCAAAACCCTAGAAAATTCTCTTCATCTTCATTATTTCGCAGAAATCCAGTCATATTTCTCTTATTTTTTGGATTTCGTCATCTAGAAGGGGCCGTGGTCTTTGTATACTTCCCGGATTGACAAATGCAAGATGTATTGTTGATTATTTATGCTAAAATGATTGGAGAGGACAACTCCAAAGCGTAACAACAAACAGAGGGTCCATTATAATTGACTCTAGATCGGAGTCACTTGCATCCTCGAATGCATCAGTGCTAGGTTCACATTCTTCCAGAACCGAATCTCCCATGATTGGCTCTATTGTCAAGACTGAGATGTCATAGCCATCCTCGTCACAATGGGGTGTCCATTGCTCTTCATTGATGGCTACATCCATAGTTGCTAAAATTTCTGCCCAGTCGTGAGGTTCAAATTCTTCGTCAGGAAAGACTACAGGTGCATAGGCTGGGTCTTGAACTGATCTATGGGTTTCCTGTGCACCTATCTCTCTGGCTTTTTCTCTCTTCTCTTCTAGGAGCTACTTGTGGATTTTGATTGGTAGCTATAACATGTTGATTAGGCTCTTGAAAAGTCATTGGGTTCATTTGATTTTGGAAAGTTTTGGTGTAATTAGATTGTAAAGCATCTATAGTCTTTGCCAAATTGGATTGTGTAGCAATAAGACTTTCCATTTGCTTAGTGAGAATATCCACTTGAGATTGTTCAACTACACTTTTATTTGGATCTACTTTAAAACCTTGAGTAGGCTCCATCATTTGAGGAATAGGAGTAGAGTCAAAAAGCATAGCATGGGATTGTTCTCTAACTTGCTCCTTAGTTTGTGGAAGGCTAGCTTGAGGAAGACTAGTTTGCTCATAAAGCATGGATTGTCTTTGATGTCTATGGGCTACAGCCTCTACTACTTTACGCACTTTTTGCCAATTGTCAGTAAGACCATAGCGCTTATCTGGCTCTTCTAATCGCCGTTCAACTTCCCTATGAGTTTCAAGATGAAGAAGCTTAAGAAAATTGATCACAAGATCAGGTTCCAAAGTTATCTTATCCTCATCAGGAAGTTGCTCATAGCGTCTAATATACTCATTTTGTAAGTGAGTAATAGAGCTACTAGGCTTTGGAGAATTGACCCATCGTAAGAATCCATCTCGATTATGTTGGCTATAATCTTCAAGATAGAATTCTTTGAGCATCTCCTTTCTAAAATCACTCCAAGGAAGACTATCATATTGAGTGACACGGTTTATGATAGAGCTATCAACAATTCGTTCAAAGAATGATATCAAAAGATCTTCAGGAAGACCAAAAATCATAGCTTGCTCTTCAAACAAATCTAAGTAGCTTGTGATGTTGATGCCATTGAATTTTCCCTTCTCTCTCAACATAGAAGAGACTATTCTTTGGCCTTGTTTCTCAACAATAAGGGATTTGAATCCTTCCTCCATCTTATGTGGATAAGCAAGTGATGCGCGATGCTCTAGATCTCTCACAAATGTGTTTACTTCGCGACGAAGATGTGCACGATACTATGAGAAATCCAGTGCAACACTCAAGAATGATGATGATGATATGATGAGGATGAAAAATATGAAACAAAGGATATGGATCACAACCTCCCAACAAGATCAGAAGCAAATGCCACGAAGCGTTTCACGTCAGGTTCAAATGTGGAGGTGATCGCAATCTGGGTGGATCGAGTCCGGTCGTGGCACACACAGGGTGTATGAAGCTAATGAATGTTGGAAGGTTTAAAGATGTGAAGGTGAAATTAATGTTGAGTATGGAGAAGAGAGAGATGTTGAAATAATTATGGGAATGGGAATGTAGGTGTGCAAGTTAGATTGATGACATGAATGATAAGAATGAAAGAGAACCATACACACGAATCAAATTTGGAAGGAAGAATGGTCCATTGGAGGAACTTCTTAAACACTTCCTAATTCTAATCCATATGTATAGCCTTCTTTGGATGATATGTATGCATGACGAGAATAGATGGAATCCTTACACATAAATCAGTTTCGAAAGGAAGAATGGTCCAATATTGGAGCTTCTTATACACTTTCAGAAACTAATAAATATGTATGGATTTGTATGGATTATATGCATGCAAGTGAATTATGATGATGGATTTTACTCACAAGCTCAAAGAAACATCCTCACTGGTTCAACGCAATACTGCGGAGCCTTCTCACACAGAAGAAATAGAAGACATGTAAAAATACTTAAGAGACTGAGAGAGGTGACAAGAGACAAGTGACAAGTGACATGAATTAAGTTACATGTAAAAGATCATCGTGGTACTCCATGCTAAGCAGTCTACTAATCAAAGGTGGTTCCGACCCTCAAACCATGACAGTTCAACCGAATGTCACACGTAAGAAGGTGAGTTCCACTCCAGTGACCCTATGTCTATCTAGGCTCGTAACGTCTAACTAAAGAAGTCTAAGACTCATTAAAATCAGCTCTAACTCACTCACACGCTCCATCGAGGGTGAGTCAAGATAGAGGTGCTGGTTTCAAGAGCCTATCCTAGATTGGAGTTCTAATTTAAATTTGAAACTAGGTTCTATACTCATACTAGCTCACCTTGGATCCTCACTCGCTCAACCGAGGGTGATCGTCTCAAGGAAACCGTAAGCTAGCATGAGCCTTATGGATGCCTAACAATGATGCTCTAGGAGTTTGGAGGGGGGTTTATATAGTTTTTTGAATGAATTTGGGCCCTTGGATCTAGAGAAATCAACTCTCAACTCTAGGATCACTACTTTCGATTACAACCATTTGATTAATCAAATCAATGGCTTGGAATTGTTCTTTCTATCAAATCTAGTGTAAAGGAGTGAAATTTAGGCGCCCTCATTCTCCACTATTGGATCTGGGGATGATCTGGACCGTCGAATCAGTGCTGACATCAATTCGGATAAGATAAGCCACTATTTTTGCAGAAACACTGCATTATTGATCTTTGATTGTAAAAAAGGTCTTCTTTTATGGAAAAACTCGTGGATCCTCCTTGCTTTAAGCATAAGTCCATCTCCACCCTTGAATATGAGCTCATCTTGATCGTACAACATGGCTCAATCAGCTTTCGCCATGTGGTGGCCCTTCAATTTGCTTAAACTAGAAAACTGCGGTGATCCTGAAAACTGGAATTTGTACTCTTTAACCCTCCAAATAGGCTTTGATGAAGACGAAACTTTGTAGGACTATGTTTCCAAAGATCTCCTTCAGGAATATGTAGAAAAAACTCCCATCTGAATCTCCCTTGTACAAGTTTGACTACACTTGGAAGCTTGCAAGGTGGCATTAAGGTGTCTAGGAAGCTCTGATAGCCTTGAAAATTTGTACAAATATGTAGCCACATATGATCTTTATACATGCCAAACCATATGGCTAACATAAATTTCTACATAAGAATTTGTAGGGTCAAACTAGAAAAATTACATTTTTACAAAATGAACATAGCATATCAATGTGCTACAAAATCCATTTTCTGCTGAAATTTGGGCTATAGCCTGCCTTTGACAATCTTTACAAGTATATGAATTTTCATCTAATTTGGTGATAATGAAATTTTTGCCCTAATTTCCCAGCTTTCACCACTACCATGGACTTTCTTGATTTCTTTGAAACTTTGTATGTGAGCTTCCTTTGACATCCTTGATGCATCTTGCACTTCTCGGGGAATTCCGGCTACCTTCATCAAATATGTTTTTTGTAGGCCTTCACAAGTGAGAGAGGAGAGAAAATCTCGACGACAACGGTGTCACTATGGTAAAGGAAGAGAGTCGTGGAGCAAAGACACGAACTTTTGTCGACATTAACAGAGTCGATATAGAAGAGGTAGTCAGACTAATTCACCAACACTTCTGCTTTCCAAATATGAATTGATACACGGCTCCCCAAAAGATCATTGTTCAATTACTTTCCCATGCAATCAAGCAAATTGGCAATCAAATTAATCTGACTCCATATGTCCAAGAAAGACTATTCGAGGCAAAAAAGCAATGGAATAATAAGAAGTTCCTCAACGCCAGTGTTGCACTAATGATCTTGATTTATCATGCCTTGGGCATACGAGAATACTTGCAGGAAATGCCATCTTCGACAGCTCTTGCAGTACGTCAAAGTCGCCACAGTTCGTAAAAAGAGAAAAGGAGTAAAGATTGTGGAAGTGGCAGAAACTAGTTCTCAACCCAAAATGAGAGGCACGGAGAGACTCAGAGAAGTTAGGCAAGTGGAAGGGGAAGTCCAAACAACAAAAAGAATCCATGTGCTCCCTAAGACAACCATTGAAGGGCAAAAAACAATCACAGAGGAAGAATTGACTAAAGCCCTTGAAGAGACCCATCAATACACAGAAGGCGAAGTCAATTTACCGGTGCAAGGTCATCATTATCAATAGACCCAACAAGAAATGGAAGCGAAAAGAAAGCTCACCAAAGTCCACCGGTACAGGGAAATAGTTCTAAACAATTCAAGCTTATCCTCGGATGCACAAGAAGAGCCCGACAATTCACTACTAAATGTAGATATTCAAAGTGAGTCAAAGGATGATGGACAATGAGCAGAGTTGAATGAAGTTAACTGCAATGAAGAAGCAGACAACATAAAGACGGATGATCACATTACACATCCTGATACGAACACCAAGAGTCAGGAAGCAGACCAGGAAGGTACGCATGTGATAAAACTTAATGAGACTTCCACTATTTGTATCAAGGAGGCTACACCACCTCGTGGAATGTCCGTAAAGATACCAAAGGAGGAGCCTCAGACAGAGAAAATAGAGGACGAGGAACCCTTCACACCAATACGAGTGGTGGCAGAACCCTCCCCCATGGATGTCACATTTCAAGGGAGTGCCACAAAAGCTATTAAGATGGATAAAGAAGAAACTGAACCACAAGTACATCTCCAAATCAGACAACCACACAACAAAACCATCCATGTGGAGCAAGGAAGAGATGTGCTCATAGGCGAAACTCTAAGCACACCAAGAACTTGGTTGAATGTAGACATTGCTCAACTCAAGCTTGTGGTACAAGACATGATTAGAACCGCTCTAGATACGCAACAACTAATGCTTGAGGCTGATGAAGACTACGACCAAGCAATGAACGACAAACATGAGCTTCAGGAAAAGAGTAAGAATCTTTCGGCCGAATTGAACTTAGAAAGAGAGCACATAAAAAACAAAGAGAAAGAAGTCCAAGCAGCTAAAAAGCAATGCAGTGAGTTAATGACCGAAAACGAATGTTTAAAAGCACAACTGCAAGAAGTACAAAGAAAACACGAAGCTAGCGAGACTGAGAAGGCAAGGATGAATGCTAGGAGCAAAATATTGGAATCTCAGCTCAAAGTATATATGGAGGAAGCAGAAAATCTAAGGAACCGAAACAAGGAGCTCATGATAGCTCTTCTCAATGATCAGCCAATAGAAGCTAACGAAAGCTCAATAAAGGATATCAAAGAATTGGAAGAAAAGATAACTAAAATGGAAGATCAGCTCATAAAGGAGCAACTCACCATTGCTGAATGGGAAAAAAGGTACATGGATGATACGCCAACCCTAAGAACTAAATGGAAAAAATCTGAGAATCGGTACATGCTGCAATGTAAAGAAGACACTGACCATTTGGATATCGTGGCACTAGAACTGCTCAAACACAAGGACACCATTGCACAAGCTATGGAGGAAATAAAGAAGAAAGACGCATTGATTAAACAACTTCAGGAGCAGTTAGAGCAAAAAACAATTCAGGGGTGGTGTAGCTCAAGCGTAAGCACCACCTCCTTTACTTGTCAATCTGCGGAGACGTGAGGACCAGTATGAAGACCACGAGCAAGTGAAGGCACAAGTGTGTGAGTGAAAGCACACAAGGATGCACACACATACACACACACGCACACAAAGCAAGATCAAAGCAAGGAACAATGGAAAGCTTCTATTGCAAACGAGTTCTCTTACAAAGCTCTATTCTCTTACAAGCTAACCTCAAAAATGAGCTCTCTAGCTCTTTTTATAGTTTTTTGACTAATTTTGGCCTTGTCCAGACCTAGTGTCCGGCCTAGTTAAAAATTAGGTTCCAGGGCTTATTTGAGGGCTCAAATGGAGTCTAAAAATTATGAAAATTTGTAGGATGATAGTTCTAATACTCCTCAAGCTCAAGGACTCCTTGGATTGAACAAAATGGAGTTACAAAAATAGAAAATGGTATTTACAATTGTTTTTAGTGATGAAAATCACTATTGTTGTAGGGGATTCTTCTGAGAATTTGACATACACTTCTTGGAGCTCCCTACCTGCTCCTTCTTCTTGTGTGTCCACATCTTCGATGTGCTCCTGTGCTTTGTCCTTCACCTTCAGCTTCAACACTCCCCCCCCTCTCGAGTCTGTCGTCCCTGACAGACTCTTGTTGTAGTGGTTGTTCCAAGTAGTGCCTTGAGAGGGAGTGTCCCTCTTGTATGAACAAAAGTCATCTGACTTCCAGATGTGGCAGGGTTGTTTGTCTGGTTCTGCATCTATCACTGCGAGTCTTTGTACGTTGTAGTCTCTTGGTATGTGGTTCTTCCTTAGATTCCAGCATGACTGTGTCGTTGGGAGTCTCCATTGATGACCTCAAATCATCTAAAGATGATGTTCATAGTAGTCATGCCAAGTACTCACAACCCATAATGGATGATGGGTAAGTGTGTTTGTGCATGGGTTAAGGAAAATATGTGCCTTCTGCACGGCCTTGTAATGTAGCCCTATTCATGCGTACTTGGAAAATGCATTGGAAGAAGTATGGTGCAAAAATTGGGGTCTTGAGAAAAGTGCTCAAGGGTATGCCGACAAAGAGGTTTCCTAATCTATCATGGTTACGGTGTTGCCAAGGTAAAAGATACTTACCATGGTGAAGCTTCGATCGATGTTTATCTCGTCCTGTTGTGCTCTCGGCATTTGTGATGGACATTGTTGATGAATGTCCGTGTTGAGGATCCACTGATGAAATTCTTTGAATGCATGGCCCTGTCTGCTCTCTTCAAAGCAACATTTGCCAAATACTGAGAATTGAATTTCTTTATATTCTTTGACAAACGACATTGGGTAACTACACCAAGCTTAGTTTCACATATTCTCTTTAGTTCACCATAAGCAGGAGTCTTCTCATCTAGTATTCATACAAAGATTTGCAGGGTACCAGAACTACCCCTTGCAGATATTTCCCTAGATGCTCTCATACATGCGGTAGTTAAGCATCACTCAAGTTGCAGACCTTCAAGCTCTTCACTCCTACCACAATAAGAGGAAACCATAGTTGTGGATGCCTTGTTCAGGGCAAGCTCTTGACATGTACCAGATAAAATAGCAATTATATCATCTGCTAGCTGAGACACATTTCTATCCAAATTGATAAATGCCCAGTAATCGAAGGTTCAATCTTCAACTAAGCATGACTCATTCATGTTTCATGAGCGAAACCTGGGAACAAGCGCTTTCTCCTTTTTTTTTCCTCTCTTTTTTTCCTTTTTTTCTCTCTTTTTTTTTTGGAGGAACAATGTCACAAAAGAAGAAGATAGACGTTAGTATCAGTAAAACTAGTTCACATATGTCAATGTGCTCTCGTGCATGGGACTCTCAAGTGTGTCTATGCGCGGCCATGTAATGTGGCCCTATATTAATGCATACTTTGGAAATGCATGACCTGAATGGTGCAAAAGACAGGGTTGTGCAAAGAGCACATGGTTGTCGCTCGTCGAGGCCTGATCTCACTTGCAGATGTTGATGTTATCCTTGTTGGAGGTATCCATTGGATCTGGAGATGACAACTGATCCTTCCTCCTTATAGGGATCCATTTTAGAACAGCATTTGGCACTGTAGAGATGACTTCAGGCGTCTTCCTCTTTGGATGCTTTCTGAACTGTGGTATCCAGTGTGGTTGGCGCTTTGGTTCGGTGGAGGCTACTTGTACTTTGGGCTTCCAAACCCATATCCTTTTTACTCGTCTTCCTACTATTGTTGAAGAGTTGATTTGATCTTCTTTCGGTCTCTGTACGTGGTTCTTACCCTTTTCTCTTTCTGGCTTCTTTGTTGAGACCTTTCGCATGTGGGAGAACATAGGTTGTTGTGTATGTAAGAGCTTCTTAGGTACCCACATCTGTAATCGCCCTTGTTGAGCTGCAGCTAATTTCTTAGGTACCCAAATTTGTTGGATACCTTGTGATTGAGCTTGTCCGAGCTGCTTACTTCGTCTTCTGGCCTGGTTGGCTTGCCTGGATGGGTTTTGTGGGGGCAAGGCTGGTGGTTTCTCTCCTTTGCGTACCCAGATCTGCTTCATGCTCAGAACTGCTTTCTTATCGAATGGTGTCTTTCTATTTGATGTAGCAGTTGTCGTGAACGGTTGTGTTTGCCTCTGTGGTGGACTCACTAGTGTGGCTACTTGATTCTTTGGAGAAGAAGAAAGATCCACCCGCCTTCGAACCTGTTCTTCCATGATTGACTCCTTCTGCAACATACAGCTTTTGACACATACAACATCTTCTTCCATATGAGTAGTCTTAGAAGAGCTAAGAGAGTGTGTGGTGCCATGATCTGGGAGCATGCAGTTCTCTAATTCTAATGTAATGCATTGTTCATGTACCCAAACTTGAAGAATTTGACTTCTTAGGTTTATGTTAACTGCATGGTCATAGATCCAATCTTGACCCAAGACAAGGGGTTCTGTAAGGTTCTCATCTTGACACACTAGTGCTTTGAATTTCATTGGAACATCTTGAAGGTAGATGGGAAGTTCCACCTTGCCCAAACAAGGGGTTTCCACACCTCCCAATCGTATGAGATAAGCTTCTATGGGATTGATGTTCAACTTCAAGTCTTGGCAGTAGGATAGTCTAACTGCACTACTTGCTGCACCTGAGTCAATCAATGCTTTCACAGTCCTTGCACCCTTTCCTTGTCCTATCTCTATGGTCACAAAGGGACATCGGTCAATGACTTGAGAAGTCAGTATGCCCGATTTTTGGCACATATCCATGTGATATTTTGGGCTTTTGAGTTGACATCTAAGCCTAGTCGCCTTAACTTATTTCGCCTTATGCGCTCTCTGGCCTCTGCCTGTGCTTCTTCCCTCACCCTTAACTCCTCTTCTTTTCGCTCCTTAGCAGTGTTGAGTCTCGTGAGCATATCCTCTGTAAGAGGTTCTTGATACAGCTTGACTCTACATCCACTAATATAGTTTGGCAAGATATCTCCTTCTAAAGTAGCCAATTGAACTGCACCGCTAGTGGAAATTCTGTTAATGATCATGGGTCCATATCCTCGTTTTTCCAACTTACGGGCATGTTGTTTTAGTGTGTAAACCAACACTAGATCTCCCTCTTTCAAGCCTTTATCTTTGATGTGTGCATCAAAGTATGCCTTTTGTCTTTCCTTGTAGCATAGATGCCTGCCGCCGCTCGTAGCCTTGTCTCACCTAAGCGTTCTAGATCAAAGATCCTAGAGGACAAGTCATGTCCATTCCACTCATGCTCTTGTGCTACTTTTAAGGCTGGGATGAGGAAGTCCAATGGTAGCACAGCATTCTGTCCGAAGACCATCTGAAATGGGGTGGCGTTGAGTACTGTTTTGTAGGCCACTCGATAAGCCCAAACAACATGATGAAGTTGTTTGTCCCAATCAGAGCGTTTATTATTTACCAGTTTTTTCAAGACGTTACAGAGGATCTTATTGGTGCTCTCGGCTTGTCCGTTAGCTTGTGGGTGATAAGGGGCAGACTTCTTATGTATCACCAATAATTCTTGGAGAAGATTTTCAATGACTTCATTCAAAAAGTGTGTGCCTCTATCGCTCACCAACTCTATTGGTAGTCCATATCTCGTGAACACATTCTCGAATAAGAACTTAGCTATAGTCTGAGCATCATTCTTTGTTGTGGCTTTCACTTCTACCCACTTCGTAAGGTAATCTGTGGCTACAATAATATATTCTGCATGGGAGTTCCTAGCTGGGGGGTTAATAGGACCTATGAAGTCTATGCCCCACTTCGAAAATGCACGCCCTCCCATCATTAGTCTCAAAGGCATCTCATCTTTTCTTATCAGATATTGTGCACGTTGACATGTGTCACACTTCTTCACATAGGTATGTGCATCCATATGAAGAGTGGGCCACCAAAGTCCTGAGAATAGAATGGTCTTGATCACTCGGTCAGGACCAAAGTGTCCACCTGCAACACCACTGTGTGCAGTCTCTACGACCTTTAAATAGTCTGATTCATGAACGCACAGTCTTACGTAACCATCTTGCCTCTTCGGTATAGGTTGTCTCCTACTAAGGCATAGCCTTGAGCCTCTTGCTCCATGCTTCATCTTCTTGCTAGACTAGCCTCTTTGGGTAATCTTCTCGACCTCATAAACTCTACCAATGGAGCACTCCAATCTGGAATTAATGACATGTGATAAAGAGTGGCATGCTCCACTGGGGGTTTTGCCTGGCACACTGGACAATTCTTAATCCACTCATGTATTTCTTTATCCATGCTAGGCCAATACACTCCTAAACGCTTTAGATTTTGCAATGTTCGTTGTTTCGAGTAGTGATTTCCTAGCAATCCTTCATGAGCTTGTTGCAACCAACTACTATGTTCATCATCCTCGACACAACAAGCTAATACACCCTCAGTATCTTGTTTGTACATGCTTCCTGCCAATATGTGGTATTTTTGTGATTTTACTATTTCTTCTTGTGATGTTTTCACATTCTTATTTGCGGGCCCGAAGGTTAGGACTGGTACCAGCTTATTTGCCCATTTAGAAACAACCTCCAAATTGAACAGATAAGCATCAGGTAGGTCATCTGACACTCCTTGAGGTGACTCTCCTGAAGTAATGCGAGAAAGGTGATCTGCCCGGAGGTGGGTTTTACCTTTCCTGACAACAACTTCAAAGTCATATTCCATTAGTAAGAGGAACCATCTTACTAAGCGTCCTGTATTACAAGGTTTATTGACCAAATATAACAAAGCTTGATGGTCACAACATAAACCATGCCTAACCCTTCTTGTTCGGTTGTGGTATGATTTCTTTCAGCTGGGTTTAGTTGTCTACTATCATATGCTATGGGCAAATCTAAATTCCCTTCACCTGTGGCTTGTGCTAGCACACATCCTATGGCATGATTGGATGCATCCACATGGACATGGAATGGCTTATTCCAATCAGGAGTGGTCAATATCGGTGTTGTGCACAAACGTTTCTTTAGTTCATTGAAAGAATTCTCGCATTCGTCGTTCCACTCAAAATTAGACAACAAGGCATAAAGGGGTCTAGCTATGATCGCCTACATGTGGATAAACCTACGGTAATATCCGCAATGGCCCATAAAGGCTTGTACCTCTTTAACATTCCTTGGCCTTGGAAGCTCTGCTATGGCTCGTACCTTATCTTCATCTGTTGAGATTCCATTCTTAGAAACAATATGACCTAAGATTTTACCTTGATGCACCATGAACACACACTTTTCTGGGTTCAGACACACTCGATATTCTCTACACTTGTTGAAGATTTGTTTGAGCTCAGGATTGTGAAACCTTCTTTCTTGGGAATGAGCACATAAATCATCCACATACACTTCTAAGCTCTTTTGCAAGAACTCTTTGAAGACATGACACATGAGCCTTTGGAATGTTGCAGGTGCATTGGTGAGCCCAAATGGCATCACACGAAATGCAAATATTCCCCACTCTGTAGCGAAAGCTGTTTTGTGTTGATCTTCTGGGGCAATGGCTACTTGATTGTAACTTGAAAATCCATCAAGGAAGCTATAAACTTCCTTGCCTGCAACACGCTCCAAAAGGTGTTCCGTGATTGGAAGTGGATAACTATCTCTGATAGTAGCAGCATTAACTCTTTTAAGGTTAATACACACTTGCAACTTTCCATTCTTCTTGGGCACCACTACAATGGGGGACACCCATTCAGTATGCTCAATCTCATAGATAAATCCAGGTTCAATCAGCCTATCAATTTCTTCTTTTATTTTGGCTGCATATGTATCATTATATGTGTAGGGATTCTGTTTGGTGGGCTTGGCATCAGCAGTCATGGGGATGGTATGAGAGCAAATTCTTGGATCTACCCCTTTCAAGTCTCTATAGTGCCACGCAAACACATCCCTATATTCCCTTAATAGAGCTACGAGCTCCATCTCTTCTCTTTGTAGCTCAGTGATGAGTAGCACCTCCTTTAATGTCAATCCGGGAAGACGTGAGGATGGTATGAAGACCTCGAGCAAGTGAAGGCACAAGTGCGTGACTGAGAAGCACACTAACATGCATACACATACACACACACGCACACACACAGTAAGACAAAGAGTGAGAAGCAATGGAGTTCTTAGATTACTTTCAGAAAGCTCTTACAAGTTCATTTCAATTACAATCTAACCCCAAAAATGAGCTCTCTAGCTCCTTTTATAGTTTTTGACTAGGTTTTGGCCCTGTCCAGACCTAGTGTCCGGCCTATTTAAAAATTAGGTTCCAGGGCTTATTTGAAGGCTCAAACGGAATCTAAAAATTACGAAATTTAATATGTAGGTAACTCCTAAAGCTTCCCAAGCTCAAGGACTCCTTGGCTTGTACAAAATGGAGCTACAAAAATGTGAAATGATATTTACAATGATTATTAGTGATAAAAATCACTGTTGTTGTAGGAATTTCTTCTAATGATCTGCCATACATATCTTCGAGCTCCCTACTTGCTCTTCCTCCCTGCGTGTCCATCTCTTTGATATGCATTAGTGTCTTGAAAAAATATTGGCCTACTTGCCGGATCGTCGTTGACTGCTTTGTTTGCTTGTGCTTTCTCTTCTCTCGGACTCTCTTCTTCTGCTTCCTTGTCTTGTTAGTCCTTCAGCTCCAACACCCCCCCCTCTCTCGCGTCTGTCGTCCCTGACAGACCTGTGTTGTGTGGGTGTTTGGATGTAGTACTCCACAACATCTTGTGCTAAGTGATGTTCTGCAATCCGCAACCCCTTTGCCAAGTCCGTGAGTAAAGCATCCCAATCTACTGGCCCGGGAACCTCTGGATGTGGCATTCGTAACTTTTCTGAATGGAGAGCTTGTTCCACTGCAAACAACTGCAAGAGATGGGATGGTCTGGGAATGAATATCTCGGAGTGATATTCCCAGAATCCCATGACAAACATCTCTTCAAACGTTTGTTTGAAGCACGCCGGTAGATATTTGATGCAAGCGTGCCATGCATACACAACATTAATAGATGGGGTTGTGCTCATGTCGTATACGAGGTCCTGGTTACCTTCATTAAATCCTAGTGCTGACAAATGAGGTTCCTTGACATTTTTGACGGTCCTGAAGGTGACTGTTGAAGCTTAAGGTCAAGGACAAAGCATGGAAGCGCATCAAGGAAGTGGACACACAAGAAGAAGGAGCAAGTAGGGAGCTCCAAGAAGCACATGTCAAATTTTCAAAAGAAATCCCTACAAAAATAGTGATTTTTATCACTAAAAACCATTGTAAATACCATTTTTCATTTTTGTAACTCCATTTTGTTCAAGCCGAGGAGTCCTCGAGCTTGAGGAGTATTAGATCTACCATCCTACCAATTTTCATGATTTTTAGACTCCGTTTGAGCCCCCAAATAAACCCTGGAACCTATTTTTTAACTAGGCCGGACACTAGGTCTGGACAGGGCCAAAACCACTCAAAAACTATAAAAAGGGCTGGAGAGCTCATTTTTGGGGTAGCTTGTTGTAGATTTCAGTTTTGTAAGAGAGCTCTTTGGTAATTGAAGCTTTCCATTGTTCCACTCTTTGCTCTTACCTTGTGCGCGTGTGTGTGTATGGGTGTGCATGCTTGTGTGCTTTCACTCACGCACTTGTGCCATCATTTGCTCGCGGTCTTCATACCGGTCCTCACGTCTCCACGGATTGACATTTATGAGGTGTATCTCCTCACGTTGGTACTCACCATTGTGCTAGAGTGACACCAAATTTGGCGCCGTTGCCGGGGAGAGAGCTTGGAGGACGAGCGTGTGACGGTAAGACGTAGAGTAGCGACGTTGGAAGGTAAAAAATCGCCATTTTTCAGTTCAGTTTCTGAGTTTTTCTCCTTCTTCATCTTCATCATCATCACCATCTCCTTCCCTCTTCATCTTCTCTGATTTTTTCCATTTTCGCCACTACATTCACTCGTTTCTTACTCGTGGCTGTGAGAAACAAGCTTAGGAGGAGCTGAGAACCAAAAGCGCTGAAGAAAATCACTTGGAAAACCTCTCAAAACTCCAAAAATTCAATTCAGTATCGCGCGGACTGAAGCGACCTGCGCCTGGTATCGCGAGCATCATATTGTGATTTTGGAGGGTGACTTTGCAACCACAGGCTGATAGGAGGGACAAGGAGGACACAAGGTACACAAACCTGCAAAAATTTTTGAATTTGGGTGTGAAAATCTCCAAGTATCGTGTCCGGTTGAGATTTGGTATCGCGATACCAGAACTCCCGTGTATCGCGATACTTGTCGAGATATCGCATCGTGCCTGCCCACTTGAGGTATCGCGATACCACTCTGGTATCGTATCGTCAAGTGTTGGTATCGCGATCGCGGTCGCCCTGGTGGTATCGTATCGCGACGGTCACAGTATCGTATCGTTGACCAAGTGGTATCGTATCGCCTGAGATTCGGGTATCGTATCGTGCCATCCTTGGGATCGTATCGTTGATTGTGCAGTATCGTATCGTCGGGTACTTATTTTGGTAACGCGATACCATTCTGGTATCGTGTCCTGAAGTTGGTATCGCGATCTTACCTTACCTAGCAGTATCGTATCGCCCACTTTCCCACGGGTATCGCGATACCATTCTGAGGTCGTATCGCCCTGGTCCTCTCGTATCGTATCGTCGAAGTTTTAGTATCGTATCGCCTACTTCCCAAGGTAGTATCGCGACACTTGAAATAGTATCGTATCGCCAAGACTAGTGGTATCGTATCGTTTCCTTACCAGGAAGTGTATCGCGATACCATTTTTGGTGTCGTATCGTGGCAAACCCTGGGTATCGTATCGTGATGTTGGTATCGCGATTTCAGTAATCCCGGTGGTATCGTGTCGTCTAAAGTGGTATCGTGTAAGAAAGAGGTATCGTATCGTGGGGAATCTGGTATCGTCTCGTCTGTTCTGAGCTCCCTGAGTGACCCTGTTTCCCTGTTTTAACCCCCAAAACCCTGAACTGGCATAACTTTCTCATACGAAATCCGTTCGGAGTGATCTTGGGTTTGTTGGAAAGCTCGTGAGGAGTACAACAAAAACATCGACTGGTTATGTTAATATTAATACCAGGATTATTAGATAGGGTATTTTGAAGTTGACCCTCAGGGAAACTAGAAAATCAAGGTGTTCCAAAGGATTTTGAGCAATATAAGAGAACTTTGGGACTAGAAGCCAAGGCTTATGAACCTGAGATCTGGTAGACACTTAGGCAAGGATAGACAAAGCATTAGGTCATCTGAGGCTAGTGTCAACCATACATCCAAGTCTTGGGCTCAACAGCTTAGTGGTTATCCTTACACACGAAGTTCAGAAACCAGTGACTCGGAAATGTCTTTTAGCATGGAAAGACCCACACGTAGCTCAGGCATTGCCTATTTACAGACACCAGAAGGTCCCTATAAGACCCAATTGGAGTATATCAGGACCAACCAATTAGGTGCTCGCATCTATGAGGATGGTCTAAGACGATCAGTGGTTCAACTCAAGAATCCTGACCAACCCTTTGGACTTGAACACCCAGTGGTCAAGTTTGAAGAGGGTGCTTACATTGATAAGGAAGGAACCATGTATGTGGTTACCAACTTACCAGATAGGACAGATGAGTTTGGAAATATCATTCCTGAGAATGAGATAGGAGACCTAGAGCAAGGAGACCTAGGAGGAGAACCCAAGACCCCTAGAGGCAAGTCAGTCTTAACCAGAGTGCTCACACCAGAATGGATCCCTCAAGATAATAAAAGCATAGAACTATTCGTGAATAGAGAAACGGAGGAAGCCTTTTGGAGATTTAGGCCGGATCAACCCAGCCCAATAGTCACCATCTATGAATTCAAGGACCCAGAGACACCAGGGAAAGCTGTCTATCTAGATCACACATCTCAGAAATTATTCTTGGCATCAGATCATGACAGACATGCTTACACTTGGCAAGGCGAATCAATTGTCCCTCCACCAAGATCTAATGTTTCTCAGGGCCTCCAAGGAGCCGGATCATCCAAGACTCATGAAACCCAAAGGGAAAGAACTAGAGAGAGACCGGAGGTAAGCTTTGTAGACACTATAGGCAGAGACAGATCAGGATATGGACCGGAAAGACTTGAAAGGGAGAGACATAGAGTTCATAGACATCAAAGAGATGATCATGATTTCCCATTGCCTAGACCACGAGAACACTCAAGAACCCTTAGACCCTCTCAAGTGGTTAAGACAATGAAGAACTACTTTGATGGATTTGGAGATCCTTATGATCATGTGGCGGAGTTCAAACAAGTGCTAAGAGCTGAACAGGTTGAAGACTTATTCACCCAGTTTGAGGCTTTTGGTTTGACTCTTAAGGGTACTGCCTTAGCTTGGTTTCAACCTCTAAACAGTCGCAACTATAGAGAGATAGGTCAGCTGCTAGAAGAATTCATTGTGGAATTTTCCAAGAGTGGTATCAGGCATAACACATCATCCTTGATCCACAGCTTCAAGCAGACACCCCAAGAAACAGTGCGACTTGCAGGAAGAAGGTTTAGACAGTACTTGGAAAGATGCCCTGTACCAGAATTACCCACATCAGCCAAACAGGTGGCACTGTTTTTAGATGGCCTATTGAGCACCAAATTAAGGTCATATGTATACTTGAAAGAGCCTAGATCCATAGAAGAGTGTATACGGATGTGCATTGACATAGAAGACAACTTAGGTGAGGAGTTAGGACTATCCAAACTCTATAAGGACTCTGATAGTTCTACAAGTCATACCTCTAGAGCCTCCACTGAGATAGATGAGATAGCTGAGCAAGTGGCCAAAAAGCTAGGAGTTCAAAATAGACAAATGCCAAGGGTCACTTCAGTGAAGCGATGTTATACATGTGGAGGAGATCACATGGCTAATGTCTGCCCAACGATGACTCAACCCCAAGGAAACCCTAATACTCTGTATTGCACCATTGAGAGAAAATACACAAATCATACGACCCAGGATTGTCCCTATAACAGGCAGGCTGTTAGACAAAATTATCAGCAACCTTACCAGCAGGGTAGGTATCAGAATCAGTACCAACAGCCATATTATAGGCCACAACAATATCAACCTCAATACCAGCAGCAATATCAAGCACCATATAGACCACAACCTGTCCTAGGAAACCAACCGCCAGCTCCTGCCAATGTGATCCCAGTTAAATATACGACGGCAGAGGAGAACCCTAATAGAGCATTGGTGCCACTAACCCCATTGGTCTCAGAAAATGATTCTCATGCTCATGGTTCAAACTACTTCCATGAAGATAGTCCACATGCTTATTATATAGAGTCACCTGAGCAAAGTGAGACTTCTCAGTATCAATATGAGACACCACCTATGGAACAAAATTGGGAGCCAGAATACTCCAATGTCATGTATACGAATCCAAATCCTAGGCCCCAATTGAGACAAGTAAGACCACAAGCTCCTAGAGGACCATGCTTTAGATGTCAGGGCGATCATTTCATTCGTGAATGTCCCCTCCAATCAGCTCTGGGACTAGGACAAAACATCACAATACAAGGCTTTTGTCCTGAGTGCGGCAAGGAACATCTTCCTAGAGAGTGTCCCAGGAATCCCTCTAGTGTACCCAAGGTTACACCCATCAATGTGGTAGGCTTAGTGGCAGAATCAAGTTCAAGTAGCAATAATGTGGCTCCTGTACAGGCAGTTACTAGGGCACAGGCTGCACAACAAGCAAAACCAGCTGAGCAGTCAGAGTCAAGTGAGGCAGGAGAACCTAGCAAGAGAAAACCAAGAACATGGAAGGATACCAGAGAGAAGGCTAATCGCAAGTGGAACAAAAAGCTATCCGAGCTAGAAGAAAGCCTAAGGGATACCAAAACAAAAATAGAAGACATTACATCTCAAAACCCCTCGCATGCCGAAGCTCCATCCACTCCACCTCATTCCACCCCACCACCCATTGTAAATAACCCACAACCAGGGTCTGTTCTTGCAGATCCAACCCCAGAAGGCTTGGACATGATGTTCAAGGCCTACCAGGCTCGTCTTCAAGAAGGGCTAACAGCTGTAAACCTAGACAAGAGTTACCCTAGAGCAGATTTAGAGATTGAACGGATGAAAATGTGCATGAAAATGGTAGAACAAGCTCAAGCCATACTTGAGACTAGTCAAAAGTTCAATCAGACAAACTCTGTCAAACCGGATTGGCATTTCCAGGGCTTACTAGAAAGAATAGAGCAGTTGGTAAATAAACCACAAATTTCTTTACCTCCACAGGCTCAACCAGTTATTGAAAGAGGAAGCTCACCATCAATGGGAGCTTATGTTCCTAATTCCACGGATGCTGGAATACCTCCTTCAATTCAACAGTACTCTCAAGAGTTCTTGCGGGAAATACAAGAAGAGAAATGGGCCAAGGAGAAGGGTAATTCCCCTCCTATTCTTGAGATTGATGATCTTCAAGATCAATTTCCCCAAGACATTCCGTCTATCTATGGAGACCAAGCCGAGCAACAAGAAGATGAAAGATTAGATTTTGAATCTAATTCTTTACAAGAGTTGCCTCATTACACTGGCCCATGGGAATCTGAATCTCTCCAGATCAGAGCTCCCACAATATTGGTAAGAAATGAAGACTCAGTGATTCCAAGAAACACTGATGTTGTGAAGAACACTAAGGTTCAATGTCATCTCACTGTAGAGGAGCTGCTCAAGGCAAAACCGGAGCTATGGAATCATGTGAAGGATCAGGTTCCAGAACTTGAATCCAATATGCCAAAAGTAGGCTCTAAGCAAAAAGTTCCAGAGATACCTCTCGACAAGATAGGAGACATGAGCGAAGGTGAAGAAGGTAACACTTATCTTCCAATCACCTATCAAGGTTACACAACCAAAGCAATCGTAGATTCGGGTGCTGGTGTTGCTATTGCGACCACCTCCCTGTGGAAGCAATGGGGCAAACCCACATTAAGACCAACAAGAATGAAGCTTCAAATGGCAGATGGTCATTTTGAAAGACCTCTAGGATTGCTTGAGGGGATAACTCTAACCACTTGTGGTGTAGAGTTTGAACATACATTTGCTATATGTGACTTTGAAAAAAATAATGTCTACGAGATGATCCTAGGAAGACCCTTCCTACGACAATTGCAAATAGTACAGGATTGGGGAACCAACTCCTTGTACTTACAGCACTTAGGGGTCACCACCAAGGTCAATCTGAAGGATTACACCTTCAGAGATGTACCACCCCTACAATGGAATCCTATCCACAAAGTGAAAGAAGATTCTATCTCCGTGCATTCCGGAAGTTCACCTGATCCATCCTGGCTGCATGAAGATACTCACTTGTGGATGTGCAAGGTCGCAGAGGAAGAGGAAAAGCGCCTAAAAGCGAGAGAAGAAGGAACTCCCCCAGGAGATAGACCAATAAAAGACCCAGCCTATACACCGATGATATTTCCAGATGAGGAATTTGAGCCTCATGGTTGGGCAGAAATCTTAGCTACCATGGACATAGCAGTCAATGAAGAACAATGGACACCTCATTGTGATGAGGAGGGTTATGATATTTCAGTGTTCATGTGTCAGCCCCTGTTGGAAGAGTGTGATCCTAATGAGTTCATAGAAGAAGAAGAGAATGATGATGATCTAGAATCCATTGTGATGGATACCTATTTTGACTCAGAGGAACACTATTTAGAAGACATAGGAGTGTTAACCCAAAAAGAAGAAGAACCCCTCACGAGTATTAAAACGATAAATTCAAAGGAAGGAAGTGAAGGAGGTCAAAAGAAAAAGAAAAGAAAAGCAGTAAAACGAGAGGAAGAAGAATCGTTGTTTGAAGTACCAGAAAATTTCAAGAAATATGAAGTGGAAGACCGAAAAATTTTGGTACAAATGCCTAAGAGAGAGGCCATTATAGGAGAAGCATATGACAATAAAGAAAAGACCAAAAAAATTGTAGTGACCATTGAAGGGAGCAAAGAGCGATGTACGTACATAGGAGACGACCTAAGTGCAAAAGAAGAAGCAGAGCTTGTAGCTCTATTAAGGGAATATAGGGATGTGTTCGCATGGCACTATAGAGACTTGAAAGGAGTAGATCCAAAGATTTGCTCTCATACGATTCCGATGACCGCTGATGCCAAGCCCACTAAACAAAAGCCCTACACATATAATGACAATTATGCAGCCAAAATAAAGGAGGAAATTGACAGGCTGATTGAAGCTGGATTCATCTATGAGATTGAGCACACTGAATGGGTGTCCCCCATTGTGGTGGTGCCCAAGAAGAATGGGAAATTGCGAGTGTGCATTAACCTTAAAAAAGTTAATGCCGCAACGATCAGAGATAGTTATCCACTTCCAATCACCGAACATCTATTGGAGCGTGTTGCAGGCAAGGAAGTTTATAGCTTCCTTGATGGATTTTCAGGTTACAACCAAGTAGCCATTGCCCCCGAAGATCAACACAAAACGGCATTTGCCACAGAATGGGGAATCTTTGCATTTCGTGTGATGCCATTTGGGCTCACCAATGCACCTGCAACATTCCAAAGGCTCATGTGTCATGTCTTCAAAGAGTTCTTGCGGAAGAGCTTAGAAGTATATGTGGATGATTTATGTGCGCATTCCCAACAAAGAAGTTACCACATCCCTGAGCTCAGACAAATCTTCAACAAGTGTAGAGATTATCGAGTGTGTCTGAACCCAGAGAAGTGTGTGTTCATGGTGCGACAAGGTAAAATCTTAGGTCACATTGTTTCTAAGAATGGAATTTCAACAGATGAAGACAAGGTAAGAGCGATAGCAGAGCTGCCAAGACCAAGGAACGTTAAAGAGGTACAAGCCTTTATGGGCCATTGTGGATATTACCGAAGGTTTATCCACATGTATGCCATCATAGCTAAACCTCTTTACGGGTTGCTAACAAATTTTGAGTGGAACGAGGAATGCGAGAATTCCTTCAACGAGCTGAAAAGACGTTTGTGCACAGCACCAATACTGACTACTCCGGATTGGAGCAAACCCTTTCATGTCCATGTAGATGCCTCTAATCATGCAATAGGATGTGTGCTAGCACAACCAACAGGTGAAGGAAACCTAGATTTGCCGATAGCATATGCTAGTAGGCAATTAAATGCAGCTGAACGAAATTATACCACAACGGAGAGGGAAGGCTTAGGCATGGTATACGCTGTGAAGAAGTTTAGACACTATCTATTGGCCAATAAGTTCAAGTTTTTCACTGATCATCAAGCTTTACTATATTTGGTCAATAAACCTTGCAATACAGGCCGCTTAGTAAGATGGTTCCTCTTACTAATGGAATACGACTTTGAAGTTGTTGTCAGGAAAGGTAGAACCCATCTTAGGGCAGACCATCTGTCTCGCATCACTTCAGGAGAGCCACCGCAAGGAGTGTCTGATGAATTGCCCGATGCTTATCTGTTCAATTTAGAAGTTGTTCCTAAATGGGCAAATAAGTTGGTGCCAGTCCTAACCTTCGGACCTGCAAATAAAAATGTGAAAACAAGCAAAGAAGAAATTGTAAAATCACAAAAGTATCAAATATTGGCCGGAAGTATGTACAAGCAAGATCCAGAGGGTGTACTAGCTTGTTGTGTTGAGGACGACGAACATACTAGTTGGATGCAACAAGCCCATGAGGGATTGCTAGGAAATCACTACTCTAAACAACGAACATTGCAGAATCTAAAACGTTTAGGAGTGTATTGGCCTAGCATGGACAAAGAAATACAGGAGTGGATCCAAAATTGTCCAGTGTGCCAGAAGAGACCCCCAGTGGAGCATGCCACTCTTTATCATGTGTCATTAATCCCAGATTGGAGTGCTCCATTGGTTGAGTTCATGAGATCGAGAACATTACCCAATCAGGCTAGTCTTGCAAGAAAACGGAGCATGGAGCAAGAGGCTCAAGACTATGCCTTGATAGGAGACAACCTATATCGAAGAGGCAAGGATGGTTACCTAAGGCTGTGCGTTCATGAATCAGACTATTTGAAAGTCTTAGAAACTGCACACAGCGGTGCTGCAGGTGGACACTTTGGGCCTGACAGAGTAATTAAGACCATTTTATTCTCAGGACTTTGGTGGCCCACTCTTCATATGGATGCACATACTTGTGTGAAGAAATGTGACACATGTCAACGTGCCCAATATCCGATAAGAAAAGACGAGATGCCTTTAAGGCCAATGATGGGAGGACGTGCATTTTCAAAGTGGGGTATAGACTTTGTTGGTCCTATTAACCCCCCAGCTAGAAACTCCCATGCAGAATACATTATTGTAGCCACAGATTACCTTACAAAGTGGGTGGAAGTAAAAGCCACGACAAAGAATGATGCTCAAACGACGGCTAAGTTCTTATTCGAAAATGTGTTCACTAGATATGGGTTACCAATAGAGTTGGTCAGTGATAGAGGTACGCACTTCTTGAATGAGGTCATTGAAAATCTCCTTCAAGAATTCATGGTGATACACAAGAAGTCTGCCCCTTATCACCCACAAGCTAACGGACAGGCCGAGAGCACGAACAAGATCCTATGTAACGTATTGACGAAACTTGTAAATAATAAACGCTCTGATTGGGACAAACAACTTCATCATGCTGTTTGGGCATACCGAGTTGCCTACAAAACGGTACTCAATGCTACCCCATTTCAGATGGTCTTTGGACAGAATGCCGTGCTACCATTGGACTTCTTAATCCCAGCCTTGAAAGTAGCACAAGAGCATGAGTGGAATGGACATGAGTTGTCTTCCAGGATCTTTGATCTAGAACGCTTAGGTGAGACGAGGCTACGGGCAGCAGCAGGCATTTATGCTGCAAAGAAAAGGCAAAAGGCATACTTTGATGCCCATGTAAAGGATAAAGGATTGAAGGAAGGAGATCTAGTGCTGGTTTATACGCTAAAGCAACATGCCCGCAAATTGGAGAAACGAGGATATGGACCCATGATCATTAATAGACTCTCCACTAGCGGTGCAGTTCAATTGGCCACTTTAGAAGGTGATATCCTACCAAACTATATTAGTGGATGCCGAGTCAAGTTATATCAAGAACCTCTTACAGAGGAAATGCTCATGAGACTCAACACTGCTAAGAAACGAAAAGAAGAAGAGTTAAGGGTTAGAGAAGAAGCACAAGCAGAAGCTAGAGAGCGCATCAGAAGAAATAAGTTACGGCGGCTAGGCCTAGATGTCAACACAAAAGCTCCAAAATATCACATGGACATGTGCCAAAAATCGGGCATAACTACTTCTCGAATAATTGATCGACGGCCCTTTGTGACTATAGAGGTAGGACAAGGAAAGAGTGTAAGGACTGTGAGAGCATTGGTTGACTCAGGAGCAGCAACTAGTGCAGTTAGACTTTCATACTGCCAAGACCTGCATTTGGACATCAAGCCCATAGAAGCCTATCTCATAGGATTAGGAGGCGTGGAAACACCCTGTTTGGGCGAGGTGGAACTTCCCATCTACCTTCAAGATGTTCCAATAAAAGTCAAAATGCTAGTGTGTCATGATGAGGACCTCACAGAGCCACTTGTCTTGGGTCAAGATTGGATTTACTACCATGCTGTCAACTTGAACCTAAGAAGTCAACTTCTTCAAGTGTGGGTATATAATCAATGCATTACGTTAGAGTTGGAGAATTGCATGCCCACTGAAACTGACACCACACACTCTCTTTGTTCCTCTAAGGCTAATCTTCTCGAACAAGATGTTGTAGATGTCAAAAGCTCTATGATCCAAACGGACGCAATCACGGAAGGACAGTCGCAAAGGCATGATGAACCTTCTTCTTGTTTTTTAAAGAGCAAAGCATCCACAGGAGCTCAACCTCAGAAGCAAGCAAGACAGTGCAAGACAGCCAGTCTATCAAATAGACAACGAGCCCTCAAGAAGAAGGAAGTGTTGGGCATGACACAGATCTGGGTAAAGAAAGGCGTACAACCATCGATGCTGCCTCAAGGACTCCCACCCAACCAGACCGACCATGACTACAGAAGGACCAAGCACCTACGACAGGGTCAAGCACGAAGAATCCATCAAATTTGGGTACCGAAGCTATCAATGAAGGCCGACCACAATCAGGTACAAATTTGGGTGCCTAAAAAATTAGCTACAGCTCAACACGGGCGATTACAGATGTGGGTACCCAAGAAGCTCTTACACGTACAAAGGCCTATGCTCCCCACCATGCAAAAGGTCTCAACAAAGAAGCCAAGGAAAACAAAGGGTAAGAACAGAGCACAAAGACCAAAAGAAGATACACTTAACCCTTCTACAAAAATAAGCAAGCACTCACCCAGGATATGGGTTTGGAAGCCAAAAGCACAAGCAACATCCACAGAACCAAGGGGTCAACCACACTGGATACCAAAGTTTGGACAACATCCACAGAAGAACTGGCCTGAGGTGATCTCTACAGGGCCAAATACTATTCGGAAATGGATTCCCATTAGGAGGATTACATCATTTCGAGATCCAATCGACACCTCCAAACAAAGAATTCATCAAGTATACAAGTAACATCAAAAGCCTCGACCAGCAGCAACCATGTGCCTTTGGCATAACCAAGTCGTTTGCACCATTCAGGTCATGCATTTCCAAAGTATGCATCAATATAGGGCCACCTTACATGGCCGTGCATAGACACAATTGAGAAATCCCAGGCACATGAGACACAATTTTCACATGAAAAATATGTTATTGATACTAACCTCTTTCTTCTTGTTTGATGCCATCGTGTGAAAAAAAAAAAAAAAAAAAAAAAAAAAAAAAAACTATGTGCTTGAAAGTGCTCATCAGCGAACTTCCAGCAAGGACATCCCTCAACAAAAAGGACAAGCCGACGGTCAAACATCATGAGGGAACCACAACACGAAGAGATGAAGATCAACGGACCCGTCACCATGGTAAGACGTGTATGTTTCAACAACACTATAACCATGATAGATTAGGAAACCTCTTCGTCAGCATACCCTTGAGCACTTAGCTCAAGACCCAATCTCTTGCACCATACTTCTTGCCATGCATTATCCAAGTACGCATACGTAGGGCCACATTACAAGGCCATGCACAAGGCACATAATTTGTTCAACCCATGCACTAATGCACTTAACCATCATCCATTATGGGTTACAAGTACTTGGCACGAAAACTATGAAAGCCATCTTTGGAAGAATCAGAGGACATCACGGTAACCACTACAAGAACGAGGGAGCCATCCACCACCGAGAGTTGCTCACAATCAACATTGACCACATCCTTTGAGCAGCTAGCAGTTTTGGAAAACTCACAAATGCACCACCCAGATGGAATACAAGGCAGAAGTACGTACAAAGGGACTACAAACTGCAAGAGATAACAGTGGCAAAGGGAAGAACCAGACAAACGACCAGGATACATTGGGCAGAGGGATCGCCCCTGTTGGACGCAAAGGACACTACCTCTCAACGTACTACAGGGAACGACCACTACAACAAGGGTCTGTCAGGGACGACAGACTCAAGAGGGGGGGGAGTGTTGAAGCTTAAGGTCAAGGACAAAGCATGGAAGCGCATCAAGGAAGTGGACACACAAGAAGAAGGAGCAAGTAGGGAGCTCCAAGAAGCACATGTCAAATTTTCAAAAGAAATCCCTACAAAAATAGTGATTTTTATCACTAAAAACCATTGTAAATACCATTTTTCATTTTTGTAACTCCATTTTGTTCAAGCCGAGGAGTCCTCGAGCTTGAGGAGTATTAGATCTACCATCCTACCAATTTTCATGATTTTTAGACTCCGTTTGAGCCCCCAAATAAACCCTGGAACCTATTTTTTAACTAGGCCGGACACTAGGTCTGGACATGGCCAAAACCACTCAAAAACTATAAAAAGGGCTGGAGAGCTCATTTTTGGGGTAGCTTGTTGTAGATTTCAGTTTTGTAAGAGAGCTCTTTGGTAATTGAAGCTTTCCATTGTTCCACTCTTTGCTCTTACCTTGTGCGCGTGTGTGTGTATGGGTGTGCATGCTTGTGTGCTTTCACTCACGCACTTGTGCCATCATTTGCTCGCGGTCTTCATACCGGTCCTCACGTCTCCACGGATTGACATTTATGAGGTGTATCTCCTCACGTTGGTACTCACCATTGTGCTAGAGTGACAGTGACCAGCATGAGTTCGAAAATTTTCAGGCACATCTGGGTCATGACATCAGGTACATTCTTGAACCGGACCCCCCAATGCCGAATCGTCGAGATCATGTATCCAATAGTAGGTGGGCCCTTAGGGGGTGCGAAGTACACATAATTGAGCCACTTCTCACATCCTTTAATTGTCAGCACAGTTTGTGTGTACTCCGGCCATGATCTCCGTCGAAACACAGGGCAGTAACATGGGTTATATTTGATGTACAATGGCATGTTATTCCATGTTCTTACCATTTCAGGGTAGGTCTGCAGCAGACGAGTCCTCCATGTAGGTTGATAGATATGTCCTTGTTTGGCACTTGCTGGGAGGTCATCTGGTGCAAACTGGGTAGCCGAGGTTGGTTCCTTTGAGGTATGGTGCTTGATTTCTGCGTTGTAATCCGCCATCAGAACACAAAAAGGCACATACAGATTGTCCGATGGATCGATCCACCTATGATGTGAGAGATTCTTAAAATAATCGGATTTTATTACAACCTCCTCCAATCGTGAGATCAATGCGATTTGGACTGCCACCTTGTCATCATGCGTCGTGGCTACTTTCTCTAATTTTTGCATCCATTCAGGTGCCTCAATTTCAATTGTGTCCATGCCCTGTTCTGTGCGCCTACCCCCGGGTGTTGGCATCGGGACATAGGGGTCCTCGAATGTTTCTTCTACTTCAATTGGTACAAGATCGTCAGGCTCGGGCTCTACCAGAGGGGAGGGCTGACGCTCGTATTGCATGACCTTGCTACGTAATTCCTCAAGTTCTGCGCGGAGTTTAGTGACCTCTTCAGATGTATCTTCTGCAGTTGTGATCTTGCTTGGTGATGCCTGTTGAGTGGCCAACTGCCTTAGTAAATCATCTCTCTCTTTTTCTAAAGTGGCATGGGCTTCCATTAGATCTGCATGAGTTTCTAACACCACTTTCATATTCTTAGAGGGAATTGCCTTGAATTGCTCTGGGTCAATCTCCTGTGGGGAACCCTCCATGGCCGCCTCCAAATTCTCTTCGTTCTGTTTCTGTAAGCGTTTATTCTCTTCTAGCGCTATAGACATGTGTTTGCGTAAGAGACCCAAGTTCCGTCGAAGCTTAAGATTTTCCGTTATCTGAGAATGTAGCAGCTCGTCCATGTGTCGTCGTTCTTCATCATCTGCTTGGGGTGGGTTAGCAACTAATTGTGCATATTGTTCCTGTAATGTCGTGTGCTGTTGTTGTAGGAGCTGCTTTTGCTCTTCAAGATCCATACATCGTGCTTGGAGATCTGCGTGGCTGCGGAATAGCCTCGTATGTTGGTTGTCAAGGTGTTGGTAGTGTTGCTGAAGTTGGGACATGCATTGATACATATTATTGTTGGTGCAAACAAGCCTTAACACTTGGACTTGTCTTGTGCCTTGAAGACTCAACAAGAAGATTGCACAAAGATCACTTAGCTTTGGATATCAACTTTGAAGTTTATTGCAAAAGTTTGGATTACTTCATTTCAATAAAGAGCATAGGAACACATGCCTATGCTTAGTTACTTATTACTTTATGTAAAAGTCAAAGTGACTTCTTGTAATTGTACCTACCTTCAAAAGTCGTGGAATTTGAAAGGTATGAATGGAGAGAATATCTCCATGTGATTAGTTGAGAGATTTGAGGGAGCCTACATTTGAATTTTGAAATTCAAATTCCTTCAAAACATCTATAAAAGTCAATGTAAAAAGTCGCGGGTTTAGACACACTCTTCCCGAGGCTAATCCAAGTATATTTGTGAGAGTGTGAGAGCTACTACCTAGCCTACACCTCTGAGTACCACTGGGCATCATTCTACATGCCAATGGGAATGTACATTTGATAGATTCAATACATATATTCATAGTCATTATCTCTGTGTTTTCTCTGAGTGACTACCTCCAAGTCTGTCAACTTCAACAGGACATATCTCAAGATCTACTGAACCAAATTTGATGATCAAGGGCTCATTGGAACCAGCTCAAAGCATTCTACAACACTACAAAGTTTCAAGTCAATCTATTCAGCCAATTGGGAGAAATCGCTGTCGAAGTGATCACTGGTATATCTCTGTGTGATTCCTAAAAAGTCGGGGGTGTCCCTGATTTTGCTAAACATCATGCTCAGTATATAGTTTATCATTTGGAGTGATTTAACTTGCTAATGGTAGCTTGTTAAGTTAATTTAATACTCCCAGAAGGAATTAGACCAATTATAAGTGTGCTGGACACACTGAGCTTAGGACTGAGCAGGTGTCATTACAGGAATAGCAAGTTTTTGGACTTATGAAGGTTCAAACTTATCTGTTTTGATTTGATCATTTCTCAATCACTTTGTAAAGCACACATATAGTTTCTTGGTGTCATTTGGAAGCTCAAGGAGTCTCCTAACCATATCTGAAGAAAAGAAAGGGCAGGTGTGAAGCAGGTCTAGCAGCACCACCTTGATCTTCTGATTGTACCCAGCCATCTCATCCAACAATTATTAAATACATTATTAAGAGGAATGGTTGGAGAAAGGGTGTTAAATGCAGAGGGAAAGGGAAAGGGAAAGGGAAGTGTGGATGCAGTGCTGGGAAGTGGTGAAGTGGGAGGTGGGGGAATGGGAGATGGTGGGTGAATGGGGGGCGGGAGAGGTGCAGAGGTGGGTGATACTTCCATAAAATCAAAAGTGGCGACAGTGGTGGGAGTGATTGTGAACATGGGGATCGTGGTTGCGGTGATAGTGGTGAAAGTGTATAGTGGTGTGTGTAATTGTGAATATGAACTACCAGGAAGTGTGATTGGGGAAGTGGGGTTTTCCGTGGTTGTGGTTAGACTTATGTTTTCAGTGAGGATAGGGTGTGTGGGTTGACTGATGGTTTGTGCATCGGTGTGTGTAGTGGAGGCGGTGACAGTCGAGGTTACGCTGGTAGAGGGAGGTGAATGTGGCGGATGTGGGGGCGAAGGTGGTAAGGGAGGTGATGGAGGTGCACTTGATGTATGGGCTTCCTCGGTGTCGTGAACGGTGTGTGCAGTGCCCGTGGTTGTGGGGGTGTCTTGTGGTCCTGATCCTAATACATTCATTTGTTTCCCTGTTCGTGGGGGGCGTCTGCCATGTCTTCGCTCTGTTCTTCGTGATTGCACCAGTGCAGTGTGCACCGTCTCAGGTACTCCCAAAGCGTCCGATTTCATTTCCAGGGTGGCACGGTATTGCTCCTCTACTCCTTCCTCCTCCAGAATCTGGTTCATAAGGGCTTTGCCTACTGCTAAGGATAGTCTATGTTGCTCTTGAACTCTGTTCATGGTATCATAGAGCTTCTTCAATGCCTTTGTGTAAGCTGGAGCACCTTCAAGTACCTGTAGGGCTTCCTGATCATATGCCTATTCTTCTTCCTCTGATTGTCTACCATGTTCCTCCTCTTGTGCTTCTTCTTCTTCATCGTCCACATTGACTACATCTGGTTGGCTGGGATGGGGTTGGTCTGTGGCAGTTTGTTGTCCACCAGCTTGCTCTTCCACGACTTCTGCGTTAACTGCTTCAATTATTCTGGCCACCTCTTCATCGGTTAGGTCTTCTAATGTGAATCCGTGAGGAAACTCGAGATCCGTTGGTACAGGTGGGAACACCAGATTTGGTCCGTCGGTGCTGTGCCGTGGCAGTCTGATAGTGAAGGGTTGCACCCTTCTCGGGAGTCGTGGCGTTGTTTCAGGTGTCAACTCAGCGCGGCCTTGTGCACAGGGCATTTGCATAGCTCCTCTCATTTTCTTGGATGGTGGTCCTGCAGCTGATAACCTTCGTTGAAACTCTTGTACGCGGTTCCAGATGAGTGCCCTTTGCACTGGCACGTCATACGCCAAACATCTATATACAATCCTTGTGAGGGCACAACAACCATACAATACAGACCTTTGCTTCTTGTACCATCTTTGATGAGCCAGGTGAATTTGGTCAATAATCCAATGAGGCATATTGACTGTCAAATCAAAAGCATCCGCCAAATAGAGACTAAACCATATTTTCTTAGGAGGCATTGTGAACCTTTCTTGTGCTGGAAATGCGAAATGCTGCATGACCATTCGCAAGTGAATGGCAATCGTAGGCATCATTGCCACCATGTCCTTTAACTTCGTCAGATTCCTGTTCTTCATATTATCGGGGACCATAGTCTCTTTTTCCGTAGGAATGTGCATACCTTTCATGTCAAGAGCTTCTCTTACCAAGTTGATAGTCAAGCGGAAACGCTTCAGCTCATTGCCCCTTGTGAGCGATGGGAGTACAAAGGAGCTGTATCCCTTTTTGTCTTTGCTTGGAGTGAGGGTGCTAATCAAGTATGAGCACCTTAGAAAATCCGGCTTTGGCAATTGGAATTTGAAATACTCGTAGAGTCCTGCCTTCTTCCATATGGGTTTCAATCCTTCATTATTCTGCAATCTCTCAAATTCCCTGGTAAAAAAGTGATACCTGCCCCAGCGCCCATTGAATTCTATCTCTGCCTCCCACATGTATGTGCCTTCACCCAGGGGTCCTACCACATCACTGAACTAGTGTGAGGTTTTGCCCACGGGCATTGTGTGACCTTGCGGAGGATTCTGAATTGGTATGGCATGTAATGCCCTTAATGCCTCTGGCCGCTCCTTCAATTCCTCCTCCACAGGAAGACTTTCTATATCCACGATTTGGGGACTGGTGCCTGCCTGGGAGCTAGGTCCTGCCGTATCTGCCATGTTCCTTTTTGCCTTTTGATTCTGAGAGAATATAGAAACAGGTGTTAACATTGTAAAGGACAAGATAGCACTGTTTTTGTCTCCAGTACAACATTAACATGGGTTCGGGAGATATTAGGAGATTAGTAAGTGCTTGGTGCGTGTGTGTGTGGTTAGAGCTTGGGCGTGCCTAGGAGTTAGGTGGAATGATGTTGTGTGAGGGTGACGTAGTTAGTTGGTGGGCATATACACACAACTGGGGTCAGGGGGTTTATTACAAGTCTTAGGCTTCCAAACACAATGAACGGGTTTTGCTCTTGATTTTGTGGAGACTCTAGAGAGCTTGATAGGAGTATCTGTTTGAAAACGAGACCTTTTGGGGCTCCATTTACAAGTGAGTCTATGTGTGCGCGTGGAAGAATATGTGTCCTTGTGTGATGTCCGAGTGGGTGAACTAGGTAGCACTATGTGTGGCCGTGGTGTAGTTATTTGAGCCCGCAAGCAAGCCTTAGGCACCCCGATTTTCCGTGATTGTGGACAGGCCTTCATCGACTTCTTGGGTACCCAAATAAACTTTAACTTTCGCAGAGGAATTGATTACAGACTTCTTATTAGTGCCATGTTGTCGATTACTAATAAGAGATTCCGGTCGCAGATTTGGTATGGTTATGACAGGGAGTTCGCCTTTCCGCACCCACACTTGTTTCGACGGCTGAGACCTTCCACCTCGCATGTGTTTTTGGCCTCCAAGATAGGTAGTGTGTTGCTCCTTCTGTCTTTGATCTGCCCTTGGTTGGTGTATCCTTCTGGCCTTTGGAAAGGAGGGGAGTTCCGTTGCACCCCTGACTCCTCGATTGGGATCATCATTCTTCTGCATCACACAGTTTTTGACAAGAACAGCATGGTCATCTTCATGTGTGCTCCTGGAAGGACCAGGAGTTTGTGCCTTTCCTAGTTCCTTGAGTGCCTCATTTTCCAATTCAACTGTAACTCGACTATGATTTACCCATACCTGAAGAAGTCCCCTTCTTAGGTTTAGGTCGACTGCATGATCATAGATCCAGTCCTGACCCAAGACCAGAGGCTCAGTGAGGTCCTCATCTTGACACACTAGTACTTTGATTGGCATTACTTCGTCTTGAATATAGAGAGGAAGTTCCACCTCGCCCATGCAAGGGGTCTCCACTCCTCCCAATCCTATGAGATATGCCTCTATAGGATTGACAGTTAAGTTCAACTCTTGACAGTAGGACAATTTAACAGCACTAGTGGTTGCACCTGAGTCAATCAAGGCTCTTACAGTCCTTGCATCCTTTCCTTGTCCTAGTTCTAAAGTCACAAAAGGACGTCTATCAACTATTCTATGAGGTCTATGGCCGGAAACTTCACACATAGCCATATGATATCCCTGATCTGCATATGTCTCTGTTCTAGGTTGCTCTCTGCCTTGTCTTCTCAACTTCATTTTCCTGATGCGTTCCAATGCTTCTGCTTGGGCTTCCTCTCGAATTCGTTTTTCTTCTTCTTTGCGTTCCTTAGCAATATTGAGTCGGCTTAGCATCTCTTCCGTCAGAGGTTCTTGATATAGCTTGACTCGGCATCAGCTTATATAGCTAGGGAGGACATCTCCTTCTAATGTGGCTAGCTGAACTGCCCCACTTGTTGAGATTCTATTTATAATCATAGGCCCATAGCCTCTTTTCTCTAGTTTTCTCGCATGTTGTTTCAAGGTGTAGACTAAAACTAGATCTCCTGCTTTCAAGCCTTTATCCTTAACATGGGCATCAAAGTATGCCTTCTGTCGCTTCTTAGCTGCATATATTCCTGCAGCCGCCCTCAGTCTCGTTTCTCCTAATCGTTCAAGGTCAAAAATTCTAGAGGAGAGTTCATGACCCATCCATTCATGTTCTTGTGCTACTTTCAATGTAGGTATTAAGAAGTCCAATGGTAGCACAACGTTTTGACCGAATACCATCTGAAAGGGTGTGGCTTGGAGTACCGTTTTATAGGCGACTCGGTATGCCCAGACAACATGATGTAGCTGTGTGTCCCAATCAGAGCATTTATTGTTCACTAGCTTAGTTAGCACATTGCACAGAATCTTATTGGTGCTCTCAGGTTGCCCGTTGGCTTGGGGGTGATAGGGAGCAGACTTCTTGTGTACTACCAAGAATTCTTGGAGAAGATTCTCAATAACTTCATTCAAGAAATGAGTGCCCCTATCACTTACTAGCTCTATTGGTAGCCCGTACCTGGTGAACACATTCTCAAACAAGAATTTAGCAGTTGTTTGAGCATCGTTCTTCGTTGTGGCTTTTACCTCTACCCACTTGGTTAGATAATCCGTGGCCACAATGATGTATTCAGCATGTGAACCCTTGGCTGGGGGATTAATAGGACCTACAAAGTCTATTCCCCACTTAGAGAATGCACGTCCACCCATCATAGGTTTCAGTGGCATCTCATCTTTACGGATAGGATACTGTGTTCTCTGACAGACATCACATCGTTTCACATAAGTATGAGCATCCATATGAAGGGTTGGCCACCAGAAGCCCGCAAATAGTATTGCCTTGATCACCCGATCCGGTCCAAAGTGTCCTCCTGCTACACCTTGGTGAGCAGTTTCCAAGATCTTAAGATATTCACTCTCATGGACACATAGTCTCAGGTAACCATCTTTACAACGCTTGTATAGATTATCACCAATGAGTGAGTAATCCTAGGATTCTTGCTCTAAACTCCTTTTCCTAGCTAGGGTCATGTCCAGGGGGAATGTTTTCGTCCTCAGGAAGGAAACTAGTGGTTCACTCCAATCTGGCACTATGGACACTTGATAAAGAGTGTCATGTTCCACAGGTGGTTTAGTGCAACAGATTGGGCATTCCTTGCACAACTTTTGGACATCAGCCTCCATGGTAGGCCAATGCACTCCGAGTCTCCTTAGTGTCTGTAAGGTTCGTTGCTTTGAATAGTGTTGCTCTAATGCACCTACATGTGCTAATTGCAACCATTTAACGTACTCGTCCTCTTCTACACAACATGCCAAGATCCCTTGATCTGTGTGCTTATACATGCTTCCTGCCATGATGTGATACTTTTGAGCTTTTACTACCTCCTTATCTTGTGTGTTAATTACTGGATGGTTAGGCCCGTATGTCAATACTGGCACTAATGGTTTAGCCCACTAAGGCACCACTTCCAAATTAAACAAGTAAGCATCAGGAAGGTCATCTGACACTCCTTGTGGAGCTTCTCCAGATGTGAGCCTAGAGAGATGGTCTGCTCTCAAGTGAGTCCTACCCTTCCTTACCACAACCTCGAAGTCATATTCCATGAGTAAAAGAAACCATCTCACTAACCGGCCTGTATTACATGGCTTGTTCACGAGATATAGCAGTGCCTGGTGGTCAGTAAAAAATTTAAACTTATTTGCAAGCAAATAATGTCTAAACTTTTTAACCGCGTATACCATGCCTAATCCTTCTCTCTCAGTCATGGTGTAATTTCGTTCAGCTGCATTTAATTGTCTACTAGCATAGGCAATTGGGAGATATTACTACCTTCACCCGTAGGTTGTGCGAGTACACACCCAATAGCGTAGTTGGATGCATCCACGTGAACATGAAAGGGTTTATTCCAATCTGGTGTAGTCAAGATTGGTGCTGAACATAATCTTCGCTTAAGCTCCTGGAAGGAATTCTCACACTCATCCATCCACTCAAAGTTAGTCAAAATTCCATACAGAGGCTTTGCAATGATGGCATACATGTGTATAAATCTTCTATAATAACCACAATGCCCCATGAAAGCTTGTACTTCCTTGACATTCCTTGGCCTGGGTAGCTCTGCTATGGCTCTCACTTTCTCTTCGTCAGTGGATATGCCATTCTTTGACACTATGTGTCCTAGAATCTTGCCTTGCCTGACCATAAAAACACACTTTTCTGGGTTCAGGCAAACCTGATATTCCCTACATTTGTCAAAGATCTGTCTGAGTTCAGGAATATGAGTTTGTCTAATGTTGAAATGAGCACAAAGATCATCAACATAGACTTCTAAGTTCTTCCTCAAGAACTCTTTGAACACATGGCACATCAGTCTCTGGAAGGTTGCTGGTGCATTGGTAAGCCCAAATGGCATTACTCTAAAGGCAAATATGCCCCATTCAGTGGCAAATGTTGTCTTATGTTGATCCTCTGGAGCAATGGCTACTTGATTGTAGCCTGAAAATCCATCAAGGAAGCTGTACACTTCCTTTCCTGCTACTCTTTCCAGTAGATGCTCTGTGATAGGAAGCGGGTAGTTATCTCGAATTGTGGCTGCATTGACCTTCTTTAAGTTAATGCATACACGCAGCTTTCCATTTTTCTTGGGCACCACTACGATGGGGGATACCCACTCAGTGTGCTCAATTTCGTAGATGAATCTAGCTTCAACCAACCTATCTATCTCTTCTTTGATCTTGGCAGCATAATTATCATTATATGTATATGGCTTTTTCTTAGAGGGTTTGGCATCTGAGGTCATGGGGATGGTGTGTGAGCATATGTCTAGGTCAACACCCTTCAAATCCTTGTAACTCCAAGCGAATACATCTCTGTATTCTCTTAGCAAGGCAATCAATTCGTGCTCTTCTTCTTCTGTCAGGTCATGGCCTATGTACGTGCATCTCTCTTTCCCTTCTTCTATGGCTATAACCGCTTTCTTGGTAGTTTCTTTGTTGTCATAGGCCTCCCCTGATTGTGCCTCTCGTTTAGGCATTCTAATCATGACTCTCCTGTCATCTATCTCATACTTTTTAAAGTTTGCAGGGACCTCAAACAAAGATTCTTCTTCCTCAGGTGTGACTGCTCTCTTCTTTCGTTTCTTTCCCTCTTCTTTCGGCGTCACATGTGTGGCTAGCCTTATATCACTTGTCAGCTCTCCATGCCTCTAGGGTTGAAATTCTACTTCATGGAAGTATTCTTCATCTGATGCAAAAGGTGGGTCCATAATGATTGACTCTAGATCGGAGTCACTTGCATCCTCAAATGCATCAGGGCTAGGTTCACACTCTTCTAACACTGCCTCTCCCATGATTGGCTCTATGGAGAAGACTGAAATGTCATAGCCATCTTCATCACAATGAGGTGTCCATTGTTCTTCATTGATGGCTACATCCATTGTTGCTAGGATTTCTGCCCAGCCGTGGGGTTCAAATTCTTCGTCAGGAAAGACTACAGGTGCATAGGCTGGGTCTTGAATTGATCTATGTGTTTTCTTGAGCACCTATGTCTCTAGCTTTCTCTCTCTTCTCTTCTTCTACTGCTACTTTGCACATCCACAAGTGGGTGTCTTCATGCATCCATGAGGATCCTGATCCCATGGAATGCACCGATTCTGTATCATCTGTGGCTCTATGGATGGGATTCCATTGAATAGGAGGGACGTCTCTATGAGAGTAATCTTTGAGATTCACTTTGGTCGTGACACCTAGGTGTTGCAAATACAAGGAATTGGTTCCCCAATCCTGGACCACTTGCAACTGTCGCATAAATGGTCTTCCCAAAATCATCTCATAGGCGTGATTCTTGCTGAAATCACATATGGAAAATGTATTCTCAAACTCCACACCACATGTGGTGAGGATTATTCCTTCTAGCAAGCCTAAGGGTCTCTCTATGTGACCATCGGCCATTTGCAATTTCATCCTTGTGGGCCTGAGTGCTGGCTTGCCCCAATGCTTCCATAGGGAAGTGGTGGCAATTGCAACTCCTGCGCCTGAGTCCAGAATTGCCTTGGTGGTGTACCCCTGATAGGTAATGGGAAGATAGGTGTTCCCTTCTTTGCCTTCACACATGTCTCCTATCTTGTCCAAGGGTATCTCCGGCACTGTTCTATGGGATCCTACCTGGGAAAGCGGTTTAGCTATATCTGGCACTTGTTTGACTACATGTTTCCATAATTCGTGTCTAACCTTGAGTAGCTCTTCTAACTTGAGATTGCACTGCACTTTAGTGTTTTTCACTACGTCTGTGTTCCTAGGTATGACTGACTCTTCGTTTCTCACCATGACTGTGGGTGCTCTCATACAAGTAGACTTAGCTTCCCATGGACCCGTGAAGTGGGGTAATTCTTGTAAAGAGTTAGACTCAAAGTCTAATCTTTCCTGAGATTGTGTACTCTCCTGCTCCTCATAAATGGATGGGATGTCTTGTGGGAATTGGTCATGTGCATCATCCACCAGTTCAATTGGAGGAGGTACTTCACTTTCTTTAGCCCATTTGTCTTCTTGAATCTCTCGTAGGAATTCTGGTGTGAACCGATTCATAGAAGATGATGTGTCCTGCTCCGTAGAGTTAGGCGCATAGGCTTCATGCACGTAGGCTTCAGGTATGTAGGCTTTCCGAGCAGGGGGACCTACACTCTCACTTGCCTTGCCCTTGTGTCGGGAGACAGGCTCCTTTTCGGATTGTGCAATTAGCTTCTCTATTCTTTCTAGCATTCCATCAAAGTGTAAATGCGTCTTAGCTGAGCTAGAGATGTTAAAGAGGCGGCTAGCTTCGAACATCAAATTTTAGTTCGTTCAAGCTCTAGCTCGGCTCTAGGGTAGCATTTTTCATGATCGGTTATGGTTGGCCCTTCTTGGATTCTGGCCTGATATGCCTTAAGCATCATGTTTAGGTCCTCGGGAGTGGGATCTGCTAGGACTGATCCTACTCTAGGGGGTGGTGGGATTATGTGAGGCGGGTTGGAAGGTGGCGGTTCGGATGGAGTTGGGAATGGTGGAGGTTCGGTAGTGTGAGAGGGAGTTTGAGTTGTGAGTTCAGTTATTCTGGCCTTTGTTTCTCTGAGGCTTTCCTCGAGTTCACTCATCTTTTTTGCCCATTGCCTTTTCATTCTTTCACGACTATCTCTCCAAGCTATAGTCCTTTTCTTTGTCATGCTCTCAGTTTCACTAGTATCTGGGTTCTTTTCCTGGCCTACCCCTTGGTTTTGCTGCAATGCTTGAGCTCTAGTGACTACCTACACTGGTGCAGTGGAGGTCACACTCCCTGTGGAGTCTACTACTAGCCCAATAATGTTAATTGGGGTGATTTTTGGCATGTTATTAGGATTCTTAGGGCAATCTCATAAGAGATGCTCCTTTCCACACTCTTGGCAATAGCCCTGGATTGTCACTGGTTGGGGTTGTGTAGGTGGAGGCAAGGGACAGTCACGAATGAGATGATCTCCTTGGCATCTGTAGCATGGTCCTCTAGGGAATGGAGGTCTTACTTGTCTAGGTTGAGGTCTAGGGTTGGGGTTTGCATACATGAGATGTGTGTAATCTGACTCCCAACTAGGTTCATTTGGCTCTTCACTATAGTAGGACTCACCATGTTCAGGAGATTGCATGTAGTAGGCTTGGGGGCTGTCAATATGCGTCGAATCAAAGCTATGGTCACTAGGGTCACTTTCAGAAAGTAATGGTGTTACAGGGACTATAGCTCTATTCAGGTTTTCTTCTGCAGCTGCATATTTTACCGGGATCACGTTGGATGGAGCTGGAGGTTGTTGGGCTAACACAGGCTGAGGCCTTTGTTGGTTTTGGTATTGTGGTTGGTAGGTTTGTTGAGGCCTAGCATATTGTTGTGGTGGGTACTAATTCTGGTATCTTCCCTGCTGAGGATATGGCTGGGGGTAGGGTTGCCTAACGGCTTGCTTATTGTAGGGACACTCTTGCGCAGTGTGATTGGTGTACCTCCGTTCTATGGTGCAGTACTGGCTACTAGGATTTACTTGGAGTTGCGCCATGATGGGACATACATTTGCCATATGGTCACCTCCACAAGTATAGCATCTTTTCACCGGGGTGAATCTTGGGATTTGCTTACTAGAGACACCTAGTTTTTGAGCTACTTTCTCTGCAAGTTCCTCAATTGATGTGGATTGCGTGGAAGAGAGGCTAGAGGCACTATCTGAGTCCTTGTAGATTTTGGAAAGCTCTAGTTCTTCCCCTAGGTTATCCTCGATGTCAATGCACATGCGTACGCACTCTTCTATGGTCCTAGGGTCCTTCAAGTACACATAAGATCTCAGTTTGGTACTTAGCAATCCATCCAAGAATAAAGCCACTTGCTTAGCTGGTGTGGGAAGCTCCGAAACAGGGCATCTCTCAAGGTATTGCCTAAATCTTCTTCCTGCAAGTCTCACGGTTTCTTGAGGGGTTTGCTTGAAGCTGTGAATCAATGAGGAGGTGTTATGTCTTATGCCACTTTTAGAGAATTCGGTGATGAAAGCCTCTAGGAGTTGGTCTATGCTCCTGAACTGTCTCTCATTCAATGGTTGAAACCACGTAAGGGCTGTGTTCCTAAGGGTTAGACCAAAGGCATTGTACTGTGTGAATAGATCCTCCACTTGTTCCACTCTCAAGACTTGCCTAAACTCTGCCACATGATCGTATGGATCTCCCGTGCCATCAAAGTAGTTCTTCATGGACTTAACTAGCTGGGTTGGTCTCAAAGTCCTTGTGTGCTCTCTAGGTCGTGGTAGAGGGAACTCATCCGCATTTCTTTGATTCCTGTGAGCTCTAAGTACCTCAGGCTCTACTCTATTTGTTTCCGTCCTCGTTCTTTCTCTGCCCCCTGAGTTGGCAAAGATCACCTCCGGCCTTTCTCTATGTCTGTCTCTTTGAGTTCCGTGAGCGTGGGAGGTTCCAGCTCCTGGGTGACCAAAGGACACGTTCGATCTTGGTTGGGGGAAGATGAATTCACCCTTCCAAGTGTAAGCATGTCTATCATTTTTTGTAACCACAAAGATCCTTCTTGAAGCGTGATCTAAGTAGGTCACTCTGTCTGGGCTATCTGGATCTTTAAACTCATAGATCATGATTGTTCCTAGATCGATTGGTCGATCAGATTTATACCTCCAAAAGGCTTCGTCCGTCTCTTGGTTCAAAAGCAGATCTATACTCTTGTTGTCCTGAGGAACCCATTCTGGTGTGAGAATTCTCGTAAGAACAAATTTCCCTCAAGGGGTCCTGGGCTCTACACCCATGTTTCCTTGCTCCAGGTCACCTAAGTCTGTTTCTGGAATCACATTCCCGAATTCGTCTATCCTATCTGGGTGGCTGGTGACTACATATATTGTCCCTTCTTTGTCTAGGTAAGCTCCATTTTCAAACTTTACAGCGGGGTGCTCTAGTCCAATGGACTGGTCAGGGTTTTTAATCTGGACCATGGATCTTCCTAGACCGTCCTCATAGATGCTAGCACCTAATCGGTTGGTCCTAAGGTATTCGAGCTGCATTTTGTATGGACCTTCTACTCTGTGCAAGTATGACACACCGGAACTTCCTGTGGGTCTGTCCATGCCTTGAGACATCTCTGATTCACTAGTCTCAGAGCTAGGGTGGTATGAGTGGTGGCTCAACTGCTAGGCCCAAGACCTAGCAGTGTGGTTGACACTAGCCTCTAAAGACCTGAGACTATGTCTATCTCGCCCTAGATGTCGCCCTGATCTAAGGTTCATAAGCCTAATTGAAAAGTCCAATTGTGCCCAAGTACAAACCTCGTTGCTGAGTTCTTTTGTATCAGTTACTTGATTCCTTTTAGTTGATTACCGTGTTTATGGTCTTGTCTGATATAGCGTCATCAGGTATACTTGAGAGTATGTCCGCACTTGAAAATTGATCGTTCCCCGTTAAGTTCTCTTTCCTTTAAAGTTCTCAATTGTACACAGGTTATGTCCTTAGCTTGAACTTGACTATTTAGGTATTCTTCCACTTGATAAGTGCAAAATGTTGTCCTGGCCTACTCCTATCACTTGTCGTTCTTAGCCTAAGCTAGGAATTGACAGAGGGAGTTGAGAGTTTCCAACCTTTTGCTTCCTGCTTGGTTGCCCTTGAATGCCCAGAAAGTGTGTTCCCAAGCTTGCACTTACACTTGCTTAGCACGCCTTTTGATGCTCTCAATAGATCTGTACGAGTTCCAAGTTAGCTTAAGATTTAAATTCCAAAGACAGAACCAATCACTTTCAGTCATATAACACAAGCATCAATTTGCACTATGATTTTCTTGGAAGACAATTCTAGTGATCCCTGAATTTGTTCCCCCTGGGTATGGTCAACTTCAAAATACCCTATCTGAAAATCAACGCATTATCTTTATAAAAAACAGTTGGGGACATGTAGTATATGCCACGAGCTTTCCGACAAGCCCAAGCGCTCAAAAATTGGATTCCGCATGAAGAAGTTATGACCGTTTTGGGTTTATGGCTTAAAACTGGATTCAATCTGACTGACAGATCCTAGGGTTTTTACCCAATTCACAAGTGTAGGGACCTCAAAAATGCTAATGGATTGACTATTGTGCCCTAAAATTGCCCAAACTTTAAGAAAAATTAAACCCTAATTTTTGGCTGAAAAGCCTGTCAATCGCGATCGACAGGTCTGTCAATCGCGATTGACAGAGGTGTCCGTCGGGCCTGTCAGTCGCGATCAACAGAGTCGATCGTGGCTGTCAATCACGATTGATAGAGTCGATCGTGGCTGTCAATCGCGATCGACGGTGTCAATCATGATCGACAGAGTCGATCGTGGCTGTCAATCGCGATCGACACGTTTTCCGGATTTTTCACCGCAATTTCAGTCAATCGGGGGCCTACCAGTCGCGATGGACACGTGGCTACGCGCTAAAGTCAATCAATCGTGGAATTTCGGTCAATCACGATCAACGGTGTCAATCGCGATCGACAGTGTCGGTCGTGGCTGTCAGTCGCGATCGACGGTATAAATCGCGATTGACAGGGTCCTACGTGGCAGTCAATCGGTCGTGAGAGTCTGTCGGTCGCGATCGTCAGGGTCTGTCGGTCGTGATTGACAGAAGCTGTCGGTCGCGATTGACAAAATCTGTCGATCGTGGCTGTCGATCGCGATCAACAGTGTCGGTTGCGATTGACAGAAAAACACGGAATTTTTGAAAATTTTTTAGTGATCTAAGATGTGCTCCTTGTGCTTGTTCTTATGGTGCACTTAGTTTTGTCAAAAGTTGAAATTTTCTGTCAATCGCAATCGCCAGAGACCTGCGACCACGAGACAGTTTCTGAGATTTTCGTACCTGCGCAGCGTGCTAGAGGGGATGATGATGATGGTACCTGCAAGAACACAACAAACATGCAAAAACAATAGCACACAGAGTCGCTCTCTCGCTCTCTCTCACAAGTGGAGTGAGGGAAATGAGGTGGAGAAGGTGATATGATCAAAACTGAAAATTTTCGCGATGATGGAGATGGAGGTGGGAGATGGTGATGATGATGATGGTGATGAAGATGGTGAAGGAAAAACAAGAAAATAGATGAAAGTGAAGAAAATACCTACAACTCCAATGCATCAACTCTACGTCTTACCATCACACGCTCGTCCTCAAAGCTCGATCCCCGGCAACGGCGCCAAAATTTGGTGTAGCTCAGTGATGAGTAGCACCTCCTTTAATGTCAATCCGGGAAGACGTGAGGATGGTATGAAGACCTCGAGCAAGTGAAGGCACAAGTGCGTGACTGAGAAGCACACTAACATGCACACACATACACACACGCGCACACACAGTAAGACAAAGAGTGAGAAGCAATGGAGTTCTTAGATTACTTTCAGAAAGCTCTTACAAGTTCATTTCAATTACAATCTAACCCCAAAAATGAGCTCTCTAGCTCCTTTTATAGTTTTTGACTAGGTTTTGGCCCTGTCCAGACCTAGTGTCCGGCCTAGTTAAAAATTAGGTTCCAGGGCTTATTTGAAGGCTCAAACCGAATCTAAAAATTACGAAATTTAATATGTAGGTACTCCTAAAGCTCCCCAAGCTCAAGGACTCCTTGGCTTGTACAAAATGGAGCTGCAAAAATGTGAAATGATATTTACAATGATTATTAGTGATAAAAATCACTGTTGTTGTAGGAATTTCTTCTAATGATCTGCCATACATATCTTCGAGCTCCCTACTTGCTCTTCCTCCCTGCGTGTCCATCTCTTTGATATGCATTAGTGTCTTGAAAAAATATTGGCCTACTTGCCGGATCGTCGTTGACTACTTTGTCTGCTTGTGCTTTCTCTTCTCTCGGACTCTCTTCTTGTGCTTCCTTGTCTTGTTAGTCCTTCAGCTCCAACACTCTTGCACTTAGGTCATCTCCTATATATGTGCATCTCTCTTCGTTCTCTTCAATGGTCACTACAATTTTCTTGGTCTTTTCTTTATTATCATATGATTCTCCTATTATGGCCTCTCTCTTAGGCATTCGTACCAAAATTTTGCGGTCGTCAACTTCATATTTCTTGAAGTTTTCTAGTACTTCAAACAATGATTCCTCCTCTTCTTGTTTCACCGCTTTTCTTTTCTTTTTCTTTTGACTGCTCTCACTTCCGTCCTTTGAGTTTACCGTTTTAATACTTGTGAGAGGTTCTTCTTCTTTCTGGGTGAACACTCCTATATCTTCTAGATAATGCTGCTCTGAGTTAAAGCAACTATCCATCACAATGGACTCTAGATCATCATCATTCTCTTCTTCTTCTATGACATCACTAGGGTCACATTCTTCTAGCAAGGGCTGACACATGAACACTGAAATATCATAACCCTCCTCATCACAATGAGGTGTCCATTGTTCTTCATTGACAGCAATGTCCATGGTGGCTAAAATTTCTAGCCAGCCATGAGGCTCAAATTCCTCATCCGGAAAGATCATCGGTGTATAGGTTGGGTCCTTAATTGGTCTATCTCCTGGAGAAGTTCCTTCTTCTCTTGTTGTTAAGCGTTTTTCCTCTTCCTCCGTGACCTTGCACATCCACAAATGAGTATCTTCATGCAACCAAGATGGATCAGGTGAACTTTCCGAATGCACAGAGATGTAGTCTTCTTTTGCTTTGTGGATAGGATTCCACTGTAGGGGTGGTACATCTCTAAAGGTGTAATCCTTCAAATTGACCTTGGTGGTGACCCCTAAGTGCTGCAAGTACAAGGAGTTGGTTCCCCAATCCTGTACTATTTGCAATTGTCGTAGGAAGGGTCTTCCTAGGATCATTTCATAAACATTATTTTTCTCAAAGTCACATATAGCAAATGTGTGCTCAAACTCTACACCAGAAGTAGTTAGAGTTATCCCTTCTAGCAATCCTAGAGGCCTTTCAAAATGACCATCGGCCATTTGAAGCTTCATTCTAGTTGGTCTTAATGTGGGTTTGCCCCATTGCTTCCACAAGGAGGTGGTCGCAATAGCAACACCAGCACCTAAATCTATGATTGCTTTGGTTGTGTAACCTTGGTAGGTGATTGGAAGATAAGTATTACCTTCTTCACCCTCACACATGTCCCCTATTTTGTCTAGAGGTATCTCTGGTACTTTCTGCTTAGAGCCTGCTTTTGGCATATTGGACTCAAGTTCTGGGACCTGATCCTTCACATGATTCCATAGCTCAGGTTTTGCTTTGAGCAACTCTTCTACAGTGAGGTGACACTGAACCTTAGTGTTCTTCATGACATCAGTGTTCCTTGGGACGACTGAGTCTTCATGTCTAACTAGTACTGTGGGAGCTCAGATCTGAAGAGATTCGGATTCCCATGGGCTTGGAAATTGAGGCAGTTCTTCTAAGGTATTAGATTCAAAATCTAATCTTTCGTCTTCTTGTGGTTCTGCTTCATCTCCGTAAATAGATGGAATGTCTTGGGGAAATTGATCATGAAGGTCATCAATCTCAGGAATAGGAGGGAAATTACCCTTCTCCTTGGCCCATTTCTCTTCTTGTATTTCCCGCAAGAACTCTTGAGAGTACTGTTGGATTGAAGGAGGTATTCCAACATCCGTGGAATTAGGAACATAAGCTCCCATTGGTGGTGAGCTTCCTCTTTCAATAACTGGTTGAGCCTGTGGAGGTAAAGAAACTTGTGGTTTGTTTACCAACTGCTCTAATCTTTCTAGTAAGCCTTGGAAATGCAAATCTGGTTTGACAGAGTTTGTCTGATTGAACTTTTGACTAGTCTCAAGTATAGCTTGAGCTTGTTCTACCATTTTCATGCACATTCTCATCCGTTCAATCTCTAAATCTGCTCTAGGGTAACTCTTGTCTAGATTTGCAGTTGTTGGCCCTTCTTGAAGTCGAGCCTGGTAGGCCTTGAACATCATGTCCAAGCCTTCTGGGGTTGGATCTGCAAGAACACACCCTGGTTGCGGTCTATTTACAATGGGGGGTGGGGTGGGATGAGATGGTGTGGATGGAGTTTCGGCATGTGAGGGGTTTTGAGATGCAATGTCTTCTATTTTTGTTTTTGTGTCTTTCAAGATTTCTTCTAGTTCCGATAACTTCTTATTCCACTTGCGATTAGCTTTCTCTCTAGTATCCTTCCATGTTCTTGTTTTCCTCCTACTAGGTTCTCTCGATTCACTTGACTCCGATTGTTCTACTGGTTTATCTTGTTTTAAGGCTTGTGCTCTAGTGACAACTTGTATAGGAGCCACATTACTGCTACTTGAACTTGAGTCCGCCACTAATCCTACCACATTAATGGGTGTTATCTTGGGTGCACTAGAGGGGTTTCTTGGACAATCTCTGGGGAGATGTTCTTTGCAACATTCAGGACAAAAAGCTTGTATTGTGATAGCTTGTCCTTGATTCGGAGATGGTGGGTGGGGACAATCACGAAGGAAATGGTCACCCTGACATCTAAAACATGGTCCTCTAGGGGCTTGTGGTCTTACTTGTCTCAACTGGGGCCTAGGGTTAGCATTTGTGTGCATGACATTGGAGTATTCAAGCTCCCAATTTTGTTCCATAGGTGGTGCCTCATACGAGTAAATCTCACTATGCTCAGGTGACTCAGTGTAATAAGCATGTGGACTACCTTCATGGGAGTAGTCTGAACTATGAGCATGAGAGTCATTATCTGGTATCAATGGGGTTAGTGGCACCAAGGCTCTATGTGGGTTTTCCTCTCCCACAGCATACTTGAATGGAATCACATTGGCAGGAGCTGGTGGTTGGTTCCCCAAGACTGGTTGTGGCCTATATGGTGCCTGATATTGTTGTTGTGGTCTATAATATGGCTGTTGGTATTGGTTTTGATACCTACCTTGTGGGTAAGGTTGCTGATAATTCTGTCTAACAGCCTGCCTATTGTAGGGACAATCTTGAGCTGTATGGTTTGTGTACTTCCTTTCAATAGTGCAGTATGGGGTATTCCTTTCTCTCATGTTCTGGTTGTGCATTGGGCATACATTAGCCATGTGGTCGCCTCCACAGGTATAACATCGGTTCAATGAGGTGACTCTCTGTGTTTGTCTATTTTGGACTCCCAGCTTCTTGGCAACTTGCTCAGCTATCTCATCTATTTCCGTGGAGACTTTTGAAGTATGACTAGTAGAACTATCAGAATCCTTATAGAGTTTGGACAATCCTAACTCCTCACCCAAGTTATCTTCTATGTCAATGCACGTCCGCACACACTCTTCTATGGATCTAGGCTCTTTCAAGTACACATATGATATTAACTTTGTGCTCAATAAGCCATCTAAGAGCAAAGCCACTTGCTTGGCTGGTGTGGGTAACTCTGGAGTAGGGCATCTTTCTAGGTATTGTCTGAACCTTCTCCCTGCTAGTCGCACTGTTTCTTGGGGTGTCTGCTTGAAACTGTGGATCAAAGATGATGTGTTATGCCTGATACCACTCTTGGAAAATTCTACAATGAATTCCTCTAGCAGCTGACCTATATCACGATAGTTGCGACTACTCAGTGGTTGAAACCAAGCTAAGGCAGTGCCCTTAAGAGCCAAACCAAATGCCTCGTACTGGGTGAACAAATCCTCAACCTGTTCAGCTCTTAACACTTGTTTGAACTCAGCCACATGATCATAAGGATCTCCTGATCCGTCAAAATAATTCTTCATTGCCTTGATCACTTGAGTGGGTCTAAGGGTTCTTGAGTGCTCTCAGGGCCTAGGCAATGGAAAATCCTGTTCATCTCTTTGTTGCCTATGTGCTTGATGTCTCTCTCTTTCAGGTCTTTCATTTTCAAATCCTGACCTATTTCTGCCCACAGTGTGTGCAAAACTTACCTCAGGTCTCTCTCTATTTCTCTCTCTCTGGGCTTCATGAGCTTGGGAAGATCCCACTCCTTGGAGGCCATGGGAAACATTGGATCTTGATGGAGGAAAAATCAATTCACTCTTCCAAGTATATGCATGTCTATCATGTTCCGTCACCAAGAATATTTTCTCTCATGTGTTATCCAGGTAGACAACTTTGCCTGGTATCTCTGGATCTTTGAACTCGTAGATGATAACTATGCCCAATTGGCTAGGTTGATCTGGCTTGAATCTCCAAAAGGCGTCCTCAGTTTCTCTATTCAAGAATAGTTCTATGCTTTTGTTGTCTTGAGGGATCCAATCTGGAGTGATCACTCTCGTCAAAACTGACTTGCCTCTGGGAGTCTGGGGTCCTTGTCCTACATTTCCTTGTTCTAGGTCTCCTATCTCATTCTCAGAAATGATATTTCCAAACTCATCGATCCTATCTGGTAGGTTGGTGACCACATACATGGTTCCTTCCTTATCAATGTATGAACCCTCTTCGAACTTGACCACCGGATGTTCAAGTCCAAAGGATTGATCTGGATTTTTGAGTTGGACCACTGATCGCCTCAGGCCATCCTCATAAATGCGAGCACCTAATCCGTTGGTCCGAATATATTCCAATTGTGTCTTATAAGGACCTTGTGGTGTTTGTAGATGGGCCGTCCCTGAGCCGCCTGCAGGTTTTCCCATGCTAAAAGACATTTCTGAGTCACTTGTGTCTGAACTTAGTCTGTTAGGATGACCACTTAGTTGTTGTGCCCAAGACTTAGCTGTATGGTTGACACTAGCCTCAGAAGATCTAATGCTTTGTTTATCCTTGCCTAGGTGTCTACCAGATCTCCGGTTCATAAGCTTTGGTTAGAGTCCAAAATTTCCCTTGGTATGGTTCAAAATCCTTTGGAGTCCCCTTGGGTTCCAGGTCCCACCTGAAGGTCAACTTCAAATTATCCTATCTGAAAATCAATGCATTATTCTTATAAAAAAGAGTTGAGGCCGTGTAGGATTCGAAACGAGCTTTCCAACGAGCTATAGAGCTCAAAAAATGGAATTTGGATGAAAAAATTATGTCAAATCAGGCTCCTGGGGGTCAAAACAGGCAAACAGGACCTTTTAGAGAAAATCGCGATGTTGTGAAATCAAGAGAATCGCGATTTTGTGAAATCAGAGAATCGCGATTTTGAGCACAAAATCGTGTTTTTGAAAATCGTGATGTTGAGCACAAAATCGTGTTTTGAAAATCGCGATTTTGAGCACAAAATCGTGTTTTGAAAATCGCGATTTTGTACCTTGGATGAAAATCGTGTTTTTAGAGCATCGTGTTTTAGAGAATCGCGATTTTATCTTAGAGAATCGTGATTTGTGAGAATTGCGATTTTGAGAAGAGGATCGTGTTTTTTTGAAAATCACGATTTTGTCTCAGAGAATCGTGGTTTCCACAAAGTCGTGTTTTTACAGAATCGTCTTTTCACAAAATCGTGTTTTTGCTGAAAATCGTGATTTGTGAGAATCGCAACTTTGAGCACAGAATCGTGTTTTAGAGGATCGCGATTTTGTCTCAGAGAATCGTATTTCCACAAAATCATGTTTTTGGCTGAAAATCGTGATTTGTGAGAATCGCGATTTTGAGCACAACCACAGAATCATATTTTCTCATAATCGTATTTTTTTGGCTGAAAATCATGATTTGTGAGAATCGCGATTTTGTGCACAACCACAGAATCGTGATTCTGAGAATGACCAAAGAATCTTGATTCTTTCAGCAAGCTTTTAGGCGGGAAACAGAAAATCGTGATTTTCAAAAAAAATTGAATTTTCACACAATCACGATTTTCATCACAGAATCGCGTTTTTTGGCTGGAAATTCAAATTTATGAGCGTCGAGCAATGGCGAGCTTTGCATGTGCAGAAAAGCATGAAAAAAACACAGCGCTTGCACTCTCTTGCACTTCCTAACTCCTTACCACACAATAATGCAAATGGTATGAAAATAGTGAAAATGCACTAAAAAACAAGAAATTTCTATGAAGAAGAAGATGGAAGAAGGTGGAGATGATGATGATGATGAAGATGAAGAGGAAAAAACAGAAAATGAACTGAAATGACAGTTTTTTTACCTTCCAATGTCGCAAATCTACGATCTTACCATCACAACGCTCGTCCTCGAAGCTCTCTCCCCGGCAACGGCACCAAAATTTGGTGTAGCTCAAGTGTAAGCACCACCTCCTTTACTTGTCAATCCGCGGAGTAGTGAGGACCGGTATGAAGACCACGAGCAAGTGAAGGCACAAGTGTGTGAGTGAAAGCACACAAGGATGCACACACATACACACACACGCACACAAAGCAAGATCAAAGCAAGGAATAATGGAAAGCTTCTATTGCAAACGAGTTCTCTTACAAAGCTCTATTCTCTAACAAGCTAACCTCAAAAATGAGCTCTCTAGCTCTTTTTACAGTTTTTTGACTAGTTTTGGCCCTGTCCAGACCTAGTGTCCGGCCTAGTTAAAAATTAGGTTCGAGGGCTTATTTGAGGGCTCAAATGGAGTCTAAAAATTATGAAAATTTGTAGGATGATAGTTCTAATACTCCTCAAGCTCAAGGACTCCTTGGCTTGAACAAAATGGAGTTACAAAAATACAAAATGGTATTTACAATGGTTTTTAGTGATGAAAATCACTATTGTTGTAGGTGATTCTTCTGAGAATTTGACATACACTTCTTGGAGCTCCCTACCTGCTCCTTCTTCTTGTGTGTCCACCTCTTTGATGTGCTCCTGTGCTTTGTCCTTCACCTTCAGCTTCAACAAGGGGACACTAGTAGTTCCACAATCTGCAGAGGCTACTAAGGAGACTGAGGTATGTCCTGTCTCTCCCCCCTCACATCATTCACCGATAAGGGAGGAACAGAAGGTTCACATTGATCATAATAACCGGGACATTGCATAATTGAGCCGACCAGAAAGGGTACTACTGGTGTCCCAGCTCACTGCTGATTTTGAAGACCAAATAATACAAATCATGAAGGAAGCTCACATAGAAAACAAACAATTAGAGCAAATTTTGAAGCCCTTCAATGTACCATATGGTCTTCTAAAGGAACAAACGCGGCATTATATAAGGACAACCACTAATCAAGAACCTGATAGCAACCTCCAGTTCGACAAGAACACTTTCAATTACACTTAAGAGGAGTTCGAGAAGGCGGATCCCATCTGGAGGAGGAAAATTTTGGAAAAGAATCCCACATTGCAGGTATAGTGGGAAGCATCACCATATGTGCTTCAAGTCAATCCATCCTTTTGTTCTGTACACCGCAGATGTGCCTGGATGCAATTTTGGGAAGGACAGCGCCAAGGCAATATCAATAATCAGTGGCTCAACTATTGGTTGTTACTTAGTCCGCCATATAATTACTTATCGACGAAGGAATATATGGTAAAAACTATGGAATTTTGGATTGCCAGATATGCTACAATCCCTGATTTAGCTGTTAAAATGACAAATAAGATATTTAGCATGCTACTTACGGTAATCAAAGTATTCCAATACGCAAAATACAGTTTTTTGAATTTCATTGGCATTACGCAAGGATCGGAAGCACTCATTTTTTATCTATCCACTATTCCAAGCCGCCTAACACTTATGGCATAATTATTCTTGAATCATGTTTTATCCGTCAACATATATGCAAACTTTCGAAGAAGCATTTTTCACTGGCTTTTTTGAAATAGATTCAGAGATTTTTGTAAAAATGACTTCAAACTTGAATGCGCGTCTGGTTGCTTATGAAACAAGTTTTTTTGCAGATCACCGACAAGCACCAGAGAATGGAGTTAAGTCCCAACAGTGGAAAGAATTTATGATTTGTCACGCTAATTTGCTGAATCAACGAGAGCAAGCAGCCATAAAGACATTCACACGTTGCCACAAAAAGCCTGTCGGGGACGACAGAGTTCAAGAGGAGGGACCTGTGGAAGGGGAATCAAGCAAGAAAAGAAGAAGAAGAAGATCAAAGTCAAAAACAACTCAATAAAGAATGAAGATCATGATAACAGAAGAACCACCCTCTGCCCAAAGCCCCGTAGGGGCACGCATCAGGCAACAACGCTGAACATCCAGGTCTTGAGGATTGGAATTAAAGATCAATCAGAACCAGGACATTTCATGGGAAGGACGGACCAGGGCCAGGAACTATACAGGAAGAAGTGCAAGATAATATTTGGCAGGTAATAATCCTTCCGTTGACAGCGTGTGGTGAAAAGAAAGTAAACAGGCTCAAAGCAATACAACAGGGTCACATGTTTGCAACCAAGACAAATCAGAGTACCACAAGCAAGACATAGGTCACTGGTGGCGTGCGTGGCAACCTGACTTATTAGGCAAGACAAATGCATCAGGCCTAGAGAATGTAAAAGAAGAATCAAGAACAGGGCCATTAAAACGGAACGCCAGTCCAACCAGTAGGTAGGACTGACCAAGGGACGCATGCGAACAACAAGCTGAAGACAAGAAGTAAAGCCTGTCAAGGGACAACAGAGACAAAGAGGGGGAGAGTGTTGCAGAGCAAAGGAGCATAAGAGAAGAGCCCCAAAATTTTCAAATTAATGGGCATATTTTTCTTCTTCAAAGTCCTACAGAATTCCCTCGAGCCATGTAAATGCACTAGAGGAGTCCTCTAGTTGCATAATCCCCATTTGTTGTAAAATATCCCTTGTAAACTAGTAGGAAATTCACCTTTTTTGTAATAAAGTGCCGGTCTCTTGTGTGAAAGGACCAAACTTAGGGCACATGTATATAAGTCACTTTGTGACTCTTTGTAGAGACTTTTTGCCATTGTGAAGAAGGAGCTCTCCAAAATTTCGAATTTACCTCTTTCTTGCAGATTTCCATCTTCTCTTTGATCTTGTATGTGTGTGTAATGCTTGGAATGTGTGTGTAGGACTGTTGTCTACCCCTCCCCACTATTTTTGAGCTATTGTAGTGTGTGTGTGAGCTTGTAGGAGTTGTGGCGTGAGTGTGGGTGCTTCCCGCCATTCACTATTTTGGTCATAACTTGAAGCAGAGCTGTCCGAATTGAGTGAAACTACTTCCAATAGATGCGTCTTGTGGAGAGCTTCGAAACAAGTACCTTATTTACTATGTTAGGAGTTCGGAGCTAGGAGTAATCCTTGATTTTCTGAAAACTGTTCTAAGAGGTATCGCGGGAGACACTTTCAGTTTACCAGTGAACTTGAGAGGTGGATTAGTCTTTTCTCATTCATAGCAGCTGAACCACTTCATGTTCCATCATGTGTGCACATGTCCTCATACACTTGGTTAGGTCGTTCGATCGGATTGACATTTAAATGTGTTTTAATTTCCCACTATATGCACTTGTGTTGCAATAGAGGTACAGTCTCATTGGCACAAGTCCTTGAGTCTTCTTGACTCAAGTACACAGAGTGGTATATCTCTAAAAGTATCATCCTTCAGATTGACTTTGGTTGTGACCCCTAAGTGTTGCAAGTACAAGGAGTTGAGTTCCCAATCTTATACTACTTGTAGTTCTCATAGGAAGGGGCTTCCTAGAATCATTTCATAGATGTTATTTTTGCCAAAGTCACATATAGCAAAGGTGTGTTCAAACTCTACACCACAAGTGCTTAGAGGTATCCCTTCTAGAAATCCTAGAGGTCTTTCAACATCATCGTCATCCATTTGAAGTTTCATTCTAGTTGGTCTTAATGTAGGTTTTCCCCATTGCTTCCACAAGGAGGTGGTTGCAATCGCAATAGCAACACCTAAATCTAAGATAGATTTGGTTGTGTAACCTTGGTAGGTGATTGGAAGATAAGTATTACCTTCTTCACCTTTGCTCATGTCTCCTATTTTGTCTAGAGGTATCTCTAGGACTTTTTGCTTAGAGCTTGCTTTTGACATATTGGAATCAAGTTCTAGAACTTGATTTGCCATATGTTTCCACAACTCAGGTTTTACTTTGAACAACTCTTCTAAGGTGAGATGAAATTGCACCATAGTGTTTTTCATGACTTCACTGTTTCTTGGAACCACTCGGTCTTCAATTCTTATTAGTATTGTGGGAGTTCTCATCTGAAGAGATTCAAATTCCCATGGGCCTGTGACTTATGGAAACTCTTGCAAAGAATTAGATTCAAACTATAATCTTTCATCTTCTTGTTTCTACCTCGTCTCCATAAATAAATGGAATGTCTTGGGGATATTGATAATGAAGTTCATCAATTTCAAGAATAGGAGGAGGATCAGTCCTCTCCTTGGACCATTTCTCTTCTTGTATTTCCCACAAGGACTCTTGAGAGTACTGTTGAATTGAAAGAGGTGATGTGGAATCACGAACATAAACTTCCATTGGTGGTGAGCTTTCTCTTTCAACATTTGGATTAGCCTATGGAGGTAAAGAAGCTTAGGCCTTGTTTACAAACTACTCTGGTCTTTTTAGTAAGCCTTGGAAATTCAAACCAAGTTCGATAGAATTTGTTTGATTGAACAATTGAGTGGCCTCAATCATAGCCTGAGCTATTTCTACCATTTTCATGCACAATTTTGTTCGTTCAATCTCTAAATCTGTTCCTCAGTGACTCCTATCTAGGTTTGTAGTTGTTGGCCCTTCTCTAAGTCGAGCCTCATAGGACTTGAACATCATGTCCAAGCGTTCTAGGGTTGGATCTACGAAGACTTATCTTGCGCTCGTTGGTGATGGGGTTACATGAGGTTGATTAGATGGTGATGATGATGGTGGTGGTGTACGAGAGTTCATCTGAGATGTGATTTTTGTAAGTGTACCTTTGGTCTCACTTAAGCTTTCTTCAAGCTTTCTCATCTTCTTTGTCCATTGTCTTTTCATTCATTCACGACTATCTATCCAAGATCTTGCGCTTTTCTTAGCTAGACTCTTAGTCGCACTAACCCTTCGTCTCTTTTCTTAACCTAAGTGTTGGTTCTACTGTAATGCCTGAGCTCTGGTGACTACTTGCACTAGGGCAATGGAAGTCACACTTCCATTAGAATGTACTACTAACTCAATGATGTTAAAAGGAGGATCTTTGACACATTGTTTGGGTTCTTGGGACAATCTCGTAAGAGGTGCTACTTCCCATAATTTGGGCGAAAACCTTGAATTGTCACTGATTGGGGTTACATCAGTGCACCTATAGGGCAATCACAAATGAAGTGATCTCCCTCGCATCTGTAGCATGGTCCTCTAAGTGTTGGGGTTCTTATCTCTCTAGGTTGAGGATTGGTGTTTGGATTTGTATACATGACATTGGAGTATTCTAGCTCACCATCTATTCCCTGGTTTGTGACTCATATTGATATGGATAATCCTCATGTGAGTATATAATGGGAAAAGAACTTCCTTAAGGGAGAGATGAACGGAGAGAAGAGGACAATCTTTGTACCTATCTTCTCACATAGGCTGATTGTGATCAGGACCGAGGAATTACATTGGCAGAAGGAGTATTTCTTATTTTTCATCATTGAAATCTCTATAAATGAAGACATTAATTAATTACTTTCATTCATCATATTTATTCTGCGCAAGTGTGTAAATGATCTCTATTTAAGAGGAGTTATTCTATTTTTGCATCGTTGAAATCATAGTGATTCTAAACTTATGTACACAATTAATCTTTCTATGTGAGAAGAAGAATCAATGCTACGATTTGTTCTTGTGAGTGAATTTGACTTGAGTTAGTAGGTATGCATTGTTGAACCCCAACACAAAGCTACAAGGAATGCAGGTACATACACATATGCACACACTCATACACACACACACATACACATACACACACACATACACATACATAGACACACATACAATCACATACACACACATACAACCACATACACACATATACATACACATGCATACACACATACACATATACATACACATACACACACATACACATACACATACACACACATACACACACGCACATACACATACACACATAGACATATACACATACACACACGTACATACACACATACAAATATACACACACATACATACAGTCATATGCATATAGACATGCTTACACACATATACACATACACACACATATACACATACACACACATACACATAAGCACATATAAAAACGCATAGACACATATATATACACATGCATAAACACACATACACATACACACACATATACATACACACACACATACTCACATACACAGACACACACACACATACAGATACATACATACACATAGACACACACACACACATACACTCACATGCATATGTACACACAAATGCATATGCATACATACATATACACACATATGCATACACACATATACACATACACATATAGATACATACACATAGACACACACACACAAAGTCACATGCACACATACACACACACATGCATATGGATACATACATACACACATGCATACACACTCATGCACATGTAAACATATGCATACACACATGCACATATTTAGATACACATACACACATATAGATACATACACACACATACACTCGCATGCATACATACACAAACATGCACATACACACACATATACACATACACATGCACACATATACATACACATACATACATGCATATAGACATAGACACATACACTCACATGCATACATAGAATCACATGCATACATACACACACATGCATATGCATACATACATACATACATACACATGCATATGCATACATACATGTTTGAGGAGATGGGGGACACCTTCCAGAGATGAGATGGTGCTGCAAATTCTTACTTCACACTAGACAAAACTGAGTTTAGGAGTGTAAAGTAGACCTCTTGATCTTTCCAAAAAGCACAAATAATCACCCATGTGCTTTGGAAGATGATCCTCAAATCATTGGATCAAAGAAGATAAGTTGGAGTTTCATTGTGAACCAAAAACTTGTTATTTTGGTCACTACACCTGCTCAAAGAAATGAACAGTACCCCTTCTCTGCTAACAATTGAGCAAAATCCTTCTCGGCATATCTAATTATCTTGGGTAGCTAATTTTTTGAAGTTACTTCACTTGAAATGATAAACTATGTTTTGCAATTTAGAGATGTATCTCGAAATTTTTGAGTACGAACAGTATGCCGACTAGTGAGCAATGTTTTGCTCATAACTTGAGATTGACTAAGCCAACTAAAATGAAACTTTGTATCAAGAAAATAGACAGCTAATATATCTATACCAACTTAAATCACTAAAAAGGATCAAGTACAAACTGAGAAATAGATCAGAGAAGTTCACTATTTTTAGTGGTACATGAGAGAGTAGAAGAAATGAGATATGATCAAAATGTATGTTTTAATGCACATAAACTACAATGTCATTCGCAATAAATGGTTGCCCAATATGAGGGCAATGGAAGAGTTATCGTGTGAGTTCAATATCCATATAAAATCCCTCTGAAATCTATGCTATATCTGGCTAGATTAGGTTGCATTTCATGCGACTAGGTAGTCCCTTTTTTATAGCCTTTTTTTGGAGCCAAAATTGAAATTTGAATACAAATCTTTACCTAAAAGTGTTCCAAGGTTTTAGGAATTGATTTTCTATTAATCCTCACCAAATAGTTTGTGGAAAGATTCTCTTGAGAACTCGTGATTGAAGTGATTTCACTTATGCACTTTTAGAAGAAGTAAAAATCAATCTTTTACAAGAGGTCATTCATGTGCTAATACATGAATGCACATGTGAGCCTTAGGATAAGTGATCAAGCATTTAAGCTCCCCCTCAAGCCTAACATGCTTAGGCTTCAACTCTTTTTAATCTCTTGGATTCAATCATCATCTTGAACCTGTTCAATTTAGTTCCATCTAAAGATTTAGTTAGCACATCTGCACATTGTAAGTTTGTAGATACATATGATAGTTGTATGTCCTTGATAAGAAGCTTCTCTCTCACATAATGGTAATGGACTTCAATATTCTTAGTCCTTGCATGATACACAGGATTCTTTTCTTCGCATGGTTGGCTTGCCTGAGTGAAAATTGTGTTGGCAAGGCTGGTGGTTGCTCTCCTTTTTATACCCAAATCTGCTTCATGCCCGGAAGTACTTTCTTCTTGAAATCTCTTGGTCTATTTGATATAGCGGTTGTCCTGTACTATCTCGCTCTCCTTTTTGGTTGAGATGTTGTGACGTCTTTAGTTGTTGCGTTAGAGGAGGAGGTGGTTTGTCTTTGAGTCTGTTCTTCGTTGGTTGAGTTCTTTTTTTTGACACGTACAACATCCTTTTTGCTAAGATTACTCCTAGAAGAACTAAGACAGTGTGTGGTGCCATGATCTTTGAGCATGCAGTTGTCTAATTCTAATGTAATACATTGTTCATTACCCAAACTTGAAGAAGTTAGGTTCAAGTTGAATGCATGGTCATAAATCCAATCTTGACCTAAGACAAGTGGCTCTATAAGGTCTTCATCATGACACACTAGCATTTTGACTTTCATTGGAACATCTTGAAGGTAGATGGGAAGTTCCACCTTGCTCAAACAAGGGAATTCCACACCTCCCAATCCTATAAGATATGCTTCTATGGGCTTGATGTCCAATTGCAGGTCTTTGCAGTACGAAAGTCTAACTGCACTCGTTGCTGCACTTGAGTCAACCAATGCTCTCACAGTCCTTACACTCTTTTCTTGTCCTACCTCTATGGTCACAAAGGGACGTCGGTCGATGATTCGAGAAGTAATTGTGCCCGATTTTTGGCACATGTCCATGTGATATTTTGGGGCTTTCGGGTTGACATCTAGGCCTAGTCTTCTTAACTTATTTCTCCTTATGCGCTCTCTAGCCTCTGCCTGTGCTTCTTCTCTGACTCTCAACTCTTCTTCTTTTTGCTTCTTAGCAGTGTTTAGTCTCATTAGCATATCCTCTGTAAGAGGTTCTTGATATAACTTGACTTGACAACCACTGATATAGTTTGGCAAGATATCACCTTCTAAAGTGGCCAATGGCATTGCACCACTAGTGGAGATTCTATTAATGATCATGGGTCCATATCCTCGTTTCTCCAATTTTTGGGCATGTTGCTTTAGTGTATAAACCAGCACTAGATCTCCCTCTTTCAATCCTTTATCTTTGATGTGTGCATCAAATTATGCCTTTTTCCATTTCTTTGCAGCATAAATGCTTGCTGTCGCTCGTCGCCTCATCTCACCTAAGCGTTCTAGATCAAAGATCCTAGAGGACAATTCATGTCCATTCCACTCATGCTCTTGTGCTACTCTCAAGGCTGGGATTAGGAGGTCCAATGGTAGCACATTGTTCTATCCGAATACCATCTAAAATGGGGTGGCATTGAGTACCATTTTGTATGCAAGTCGGTATGCCCAAACAGCATGATGAAGTTGTTTGTCCCAATCAGAGCATTTATTATTTACTAGTTTCATCAATACATTACATAGGATCTTATTTGTGCTCTCAGCTTGTCCATTAGCTTGTGGATGATAGGGGGCAGACTTCTTATGTATCAACATGAATTCTTGAAGGAGATTTTCAATGACTTCGTTTAAGAAGTGTGAACCTCTATCACTTACTAACTCTATTGGTAACCCATATCTAGTGAACACGTTCTCGAATAAGAACTTAGCCGTCATTTGAGCATCATTCTTCGTTGTGGCTTGTACTTCCACCCACTTGGTAAGGAAATGAGTGGCTACAATAATGTATTCCGCATGGGAGTTCCTAGCTGGGGGGTTAATAGGACCTACAAAGTCTATACCCCACTTTGAGAATGCACGTCCTCCCATCATTGGCCTCAAAGGCATCTCATCTTTTTGTATTGGATATTGTGCGCGTTGGCAAGTGTCACATTTCTTCACATAAGTATGTGCATCCATAGGAAGAGTGGGCCACCAAAGTCCTGAGAACATAATGGTCTTAATTACTCGGTGAGGCCCAAAGTGTCCACCTACAAAACCACTATGTACAGTTTCTAAGACTTTCAAATAATCTGATTCATGAACGCATAGTCTTAAGTATCCATCTTTGCCTCTCCGATATAGGTTGGCTCCTACTAACGCATAGTCTTTAGCCTCTTGCTCCATGCTCCATCTTCTTGCAAGACTAGCCTCATTAGGTAATGTTCCCGATCTCATGAACTCAACCAATGGAGCACTCCATTCTAGAATTAATGATACATGATAGAGTCTCATGCTCCACTGGGGGTCTCTCCTGGCACATTGGACAATTCTTAATCCACTCATGTATTTCTTTATCCATGGTAGGCCAATACACTCGTAAACGTTTTAGGTTCTGCAATGTTTGTTGTTTAGAGTAGTGATTTCCTAGCAATCCTTCATGGGCTTGTTGCAACCAACTAGTATGTTTATCCTCCTCAACACAACAAGCTAATACACCCTCTGTACCTTGTTTGTACATACTTCCTGCCAATATTTGATATTTTTGTGATTTTATAATTTCTTCTTTGTTTGTTTGTACATTCTTATTTGCGGGTCCGAAGGTTAGGATAGGTACCAACTTATTTTCCCATTTAGGAGCAACTTCTAAATTGAACGGATAAGCATCGGGCAATTCATCAGACACTCCTTGCAATGACTCGCCTGAAGTGATGCGAGAAAGGTGATCTGCCCTAAGGTGGGTTCTACCTTTCCTCACAACCACCTCAAAGTCATATTCCATCAGTAAGAGGAACCATCTTACCAAGTGTCCTGTATTGCAAGGTTTATTGAACAAATACAATAAGGCTTGATGATCAGTAAAAAACTTGAACTTGTTGGCCAATAGATAGTGTCTAAACTTCTTTATGGCATATACCATGCCTAAGCCTTCTCTTTCCGTTGTGGTATAATTTTGTTTAGCTGCATTCAACTGTCTGCTAGCATATGCAATGGGTAAATCTAGATTTCCTTCACCTATGGGTTGTGCTAGCACACATCCTATAGCATGATTGGAAGCATCTACATGGACATGGAAGGGTTTACTCCAATCAGGAGTGGTCAATATTGGTGTTGAGCACAAACGTCTTTTTAGCTCATTGAAGGATTTTTCACATTCGTCAGTCGACTCAAAATTTGTAAAGAGACCATAAAGAGGTTTGGCTATGATTGCATACATGTGGATAAACCTATGATAGTATCCACAATGGCCCATAAAGGCTTGTACCTCTTTAATGTTCCTTGGCCTGGGAAACTCAGCTATGGCTCTAACTTTGTCCTCATCTGTTGATATTCCATTCTTAGAAACAATGTGACCTAAGATTTCACTTTGGCGTACCATGAATACACACTTTTCTGGGTTCAAACACACTCGATATTCTCTACACTTGTTGAAAATTTGTCTGAGCTCAGGGATGTGGTATCTTCTTTCTTGGGAATGAGCACATAAATCATCGACATATACTTCTAGGCTCTTTTGCAAGAACTCCTTGAAGACATGACACATGAGCCTTTGGAATGTTGCAGGTGCATTGGTGAGCCCAAATGGCATCACTCGGAATGCAAAGATTCCCCATTCTGTGGCAAAGGCTATCTTATGTTGATCTTCTGGGGCAATGGCTACTTGGTTGTAACCTAAAAATCTATCAAGGAAGCTGTGGCATTAACGTTTTTGAGGTTAATACACACTCGCAATTTTCCACTCTGCTTGGGCACCACCACAATAGGGGACACCCATTCAGTATGCTCAATCTCATAGATAAATCAAGCGTCAATCAACCTATCAATTTCTTCCTTGATTTTAGCTGCATAAGTGTCATTATATGTGTAGGGCTTCTGTTTGGTGGGCTTGGCATCAACAGTCATGGGGATAATATGAGAGCAAATTTTTTGATCTACTACCTTCAAATCTCTATAGTGCCATGCAAACACATCCCTATATTCCCTTGATAGAGCTACAAGCTCTGCTTCTTCTTTTGCACTTAGGTTGTCTCCTATGTATGTACATTGCTCTTCGTTCCCTTCAGAAGTTACCACAATCTTTTTAGTTTTTTCTTTATTCTCATATGATTCTCTTGCAATGGCCTCTCTCTTAGGCATTCGTGCCAAAATTTTCTGATCTTAAACTTCATATTTCTTGAAATTTTCTGGTATGTCGAATAACGATTCTTCCTCCTCTTGTTTTACTGATTTCCTTTTCTTTTTCTTTTGACCTCCTTCACTACCATCCTTTGAATTTACAGTTTCAATACTTGTGAGAGGTTCTTCTTCTTTTTGGTTAAATACTCCTACATCTTCTAGATAGTGCTTTTCTGAGACGAAGCAACTATCCGTTGTCGGAAAGATTTCAACCTTTCCATTGATGACCAGAGAAAATGAAAACAATTTTAGTGGTGAACTCAAACCTTTTATATCACTGTTGATCAGTTGTTCTGGATTGATGTAACTACTTTTGAAGTGTTTATAGGTACAAGAAAATATGAAGAACATATTTTCATATTAGGGTTTTCCCTAATTTCACATTTAATGAGTGTTTTAAGTTTATACATGCAATAATTATGGGTATATAACCCTAGGATTTCATAAGTTCATATGATTTTATGTTAGTTGGGTTAAACAAAAGGGTTTCAAATGAATTATAATAGGTTAATGATAGGGTTCAGAAGGATTTGAATGGGTTTCAATAGGTTTCTAATGGGTTTCAAGTAGGTTTTCTAGGTTTTACTATATCTAAAGGGTTAAAATAGATGTTATGTAAAAACATTAATATATAAATTACATATTTAGGTATTTAAAAATTAAACTATGCTA
>CM035427.1:102873837-103026337 GCA_020310875.1 Ceratopteris richardii
TCATTGAAGTTGGACCTTTGCTGGATCTTCTGTTGATGATGGTAACCAACACAAGAAAAAGGTAAAACTCATCAATTAAGAAATGTGCACAGGAATAGGTAGATGTCATTGTTTGTCTTTAGGGGAAAAAGAAAGCAATGGATGTCTTGTAGAATTGGAAGTGCTGAAATCTTTGTAAATTGATAGTTGCTCATCACATTGTTGAGGTAAAAGTGCAGGTGTGTGGAAGATTTGAGCCAAGAAAGCTGGAGATTGAGGTAACTTGAGTCTATCCTTGCATTTTTAGATTTCTTTTTGCCCAAGTACTAGGCACCATGGGTGATCTTGGGAAGATAACATGGTGATACTAAGGAAAGGACAAATAAAGTAGCTAGATGTAAGTATGAGGGATTCAGTTGTTGACCAAATCTGAGCATTAATCTTGAGTTGTTCTGCATTTTGAAAAGAAAGATGTGATTGAGTTTATCTTTGCAAAAATTGATTGCCTTCCATAGCACTTTTTCATTTGAGAAACTTTCTTTTGTACTTTAGTGATAGCTAAGGACATAGAAACTCATAACCAATCAAGAACCATGGGATCAGTGGATCACCAAAACCAAAAACCCTAAGTAAAGTGTTCACCTTTATTTTTAGGGCAAAAATACCAAACAAATTCATAAAATTCATAAAAAACAATCAAACAAATTTCTTTCCTTGTTAGGAAGATGAACTGAGGTGTTGTGAACAAGAGTGATTGGCGAAAAATGAACAAGAAACAAAAAATGGTCAAAAAATCAAAAAATAAGAAAACACGATTCTCTGCACAGAATCACGATTTTCTATAAAAAGTGTTGATTTTGGAATAACATTTCAAGTGATTGTTGAATTGAAGTTGTTGAAGGGTATTGAAGGTAATCAGGGAGAAAAAACTACTCAGATTGGCATAAAATCAAAAGTATGAAAAAACACAATTTTCTGTACAAAATCGCGACTTTCTGAGAAAGGTTGTGGTTTTGGTGCAATAATTCAGGAATTGGGTGGTTCACCAAGAAGAGAAGGTATTGGAAGAAAGTAAGGACATAGAATACTCAAATTGCACAAGAAAAGACCTACAGAAAAAACACGATTCTCTACACAAAATCGCGATTTTCTGTAAAGAAAAATTTTTGGAATTTTTAGCAAATTTGGGTACTTGACATAAGAAAGTGTAGAGGGAGTCATTAAGATTGAGTAAGTGAAGTCGAACAAGTGAAAGAGTGAGGAAAAGTAGAAATCACACAAAATCGCGATTTTCTGGACACTATAAAAACCTGAAATTCAAAGAAAAATTCATTTGAATGAGAGTGAGGGAGAGAGAGAGTGTGGAGAGTCGAATAAAATCGCGATTTTCTGCTACAAGCAAGCTTTGGAGATATTTTCAACTTGGCAAGCAAGGTAAAAAGTCTAGCAGCATTTTGAGTACATATTTTTTGCATTAAAGTGATTAAATAACACAAAAAAGTAGGAAAATAGTAAAATCACGAAATCGCGATTTCCTGTTTTTTGTTGGTTTTCAGTAAGAAAAAAGTGTTTTTCAAGAAATTTCTTTTATTGCATGTCAAAATTTCAGTAAGGCGATTCTGTTGGAGAAAGAAAATTTTGAAAAATCAAAACTTGTAAAGATTCAAAAAATCATTCAGAATCGCGATTCTGTAAATCACACACAAAATCGCGATTTTGAACAATTGGGACATTCCAATTCCCAGAATACAATTTTCTTAAAGAAAATCGTGTTTTTACAATTTGTGAGCAATCACGATTTTCTGGGAACAAAATCGTGAAAAACACGATTTTCACACAAAATCGTGAAAAACACGATTTTGTGAACAAAATCGTGAAAAACACGATTTTCACACAAAATCGTGAAAAACACGATTTCCACAGAAAATCGTGACAAACACGATTTTCAACAAAAAATCGTGAAAAACACGATTTTCAACACAAAATCGTGAAAAACACGATCGCAAAAAACACGATTTTGTGAATAAAATCGTGAAAAACACGATTTTCAACACAAAATTGTGAAAAACACGATTTTCATTAGAAAATCGTGAAAAACATGATTTTGTGAACAAAATCGTGAAAAACACGATTTTCACACAAAATCGTGAAAAACACGATTTCCACATAAAATCGTGACAAACACGATTTTCAACAGAAAATCGTGAAAAACACGATTTTCAACACAAAATCGTGAAAAACACGATTTTCAACAGAAAATCGCAAAAAACACGATTTTGTGAACAAAATCGTGAAAAACACGATTTTCATCAGAAAATCGTGAAAAACACGATTTTATCCACAAAATCATAAAAAACACGATTTTCAATAGAAAATCGTGAAAAACACGATTTTTTCTACAAAATCGTGACAAACACGATTTTCATCAGAAAAGCGTGAAAAAACAATAACTTAGGTACAAAATCGTGACAAACACGATTTTCATCAGAAATCTGTGAAAAGCACGATTCTGACTAGAAAATCGTGAAAAAACACAAATATAGTCAGAAAATCGTGAAAAACACGATTCTGACTAGAAAATCGTGAAAAAACACAAATATAGTCAGAAAATCGTGAAAAACACGATTCTGACTAGAAAATCGTGAAAAAACACAAATATAGTCAGAAAATCGTGAAAAACACGATTCTGACTAGAAAATCGTGAAAAAACACAAATATAGTCAGAAAATCGTGAAAAACACGATTCTGACTAGAAAATCATGAAAAAACACAAATATAGTCAGAAAATCGTGAAAAACACGATTCTAACTAGAAAATCGTGAAAAAACACAAACATAGTCAGAAAATCGTGAAAAACACGATTCTGACTAGAAAATAGTGAAAAAAAAACACAAACATAGTCAGAAAACTGTGGAAAAATTAATACTTTAGTTAGGTAATTGTGACAAACACTCTTTTAAGTTTGAGATTGGAAAAATTAATTGGATGATACTTAGATCTGGAAGCAAACTTTCTAAACAAAACCTAACAAGGAAGGAGACAGAGACAGTAAAAGGCAAAGAGCAAGAAACAAGTTTAGGGCAAGAAAACAACATGGAAAACTTAAATGAAACAAATGAGACTATGGAAACTGGGGATTTTAGAAACATCCTCAAGTACATGTATACAAATAGGTTTGGAACCTATGTATATCAGGATGGAATGCATAAATTTCTCATTAGATTGAGAAATTTAGAAGCTCCCCTGAATATAACCCCTGTGGCTCAGTTTAAAGATGGAAGATATGAAGATAGGCAAGGGTGTGTGTACATTTTCTCCCCAGACCCAGAAAATTCAAATGATTTAGGGCAATGTGCTGACAAAGGACCTTGGGAACATAACATGGGACAACCAGATTTACCTAGACCACATGAAAACTACACTAATAATGAACAACATGGGAGGAAGACACAGGTGTCCCCAAATCCCTTTGACAAGGAACCAGAAGGATATAATGACTTCCCACTCAGAAGAAGATCTCATTGGCAACCTCAGGGTAGAATGCTTAGACCATACCAAGTTTCCAAATGTATGAAGAACCAATATGAGGGGTATTCAGATCCTCATGCTCATGCTGCAGAATTTAGGCAATTGATTAGAGCTGAGGAGGTAGAAGATTACAAAGTTCAATTTGAGGCATTTGGTCTAACCCTAATAGGACCAGCATTATCTTGGTTCATACCTTTGAGAAAGGAAATGTACCAGGATATTGAATCTTTCTTAGAAGCTTTCATTGGGGAATTCTCTAAGACCGGGATAAAACATAGTACAGCCACATTGATACATAGCTTCAAACAACAAAAGGATGAAAATGTTAGAGAAGCAGCTAGAAGATTTAAACAATACATTGACAGATGTCCAAGAGAGGAAGTACCTTCCATGGCAAAACAAGTATCCTTATTCATTGAGGGTTTGAGAAGTGCCCAACTAAGAACCCTAGTGTACTATAGAAGATGTCCTGATTTAGCAGCCTGTGTTAAGGAAGCAATAGATTTGGAGGACAACAGAGGTCAAGATCTATTAGCATTTGATCAACCCAGATCATATGAAGACAAAATTCCTCCAACAGAAGAGTTGGCTCAGGCTATTGCTAAAGCCCTAGAGGTAAGCACTAAAACTAATTTGGTAAACTCTAGGATAAACACAAATAAAAAATGTTACATTTGTGGAGAAAATCATCTGGCACAACAATGCCCATATCAGAAGCCACCACACTTACAAGATAGGAAGACACTTAAGTACTGTACATTAGAGAGAAAATGGACAAACCATACCAGGGAGGAATGCTTCTATAACAAACAACCCATCAAGGAAAGAAATTATATGGTTCAGAGGGAATCAGACTATACTGAACAACCAAGACCTGTGCTTGGACAACAACCTCCTATACCAACTAATGTGGTACCAATCAAGTACACACCAATAGAGGAGGGGAATTCAAGGCTGAGATCACCATATAAGGAAGAATATCAATGGAGTGAAGGATATCAAGAGGATTGGGAAGAATATGAAATGAGAGAACCTGAGTTAAAAGCCCTAGACTTGGGAAATGGAAAAATTGAAATGGACACAGCAACATTCATGTACATTACAAACAATTACATGTCCAACCAAAAACCTCAATTCAAAGGGGGACCAAAGATAACTTGTTATAGGTGTGGGGGAGAGCATTTCATTAGAGACTGTCCGCAACCTCCTACATTGAGAATAGAGGGAGCCTACTGTAAGGATTGTGGCAGAGAACATTTGATAAAAGATTGCCCAAAAAATCCCCAAAAACAACAGAACACACCTAATAGCATACCTCTAAAAACAGTTAGCATTATGGAACAGAAAGAATTGAGTGAAAATGACCAAGTTGGAATAAATGTTATAACAAGGGCTCAAGCCAAGCAACAAGGAACAATTAAGGAACAAAATGAAGGTTCAGTCTCAAGGGTGAAGAGAAATAGACAAAAAGGGAAATGGGAAAAGAAGAAAACGATGGGCAAAAATTTGGAAGAAGACAATCAGGATCAGTCCAAAAGTACTCCTCCTCAAAAGACACAAAATCAATCTGAAATAGGAAGTTCCAAGAGTCTAGACACCCTAATCAAAGCATATAAGGGAAGGATTCAAGAAGGACCAAGTCCTGCAGATCATGCCGTGGCATATCCCATACCCGAGTTAGAGCATGAAAGGATGCAAAAGTGCAAACAAATCATTCAGGCAGCACAACTCAGAATGGGGGAAGGAGGTAGCTCTCAGAGAACAGTTGAACAACTTGAGAAAACAAAAACCAGGGAAAATGACAACAAAAAAGAAAATCCACAAATAACATTCCAGATAATTATAGATGAACAATGTAGCATTACATGTCACTCAACATGGGAAGAATTGTTGAAACAAAATCCTCACCTTCAAAACAAAATGATCAAAGGGGAAACAATACCTGGAAACCTTCATTCACCATTACAAGAATCAGAGGAGTTATGGTATATTCCTATTGATAAAATAGGAGGGTATTGTGAAGGAGAAGAAGGAAATTCAACCCTAAAAAAACAATATGGAAAAAACTTTGCCAAAGCCATTTTGGATAGTGGATCAGGAGTGGCCATAATGACTAAACAAACTTGGGAGAAATGGGGAAGCAATGAATTACTACCCACTAAAATGAGATTGCAACTTGCAGATGGGCATATAGAAAAACCCCTAGGTATTTGGGAAAAAGTAATTGTGGATATATGTGGAATAGAAAAAGAACATACTTTTGCCATAGTAGAATTTCCACAATCCACCTCATATGAAATCATTCTAGGAAGGCCTTTCATGAGACAAATGCAAATTGTGCAGGATTGGGGTAATGATTGTTTATATCTCCAAAGCAAAGGAAGAATAACAAGAGTAAACTTAAGAAATGGGCATTACTGTGATATATCTCCTCAAGAATAGTACAAAATACATCAAAATCAAGAAGAAAGTGAGGAATCAGAGAGTGAGGATCAGGAAGAGAGTGAATCAGCAATATGGAAGTGTAACATAATAAGAAACCTCACCAATAGGAAAAGGAGATTAAGAAGAGAAAATTGTGTGGAAGGAAGGAAAGTACAAGATGAGGGTTATGTGCCACAACAATTTAAGGATGAAGAGTTTGAGCCCTATGGGTGGAACCAAATTTTGGCCACCATGGACATAGCCAGTGAAGAATATGTAGGAATGGAATTTCAAAATGAAGAAGGGTTTGACATTTTTCACATTGGTATAAACATGATAAGGGTATCAAAAACAAAAGAGAATCAAGATTCAAAAATGATATTACAAGAAGGAAAAACAAAATATTTGGAAATAGTAAAAGCTGAAGATGCAATCAAAGATAAAGTCTCAGGCAAATATAAGGAACATAAACACAAAGAAATAGAAAAGGAACAAGAAGTTGAGAAGAAAGAGAAGGAAATGAACAGGGGTCAACAGTTTGATGTACTAGAGAATTTCAAAACATATGAAGTAGAAAATAGAATACTTCTCAAGAGAAAACCAAGGAGAGAGAAGAAGAAAGGAGAAGCCTATGATAATGAGGAAGAAACCAAAAAAATTATGATCACTCAGGAGGAAGGGGAAGAAAGACACGTAGTAGTGGCTGATGACATGACCACTCAAGAAGAAGAAGCATTAAGAAATTTAGCAAGAAACTACAGGGATGTGTTTGCCTATAGCTATAAAGATTTAAAAGGTATTGATCCTAGAATTTGTGAGCACAAAATCCCTATGACACCGGAAGCAAAACCCAGTAAACAGAGACACTACACATTTAATGATAAATACTCTGCTAAGATAAAGGAAGAAATTGACAAGTTGTTGGCTGCTAACTTCATTTATGAAATTGAGTATACTGAATGGATATCACCTATAGTTGTGGTACCAAAAAATAATGGGAAATTAAGGGTGTGCATTAACTTGAAAAAGGTAAATGCAGCAACTATAAGGGATAATTATCCACTGCCTATAACAGATCATCTTCTAGAAAGAGTTGCAGGGAAGGAGGTTTACAGTTTTCTAGATGGTTTTTCAGGGTACAACCAGGTTCCCATAGCATTAGAAGACCAACATAAAACTGCCTTCTCTACAGAATGGGGAATTTTTGCCTTTAGGGTTATGCCCTTTGGGTTAACTAATGCTCCAGCAACTTTTCAGAGGTTGATGTGTCACATCTTCAAAGAATACCTGAGGAAAGTAATGGAAATCTATGTAGATGATCTTTGTACTTTTTCATTAAAAAGACAAGATCATTTGCAGGATTTAGAAAACATATTCAGGAAATGCAGAACCTATAAAGTGTGCTTGAATCCGGAGAAATGTGTATTCTTTGTAAGACAATGACGAATGCTAGGTCATATTGTTTCTAAAAATGGAATTTCAACTGACGAAAAGAAAATAAAAGCCATAGTAGACCTACCAAGACCAACCAACATAAAGGAGCTTCAAACCTTCATGGGACACTGTGGGTATTACAGGAAATTTGTATACAAATTTGCTGACATAGCCAAACCCTTGTATGCCCTAATTACAAAGTTTGAATGGTCTAGGGAGTGTGACCAAGCATTTGAAACTCTAAAAGCTTGTTTGGTAACTGCCCCAATTTTGAAAACCCCTCAGTGGGATAAAATCTTTCATGTTCATGTAGATGCTTCAAATTATGCTTTGGGATGTGTATTAGCACAACCAATAGAAGGAAGCAAGCTAGACTTTCCAGTAGCATATGCTAGCAGACAATTGAATCTAGCCGAGAAAAACTACACAACCACTGAAAGAGAGGGATTGGGTATGGTATTTGCCGTGAAAAAATACAGGCATTACCTTTTGGCCAACAAGTTCAAATTCTTTGTAGACCATCAAGCCTTGTTATATCTGGTAAATAAACCTTGTCATACAGGAAGAATAGTGAGATGGTTTCTTTTGCTAATGGAATTTGAATTTGAGGTGGTGGTTAGACAAGGGAAAACACATTTGAGAGCAGATCATTTGTCTAGAATTCAATCCAAAGAACCTAGTTCACATTTAGATGATGATTTGCCTGATACATACTTATTCAAAGTAGAGAGTGTTCCTGAATGGTCCATATCATTAGTTCCTTTGTTAACCATGGGACCTTGTAGGTCATTAGCAAATAACACACATTTGGTGTTACAAAGCAGGAATTTTATGTTATTAGCTGGGCATTTGTATCACCTCAATCAGTCAGGTATACTAGAATACTGTACTCCAGAAGAGGAGCAACATGAATATGTAAGAAGAGCTCATTGCTGGAACCCATGTACTCATGCTTCCAAAATAGTCACTTTAAGAAATCTTGCTAGGATGGGAGTACACTGGCCAAATAAAATTCAAGATGTGGAAAGATATGTTGCTAAATGTCAAGAATGTCAAGATTTGCAGAATTCAGAATTAATAACTCTATATTGGTTTAACAAAAACCCTGAATGGAGTGAGAACATTGTTGAAGATTTATAGAAAAAGGAGAAAAGGGAGCAACTTATAATTGATAGAGATTCAAGAAATTTACAAGAAATCTCTGAAGAATATCAACTCATAGGAGAACAATTATACAAAAGAGGAATGGATGGTTACTTAAGAATCTGTGTTCCTGAAGAGAAGTATTTGGAGATGTTGGAAATGGCACACTGTGGAGTGGCAGGAGGACACTTTTCTAGTGATAGAACAACCAAACTCATTTTGTATTCTGGCTTTTGGTGGCCAACTCTATTTCTTGATGCAAGAACTTATGTAAAAAGATGTGACATCTGTCAAAGAGTGAGTCAACCAAATAAAAGAGATAACATGCCATTAATCCCATTAATTTCAGCCAGAGCTTTTAGCAAATGGGGATTGGACTTTATTGGACCTATACATCCTCCAGCTAGACAAACTCATGCAGAATACATATTAGTGGCTACTGATTATTTGACAAAATGGGCTGAGGCCAAAGCCACTAAAAGAAATGATGCTCATACAACTGCTAAATTTTTGTATGAAAATATTGTTACTAGATTTGGACTTCCAATTGAATTAGTAAGTGATAGGGGAACTCATTTCTTGAACCAGATCATAGAAAACATGACCAAATATTTCATGATTCGTCATAGTAAGTCAGCCCCATATCACCCACAAGCTAATGGGTTAGCAGAAAGTACTAATAAAGTACTTTGCACTGTATTGTCCAAATTAGTCAACACAAACAGAAATGATTGGGATTTTCAACTTAATCATGTTCTCTGGGCCTATAGAGTGGCATACAAAACTGCTTTAGGGACTACTCCATTTAATTTGGTATATGGAAAAAATGTGGTTTTACCCATGGAATTTCTTATTCCAACATTGAAAGTAGGTAATCAATACAATTGGACAGGACATGAATTATCTGAGAGGGTCATAGATTTAGAAAAACTGGGAGCTACTCGACTTCAAGCAGTAATGAGTATATATACAGACAAGAAAAGACAAAAAGCATACCATGAGGTGCATATAAAAGAAAAAGATCTCCAAGAAGGAGACTTGGTTCTGGCATACACAGTCAAGGAGCATCAGAAAAAATTTCAGAAGAAAGGTCATGGGCCATACATCATACATAAAATAAGCAGGAGTGGAGTCATTCAATTAGCTAACATGGATGGAGAAATCATGCCAAATTTTATAAGTGGATGCAGAGTTAAGAGGTATGATTGTCCATTAACTACTGATGAATGGAGAAGATCACAAAAGGCTCAAAATAGGAAAAAAGAAGAAGAGAACATCAGAAAGCAGGCTCAACAAGAAGCAAAGGAGAGAATGAGAAAAATGAAAGAACTTAAGGAGGTGTGTTTATGTGAAAGCACTCTAAAACAAAAAGAACATTTGCTTGTGATAGAAATGGATCATCAAAATGAAAACATAAGGGTTTTGATAGATTCAGGAGCTCAAGTGAACTTGATTAGTTCAGTCTTGGTAACTAAATTTAGCATAAAGAGGAATAAAAGCAGAATATTGATTAAAACATTAGAAGGAAAAATGATTCAGAGTTTGTCTTCAATTTCTATTAATGTTAAATTCAATAATGAATATATGAAGATAGATTGTGAAGAGTGGCCGGATCATTTGATGACTGAAAAATTGATTTTGGGACAACCCTGGCTCAAACAAGGTAAGGTTATTTTGAACTTTGAAAAAATGAAGCTTAATTTGACCATAAATGACAAAAAGTTTTGAATGTTCTTTATGAGTAATGAAAAACAGGAAGTTCATCTAGATGTTCATGACCCAGATATGGAAGGATTTACTTTCTCAATGAAGGACAGGGACATATTTCCACTACAAGATGATCAAGCTTCATACAATCAAAACCAGCAAGAGAATTCAGGAGTAAGGGAGAATGGTGAGACAAAACAAAGAAGACACTTATTGCCTAATTTGAAACACCAACAAATCAGAACAAGAGGGACATGGAAAGAAGGCATACACAGATATTACTCATTAAAACAGGAAGTTAGAGCAAAATGGGAATGGAGACCAAAAAATGTTACAAAATGTTGGTCTATGAAGCATGGATGTTTGGATGACATAAGGACAAGTGCAGTTAAACATTATTGGGTAAAAAAATCAGAATTATCTCAATGGCAGAAAGATCATCCACATTTGATCTATCTTCAGAATTTTGGAACAAAATATTGAAAAAAAAGGGAGAAAGATGACAAAAGTATTTTCTTTTAAAAACCTTTTTCCCCTTAAAAGAGAATTAGGAGGGGAAGAAAAGGAGGACAGAGCAGTATAAAAAAAAAAAAAGAGAAGAGAGAAAAAGAAAACTGGACACAGTGTGTATTTTATTTTGTTTTTAAATTTATAAAGCACGAAGCAAGATATAGGGAGGAGGAAAGTAAATTATTATGAAAAATTTGTATTATTTTGTTTCAATTTTCTAGGTTCATCTTTTGATTTCTATTTCTTGAAGTTGTTTTCATTAATCATTGCTTCCATCATCTCTTTCTTCAAGCATTATTCTGTTTTTGGGAAAAAGAATGACAAGCAAGGAAGTGACAATTAAAGAGAGCACGTTAGACATCTTGCTACACCTGTAATGATCACTCTAATTGAGTCTTTTGAAGAAACACAATTTATTTGAAAAACTTTCTTTCTTTATTTTCATAGCAAGAGGATTTCAAAAGAAAATATTAATTTTTCTGAATTTTTGTGACTTATATGGGTGGAGTGTTTTCTTTTCTTTTATTTTATATGTTACAAATACAGGATGGTGAATACAAAGGAACTACAAATTCATGACTTCAGAGCAGATTCGGTAACTTTGTCCAGAGGACACTGGTTCTTGGATAGTGATGCAGCTGAGGAACAGGTGGATTTAGAATCAGATGAAGACCCAAACATCCCGAAAGCTGAAAAAGTAGTGAAAGAACTTACAGAAATTTTGGGAGTAATAGGGCAACATATTTTTACAGTGGGGATTGGAGGATATAAGTACACTATGCTGTGCCAGGAATTTTACAGGTTTCAGAGAACTTATGTCAATATAAAGAGATGGAAAGCTGTGGGATTGCATAAACTCTTGGAAGAACCTATCTTCTTTATTGACTTTGAAAGAGTAGCACAAGTTATGGGTAGTTTGGAAGAAGTTGGGAAAGGTAATGATGCTTACTTCAGATGCAAAGTGAAGAACAAAGACAATCAGGAGGTAAGGATTACTATCAAAGCAGAACATATCAGAGCTGCTTTACAGTTCTTTCCAATGGGAACCAAACTAGATCCAAGCTTTGTCAAAAATAATAAGGAAACCTACACAGGATATGCAAAGTTTACTGATGTTAAAGGAAGGGAGAAGGAGGAATATGCGGTGAGGATGTTCTTACAGTTCTTTTGTTTTCCTAAATTACCAAGATACACTATGCCGCATAAGTCAGTGACATTACTAATGCTCAACAACAAAGATAAGACCAAACCTCTTGGGGTAATGGATGTCTCACCTTACATCCATGAACAGTTGAAGGAGGCAGCAAAACATTGGGAGCAGAAGAAGTTCATGAACGGAGCTCAGTTCCTGACAAGAATTATTTATCATGTTCTTGGAATTGAAGATCAATTGAAGTTGGCTCCAGAAGCTCAGTACTTCAGAAATCTTATGGCTGGAGTCAAGAGTCCTCCAAGGAAGATGACTGAAAAAGAAACAGAAGGACAAACTCGTATGAGGGGAGCTGGGATGAAGAGGAAAATAATCTCTGAAGAAGTGATTCCAGTAAAAAAGAGAAAGTTGGATCCCAGGAAAGTGGAATTGGAACAGACTGAGGTAACAAAAGAGGAACATGAGGTAGCTCAAAAAGAGGTGCAATCTTCGAGTGAACCTCATCCTCCACAGACAAGTAAGGAGCAGCTATATACTTATCTCATCCAGGGGAACAACAAAAGAGCCATGTATGAGGCCCAATATCAGAAAATGTTGGAGGATTTCTCATGCAGAGCTACAGACTGGGTTCAGGAAGAGGTAGAACATTATGAGTTACTACATGAACAAATGATGGCAACAGAATCAGAAGATATATTTGTCACCAAGGAGGTTGAGTTACTGGCATATTTCAAAGAACTTCAAGGACCTCCAGAAACTAGAACTACAGTGGTAGCAAGAAGGAAGGATCAGAAGAAACCTGTACAGAGGAAAAGATTGACCAAGAAAGAGAAGGGGAAAGCAGTGGTAATAGGAAAAGAAGTGGTCAAGAAGGCAAAAGAGGCAATGACAAAAGACTATCCGGAGGAGTCTACAGTGGAAAAAGTATCAAAGCCTACAGAACCTAAAATAGGTGGATCTTCACGATTTTCATCAGACTCTGATAGTGATATTGGAAGTTTCTTACTGAAGAGTTTGAATCTATCCATACCAAATACCCCCAATGTCATTATACAGACTTCTGAGAAACAAAAGACACCTGAGGAATTAAAGAAGAAGTCTCAGGAGAAATCACTTCAGGAGCAGGCACAAAAAGAGATTGATTTGGGGGATGAAAGAAGAATAATGAAGGGAAAGACAGTAATGACAGAACAAGCAAGTGAAATAAGGGAAGGAGCTAGTTGTGAAGTAGTGCAGGGGGGAATGGAATCTATATGGGCAAAGATAGAGGAGAGCATGGAGGAAATAGCTAAGAAGGCACAGGTATACAGTTCAGTCATAGAACAAAAAAGCACAGGGCAAGATCCACTACAGGAGGGAAAGGAAGTGTGTGAAGAAGGTAATGTTCAGAAAGTTACAGGGAAAGCAGTGGAGAAAGAAATCATTCAGAGTATAAAGGAGGTGTTGTAGGATTTGAAGAGTCATGAGGAATTCACATCCAAAGAGAGTTAGGAACAAGAAGAGGAAATGGACATCATGAACATTGATGAACAGGAACAAGAATGCACAAATGAGAAAAGTAAGGATCAGGTTGCTGATGTGGAAGAAGCTGAAATTGTGTTAGCTCAGGTAAAACAGGGACAGGAAGAGCAGCTTAGGAAGGGTCAAAAAGATCTTGTTGGAAAAGACTCAAACAGAAGTCAGGAAACCTCAATACAAGAGAAGGAGATACAAACTAAGGGAGACTAGCTCTTTACAGAGAAGCAGCAGGTATTGGAAGAAAAAAAGTCATTAGAAGAGAAGGGGACTTCAGATTTTTTAGAGCAAAAGAGTGCAAAAGACAAGGCAGATGATACCTATCAGGAGGCAGAAAATGATGATCATAGTTATGAAGAACAAGACATTCAGGATATAGATGATGAAAGAGCAGCAGAAGAAGATGATGTGAGTAAAGAAGACAAGCAAATTGTAGTTAGACAGACAGAAATAGAAGTAGGGTTGAAAAGAATACCCAAAAATATAAGATCAGCTTGTCAAATAATCATGAGCAACATTGAACAATTCAGACCATCTAGCAGAAATATGATCATATCAGGAATGGTGGCTGAATCGGAATTTGAAAAAGGAAGTTTGATTATCAAAGAGCACAAGAAGGAAAAAGAGCAGATGACAGAGCGGTTAAGGGTGATGCAGGAAAAAAATGAAGAATATATCAATAGAATCATTGCTTTGGAAGAAGCTGAAGTTCAGAAGCAGAACAGAATCCAATATCTGGAGGATAAGAGTGTAAAGTTATCAGATCAGAATGTTAAAATGGAAATGGAGTTAAAAACCATAAGAGGAAGATACAGAACTTTACAAACATCATATCAAATTCTGACCAGAGCACATGAAGAGATCAATAAATTGTTGCTAGAAGAAGGTCAGCTAAAAGATGAAGGTAAATTTGCTCAGTTGACAGAGGAAGAAAAGGAAGAGCTGCATAAAGAAATTCAAAGACTTCAAATAGAATTAAAAGAGGCCAAAGAAATGGAGAAATAGGCAAACACTCATGCTGCCACATCAATGAGAGGGTATCATCAATTACATATGGAGGTAGAGAAGGAAAGAAGTGAATGGCAGACAAAGATGGAGAGAGAAAGAAATGAGTGGCAAACAAAGAGGGAAAAGGAACAGGATGAGTGGAAAAAAGAAAGGGAATTATGGGCACAACAGAATGGGAGTCTGATGATGACTATAGAGGAATTACAAAAACAGTTGAAGAAACCAGAAGCTCCAGAAGAAATTCAAGATCAAGTGCAGGCAGAAGACACAGATGCAAGAGAATATGAAACAGGGAATCTTGATAGGGAACAAGAGAATAATGAGACAGCAGCCAAAGAATCAGAAGAAGAATACTCTGAAGAATTTGTTCAGAAGTTGTTGACTAGCAGAGAGTCAAGAATGAAATTTATTAGAAAAATGCATGATGAGTATGAAGATCAAATAGTTACATTTGCTCTGAATAAAGGCATTAATCCAGATCAGCATCATTGGGCTGCAGATGGAATGGGAATACCCTTTTGTATGATTTTGGAGAGCATAAAGAATTATCAATTGGCCAGAGTTGGGCTATCTCCAAATAAATACTTTGAGTATGAAGAGGACATTAATGTCACCAAAGAACTATTTGAGAGAGCTAACCCTAAATGGAGAAATAAATGGTTGGATGCCAACAAGGAATGCAGAAAAATATGGAAAGAAGCACCTCTTCACTTAAAAATCAATCCAGCTTATTGCCCAGTTGCCAGAAGAAGGGATTGGACTGTTTTTTGGGAGAGGCAAAAAGAAGGTCAGATCCCAGCTAAATGGTTAAATTTTCCAAAGATAGCAGGTCCAAAGGTCCGAACTTGGCCTACAAAGAGTTATATGGTGAACACTGCCGAGTCAGTCATAGCTATGTATAAAGATGTTAATGACCCTGCTTGTATATTACTTATAAGAATAATGAGGTTGATTCTGGCCTGTATAGAAACCTATACCGACACTGATATCAGAACACTAAATTATATTGGCTTTAATTCTCCAACGGATGCTTTATTATTTGATCTAAGTGAAACTCCTGACAGAATCTGCTTAATGGCCTACTACAGCAGAATTATATTTTTGGGGAGTCACTACTTACAGATTTTTGAGGATGCCTTCGATTATGGATTTTTTGAGAGAGAGTCAGAGATTTTTGGAAACCTATCAGTCGTCACCAAGTCCAGATTAACGGCATATGAAGCGGCTTATACAGAATATTTGAAGAAGGATGTTATTGACAAGCCAGAAGCTGTAGTACAATGGAGAAAGGAATTATTTGAGATGGTCAATAATTTGAATATTACAGAAAGAAAGAGTCATGATTTGCTGTCATAGGTATATCAAAGAAAGAAGAAATAAAGAGAAGTGATCAGTGCAGAGGAGCAGGAAAAACTTTCGTCAGGAGCCGAAAGGTTTAGGAGGGGAAGGATGTTGGAAGATGCATTTTTGGAAACCTTTTTTGAAGGAAAAATATTGTAAAATGATAGAAATTTGTAGAAATATTTATGCAATTGTTGTAAAAATAAGGAAGAGTCTTCCTTATGCAGGATAGAATCTTATGTATTTTTTCTAGAATTTTTGGAAACTCTTAGATAGCATATTTTTAGAATAATAGAGGAAAGGACCAAAATTCAAGTGTGAAAGAGGACACTTGAAAATGTATATAAGTCAATTTTCTCTATTTTGGAGGGGTTGGTTAGTCATTTGTATATGCTATCAATAGAGAAGAGAGAGTTTCTGCTGAAATCGTGTTTTCTCCTGTTGAGTGTATTTCCTTTGATGTGAGAGCTTGATTCTTGCTTAATCATGGAGATATGTGAGTTTCATTTGTGTATTTCTGAGTAAGTTGTATGAAGAGAGATGCCTACTGATGTAATGAGTGAAGAAGAAGTGAGTAAAGTTGCAAGAAGGTGAAAATCGTCTGTTGGTACAGAATCACGATTGTCTCGTCTCTGTGATACAGGTGATATTTTTCAATTCTGAGTTCATATTTGTATTCTGCTGATGAAATATCATGATTTAGACACAAAGATCATAGAAAATGATGGAGATTTGCCCTAGATATGGTAAACCCTAGATTTTCTCTTCATCTTCAATCTTTCTCAGCAATCCAGCCATTAATCTCTTATTTCTATGAATCTATCATCTTGAAGGGGCTGTGGTTTTATGAATATTCCCAGGATTGACAAAATAAAGATGATTTGTTGATTCTTTTGTACTTCATGATTGGAGAGGACAACTCCAAAGTCAATAACAAACAAAAATTTAGTGGATTGAATATTACAGAATACCTGGATGCATTTGAGGAACAAGTGCAAATCCAGGGATTACCTAAAGATGTGCTAGTTAAATACTTTAGTCGTGTTGTTTCTAGTTCAATACTAGAATCTATACAAGAGCATGCTAAAAAAACATGGGAGGAATTTAGAAAGGAACTTCATAAAATGTTCTACCTCGAGGATTTTAGCCAGCACAGTCGGGAAGGATTTCTGTGTTGGTTAAACACTGTTAAGAGCAATGAGTCTTTAACTCATCTTCACGGTGAGTTTATGAGATGTCTGGCTCAACTTCCTGAAGATGACAGAAATGCTATTAATCTAGATGTGATTATATATTTTCTTAAGATGCTTAATTCTCAGGATAGGGATGAAATTGAAAGACGAATAGAGGAGCCAGGAAAAAGGTATGGACTAACTGATGACTGGGAGAAAGTCAAAAAAGAGATAGAGGCTGTTGCTCAAATGAAGCAAAGACAAACGATTTTGTATGCTAAATCTGATGCTTCTCAGCCTAGAGAGATTCCTACTACAAGGCAAGTTGACATGCCAATGCCTGCTATTATGGCTACGGCTAATAATTCAACTGCCACTAAAGCTCCCATAGAATTTCAACTAGATATTCTATGTAAGCAAATGGAAAATGTCATGAACATGCAAGCATCTCTTTCAAAAGAAGTTGCCAATTTGAATAAACAAGTTTATTCCATGAGCTTTAATGATCCAGGGGCTAGTAATAGTGGTACAGGGCAAGCACCACCTATTCAACCAGTTATGCCTCAGTATGTTCCACCTCAACCAGTCTTTCAGCCAGTACCACAGCAAGCTCCTCAGTTTGCTGTACATCCACCCTTTCAAAGAAATAATGAGAAAAGAGGGATTGGCGGGAAGCGCTGTGTTTGGTGTGATAGTCAAGAGCACCTGTCATTTGTTTGTGAAGAATTAAAAAGTGCTAAGTCAAATCAATTAGTTGTGGAAATAGATAGAAGATTGTGTGACTTTAGGTCACGTCTTCCTTTGTCCGTCAATTGGGGCAAAGGAGGAATGAAAAAGCTTTACGAAAATTTAGCAGTCTCAGATGCAACTGCCAGTACTTCGACTACACGACTAGAGCCAGTCGAGGATAGGCCTTCTTCAATGCCTAGCAAAAATCTATATTCAATACAGGCATTGGTACGAGCTAGAGACGAAATAATGTGCAAGACCGCATGGAAATCTCCTGTAGATCAATCCTTTGATTTTTCTCACATTGCAAATGTTGAGGAAAAACGGAGACGAGAAGATCAACAGGATGATGTAGAAGAAGGTGATAGGAGGGTAACTAGGAGGCAAACAAGAGAAGATGAAAAGAAAACTGACAAAAAAGTTCAATTTGATGAATCAAATTTATCTCAAGAAGAGAAGAGGAAAATGATAAAGGAAGGAAAAAAGCCGATCGATGAAAATATTCAACCCCAAGAAGAACAGAAGAAAGTGAAAAAAGAAACCTCTAAACCTGAAAATAAAGAGGATCAAAAGCAAAATGAAGAGAAAGGGAAGAAGAAGGGTAGAAGAGCTCCACGTGCTATTATGATTTCCAAGCTCGAAAAGAAAAATGATGCTAGGGAGATTTTAAATGACATTCTTCTAAAAAGTCAAGTAACGATATCACTTGAGCAAGTATTTTCCATAGCGAAACCGGAGTTCAAGGACAATTTTATTTGACTTATTAGAAGAAGACGCTTTCCTTTGCCACAAGATGAAGACATGCAAGACGTGGCAGAGGAAACCTTAGCTATGAATGATGCAATTACATTGAGTGAAAGCGACTATGAGGATAATGAAGAATTTACAACAGGAAGTGTAAATAGAAATTTTCTAGGACCCATACAACCTGATGAAGAAATGTTAAAGAGTGAGAGTAAATTTAATTCTACCTTCTGGGCACGAGGCACACCAGAAGTAAAGATTAGAATCGGTGATGAAAAGGATTCTTGTTTAGCTTTGGCTCTCATTGACTCAGGGTCAGAGATAAACATTATTTCAAAGAAGTTCTTTGATAAATTTAGATGGCCAATCGATAAAGAGCACGGCTGGAGGATGAGAACAGCTGATAATGGCTTTGGCATTTTATCAGGTGCATGTGCGAATGTGCCTATAATGATAGGTGGTGTTCGAGAAGAGTTTCATTTCTTCGTTCAAGATAATTGTTCATATGAAGTGATTCTTGAACAGCCATTTATAGCTGAAATGAGAATGGAAACAAAAGCAATGAATGAGGGATCAGCGTATGCAAGAATTCGATCCAAATCAGGGATGGATTCTTTGCAAGTTATGACGGTTTGCCTAAACCATACTAGAAATAGAAAGAGCTTAAGAAGAAATCCCATTGACTCGATCAGTCATGTTTGTGATGATCCACTGGCTGTAAGAGAATATGGGGCTTATTATGATCAAAAATTCTGCTAGACTCCACTATTGAGCGAGACAATAGTGGACGTTGTTTTGATGTCTCGCCTATTAATGAACATAAATTTGAAAATTATCTAATTTGTACTCCTACAACTAGTTTGCATTATATTACTAAGGAAAATCTTACAAAAACATTTAAAAAACAAACTGAGAAATATTTCAGACAAACCGGATTAATTTCAAGTGACGAGAAAATTGAGAGTATAATTGAATTATCAAAAAGTTCTACTTTATTAGAAGAGCTAGAAAGTGTTTCTTATGAAAATTTAGAATCAAATCTGATAATTCTTAACTCTATTCAAGAGTATGAGATTATTAGTGAATTCATCCTAGAACATGAAGTTAGCATAGAAACCAAATACAAAACTGTAGAAAAGAAAATAAAGCCTGTAGCTCAACCCTTACCCAAAGATAGTCATGACATACTTCGTCAAGTATCAAATGATCCTATTCTTAGAGATCGATCTAAGATAGGTCACATATTTACTGAGGAGACTAAGAAAAATATTAAATTCGGTGATGAATTTCTTTCTCAAATTGAAAAAGATCAGTTTTCCAAGATGATTGTTCGGCATGGTAAAGATTTTTCTTTATTCCCTCATGAGATAGGATGTGCAGACCCAAAGTTAGTAGCTCCAATGATTATTTTCACAGTACCACATATTCCTTGGAATCTTCGTCCAATTCCAGTCCCAAAGGCTCATTTACCTGAGCTAATGAGATTGTTAAAGGAGAAGATTTCCATGAGAATTCTGGAACCATCCTCAGCACCGTACTCTAATAGGTGGTTCACGGTACCGAAAAAGAGTGGGAAGCTATGCTTTATTCAGGATTTGCAGCCTGTGAATAAAGTCACTATTAGGAATATAGGAACGGGTCCCATTGTAGATGAGTTTGCCGAGGCATTTGCTGGTCACTCCATCTATTCAATGGGAGACTTGTATTCAGGGTACGATCAGTTTCAATTAGCAATTGAGAGTCGAGATGTGACCACGATGAAAACTCATTTGGGTTTAGTACGTATGTGTACTTTACCACAAGGAGCAACGAATTTTGTGGCACACATGATGAATGCTATGAATCTGGTCCTACATGACTTTATCCCAAAAGTGGCGATGCCTTTTATTGATGATATTCCAATAAAAGGGTGTGTGGAAAAAGAAAAGGATGAGAGTTTAGATTCATCTGGTTGTAGAAAGTTTGTTTCCAACCATATTTTAGATTGTGAAAAGATATTTGAAAGATTTGAAGAGGTTGGACTAACTTTCTCTCTAGAGAAATCAACTTTTGGTGTTAATGGAGTGCTAATAGTTGGACATTTATGTGGCCATTATGGTCGTAGACCCTATCCAGCAAAAGTTGATGCCATTAGTAGGATTTCTGAAAGATGTCGCAATGTAAGTGAAGTAAGGAGATTCCTAGGTGCATGTGTTTTCTATGTCATCTGGATCACTCACTTTGCTCATGTAGCGAATCCGCTTTATGATTTATTGAGAAATGTTGGAGACCTCTTAATCTCCAAATGCTTTATCTATACTGAACTAAGATCACATCTATATCAGTTATAGACCAAACTTTACACAAATATTGGTTTCCTTTATCAAACCTTTCACTAACACTTCTCTGAGTAAAGAAGTTCCTTCTTCAGAAAGTCTGCTTCAAAAATTGACTTCATTACCTTCACATTCCTTTGGATTTCTTCAAATCAATGATGCACAAGTCTTCACACTACCTTTGCGCAATCATATCAGTTATTAGTTCTTCAAAATTATCATTACAACTTTGATTTGATCCTTAAGATCAAACTATGTCAAAACTGTCTTCCAGAAAATGGCGACTTTGACATGGTCAACTTCTTAAGTTGATTTCTCACAGCACAAATCCCGTTTTGCTAAATGCTTTTAGCCATAGCTTCCTTACCTTCTAACTTAAATTTTGAGTGCTCACTCATTAAAAACTTTACACTATGCACTTAGATCTAAGCAAAACATTAACACAGAAAAGTGCGCAACTCTGAGAAGTCTGTCTGCAGATTCTACATACAAATGTTCCTATTGACCATTCTCACAGTAGGAAAGGAATTTGATCATGAAATTCTGAACATAGCTTAATTAGCTTTCAGATTATATGTGTACAAAAGGATTTCTGATTCACGTGATCAGACTGAGAGAACTCAGAGAAAAACTCGTCACTAATTTCTTGAGTAAATCTCTCTACACATCTCTCTAAGACACTTGCCTTCAAAATGACTCTCATATGTATTTCTCTACATCATTGACTTATATACATATGGTTTTAGACTTATCCCGCGTCTATGACATTACTCCTTATCATCCTAAGGATTTATCTCTACTCAGATTACAAGAATTTCCACCTCTATGTACATATGTATACAAGCTATCATTCTGAAATCTCCTTCACTTTCTCAAGTGTCTTCTTCCACTTCAATTTGACCATAGACTTGATTCAAGATCTTTATAATCACCAATTTGTGATTTGTTTGTTCCCACAACTCCCCCTCAATCACTAATTGTGATTATTCCATTTTTCTTTACTCCTGCCATCTCTTTGAATCTTTGTAGCTTAGGTCCATCCAAGCTTTTTGTCATCATATCTGCAACTTGTCCTTTTGTTGAAGTATACATCACTTCAATCTCTTTGTCAAGTACCTTTTCCCTCAAGAAATGATACTGAATCTCTATATGCTTAGTCCTGGCATGAAAAACAGGATTAGCTGCCAAATACAAAGAACTCATATTGTCTCCAAAAATAATTGGAGTACTCTGATCAGTTCCAAAACTCTTCAACAAGGTCTTTAACCATATCACTTCTTTTGGAGCCTCCACCATTCCTTTATACTCAACTTCTGTGGATGACAAAGCAACTGTATGTTGCTTCTTTGAGCACCAAGAAACTAATTTATCTCCAATATAACATAGATACCCATGAGTGGACCTTCTATCATCTGAATCACCTGCCCAATCTGCATCACTAAACACCTTGATTCTTGTGTCAGAAGTAAATCCATAATACAGACCTTCACTTAGAGTTCCCTTGATATATCTGAGTACCCTTTGAGCTGCAATCCAATGAGTCTTCTTTGGACAATGCATAAACTGTGACAACACACCTACTGCATATGATAAATCTGGCCTTGTTAAGGTAGCATAGAGTAAACTACCTACCAAACTCTGATATTTCTTCATGTCATTAAACTCTTCACCTCCATACCTGCTCAACTTATGATTTACCTCCAATGGTGTGCTTGAAGGCTTGCAATCCTCCATATTGAATTTGACTAGAAGATTCTTCAAGTACCTTTCTTGTGTAACATATACTCCATGTTGAGTATTATACACAATCTGCATTCCTAAGAAATAAGATAAGTTTCCCAAATCACTTATCTTAAACTCCTTCTCTATTTGTTTCTTAAGTTCATTGAGTCCTTGAGCATCTGTACCTGTGACAATAATATCATCAACATAAATACACATGTATATGTATCCATTTTCACTTGCCTTCACTAGCAAGCTACTATCTGCCTTTGATGCTTGAAATCCACAATCATTCAAGAACTTGACAAGCCTGTAATTCCGTGCTCTTGGGGCCTGCTTCAACCCATACAAAGCTCTCTTTAGCTTACACACATAATCTGATCCAATTGAATCCATAAAACCTTCTGGTTGCTCCATGTACACTTCATCTGCAGTGTATCCATTCAGAAATGCATTCTTCACATCTAATTGTGATAACTTCCATCCTTTACAAGCTGCAATAGCAATTAATGATCTAATTGTAGACATCTTAGCAACAGGACTAAAGGTTTCATCATAATCTACTCCATAAGTTTGGGCATAAACTTTAACCACTAGTCTAGCCTTGTATCTAGACACCTTACCATCTGCAAATCTCTTTGTTTTATACACCCACTTACATCCAATGACTTTCTGATTCTTTGGTCTTGGCACCAATTCCCATGTTTCATTTTCAAGTAGAGCATCATACTCTTCTTGCATTGCCTTCTCCCAATTCTGTTTACCTTTAGCTTCTTCATATGTGATTGGATCTTCTTCTGTCTTCACAATGTAAGCATAATCTTTTGTTGTTAGAAAGGATGTATCATAACTATACCTTATAGGCTCTTTCCTTTCTCTTGAAGATCTCCTGACCTCTGCACTTCTTGAAGTCTCAGCTACATTTGATTCTGGATCAAATCTTGGCCCATCTTCTAAATTATCCTGCAATTTACTTTTATAATCAACATCATCAAAATCTTCTTCATACACATTTACTTTTGCCTTCCCTTTCCTTTGTATTTCTTTGTTATCTGCATAATCATTTGTTGACCCTGTATACCATGTGCTTTGCTCATCAAATGTAACATCTTTAGTAACAAGAAATTGCTTTGTGGATGGACTCCACAATCTGTAACCCATCTGTCTATCATCATACCCAATAAACACATACTTCTCTGCTTTGGGTTCTAACTTATGTCTCAATTGTGAAGGAACATAAGCATATGCTAAACACCCAAATACCTTACAATGATCAAGAGTAGGTTTCTTACCCCACCATGCTTCATAAGGAGTTCTTCCCTCCAATGCTTTACAAGGTAACCTATTCACAAGGTATGTTGTCTGCAACTCCATTCTGTTGAGGGGAGTACCTGCAAGTTACTTCTCTCTTTATACCTGCATTCCACAAATAATCATCAAACTCTTTAGAGAAATACTCTCCCCCTCCATCTGATCTCAACCTCTTGAGCTTTTGTCCTATAATCCTTTCTGCATAAGCATGATAATGTTTGAATGTCTTGAAGACTTCTGATTTATCCTTGATTACATATAAAGTAATCCATCTGGTTGCATCATCAACAAACAACACATAATATCTAGATCCATTTATGCTATAGTCCCTTGAAGGACCCCACACATCTGTATGAACTAACTCGAGCATGTTTGAATACTTGTATCCTGATTTTTTATAAGAACTTTTGTGTGCTTTACCTAATTGACAAGCTTCACACTTGTACACCATATGTTGCCCTTCAATATTTGGAAAACCAAGCACTACATCATTCCTTGACATCTCCTTTATGGCTCTTTCATTGAAATGACCTAATCTTTTTATGCCATAGACCTAATCTTTTAAATGACCTTTACAAGAATTTCCACCTCTATGTACATATGTATACAATCTATCATTCTGAAATCTCCTTCACTTTCTCAAGTGTCTTCTTCCACTTCAATCTGACCATAGACTTGATTCAAGATATTTATAATCACCAATTTGTGACTGGTTTGTTCCAACAAGAAAAAGGAAGAAATTCTTTTGGACTGATGAGCATTCTAGAACTATGAGGCGTCTAAAGGATTTGCTTATCAATGCTCCTGTTTTGAAACGTATTGACTATACAGGAAATAAGCCTGTAATCCTTACTGTTGACACTAGTCCTATTGGTATAGGCTGGGTCATTGGGCAGGATGATGAGGAGGAGCAAAGGTATGCAGTTCACTTTGGAGCGAAGATTCTTCATGATACTCAAAAGAATTACCCGCAAATTAAGAGAGAACTATGGGGATTAGTTACAACTTTAAAAACAGATAAAGAATACTTTATAGGAGCTAATGTAATAGTAGAGACCGATTGTCTTCCGTTAATAGAATTAATAGCTAATTGTTCGTCTCTAGATATAGCTATGTTACGATGGATAGCCTATATTAAATTCATTAATTCTGCTTTTGTTCATATAGCCGGTAAACATAACACCGTTGCTGATATGCTTTCAAGAGCAAAGTTCGATAATGATAGTGTAGCATTAAATAATCATATTAATTTAATAAATTATGAAACATCTACCTATGCGTATGAAAGATTTAGAGAAAATGATTATGAAGGGGAGTGGCGAGATATAGGAAATTATCTGAGTTTGTTTCAACCTTCTCCAAGCTGGTCTTCAAATCGATTCCAGAATATCAGGAAGAAGTCTTTCAACTTCTTCTTGAAAGATGGATATCTTTGGAGACATGCTAGAGGAAAGGTTCGAAACCCTCAAAGAGTACTAGGTTTGAAGGTCTTTCAAGTGCAAGTTATGCAAGAGATGCACGAAAGCCTTTAGGCTGATCATAAAGGCTTTGTAGCTACATATGAAAAGATTAGGGAAAGCTACTGGTGGCCGAGGATGTATGTAACTGTTAAAGAATTTGTGAGCACTTGTAGTACATGCCAGTTACACTCCTCTGTCAAGCATAGAGATCCCCTTCACCCGACCTATCCACCTTATATTCATTACAAGTGGGTAGTTGACCTTGTGACCATGCCTAAAAGCAATGATGGCATGAGATATATTGTTCTTGCACGAGAGGATTTGACAAACCACGTAGAAGGTAGAGCGCTGTCGGGTCGTGTAGATGCTCGGATGTTGGATCAGTTCATCCGCCAAAATCGATCGGCACACGCAGGGTGTCTATAGCAAACTCAGGTGCAATGAAACTCAAGGAGTTTGATTAAATAATATTCGCATATGTCATCAGATTATGATGAAGTGTTTCAGTCGTCGAAGAACACTTTTTGTTTAAGAATTTAAGTATGAACAATCTCAACTAGTCTTGCAATCTTGAAAGAAGATTTCAATCATGTTTGAGGTTTCATTTCCATATAAGCCAATATCATTAGAAATATGGACTTGTTACACACGCATTTGCTTCCAGAGTCATAAGCGGGAACGAGTAATGAACCAATTCATCGAATTTCAGTTGAACGCTAAAGGCAAATGCATCATACATTGGAAATCTATTCGTAAAGCAGTTAATCTATTACTTAACGTTTCCTAAGATCATAAGTCCTTGGATACTATATATCATGTCAAATTCGTGAACAACAAAAAGAAACAACAGAAGTTGAGTCAAGAGTGATAGATAGAACAAGTTTCTAAACAACTGTAAATACTGATATCATTCAGCGCTAGATAGCATCAAAGCCATGTAGACTCAAACACTAAGTTATTCATGACCTTCGACAACTCTGTCGAGTATGTACTAAAGTGCGGTTGGATCCACAACATATGCAAACTATTATGATGATATGGATATTCGCAGAAGCCGTGCAAGTTCGAAAATAAAAACTGGACAATATGAATATGAAAAGAAAAGTAACTGATAAAACTTACTAAAATTCAATCAACAAGTCTGTCCTCTTTAAATACACAAGATACGTGATTCGGTCCTTCAACTCAGCGTTCAGTTGGTGCAGAAGATGTATAATCGCAGAGGAAGTATATGCTCGTGATTACATCAGAGATTATACAAAGATTTCTCAAAAAATTAATCTGCAATCATCGTCAATTTGTGATTGGAGCATGACAGTCATCAACCTTTTGTAAATCATTACAGAATCAATGCATTATGTCTGGAAGTCATTAAGCACGGGCGATTCGTCTCATCAACCTTTTGTAAATCATTACAGAATCTGTAGGTCGATTCTTATTTAAAACTTTAAACAATTTTTTAATGTAAAATTTGATACAATAATTAACCGCAAAAACGAGGCTTGGCAGAACTTATCACACGTTAGTCATCTCAGAGTGAAACAGTATTTAAACATTATCAGCGTAAGACTTTTAAGATAACGTCAACAACAGTATACGCAATTCACAACAGTCTTGAAAACAGTAGCTTGAACAATTACTATCAACTGCATGAACAGATGTCAATGAGTCATGTGTTTCTCATCAAATGTCTTTTCTCTGTCAGAGACTTGAGTTGAAGTATAAACTTTAGAGAATATCGTGCAAGCGTATGCATGTGCATGACAGAGAATTGATGTCATAAGTTTTAGTTATGGTAGAACTTGCCAGAGAATTCGGATATATGCGTCAGTCAGTCGGTTTGTTAAGTGCAACGTTGAGCGTAGGAATCATACTTGTTTCGTGCAGTACAAAATACTTCTGTTCTTCAATGAATCATGCCGATATTTCACTTATGCGCACTAAATTTGTATCTCGTGAATCCAGCTTCTTCTCCCTGCTGTTCCTTATCTCTGTGTTTTTCGGATGATGAAGAGACTCCGTTGCACTTCCGCTACCTTCCTTTTTCCCACACTCGACACGACTCCTCCCTTTCTTCCCATGCGTCCTGGGCCCCGAATAACGCTCTGTCCTTCCACAAATCTATGAACAGCCGCACGACCAGTACAACGCTTTGACTTTCCACCCTTCTTTTTTCTCATGAGCATGCGCACATAGACCTTTTCTTTGAGATCCGAACTCTAAAGTTAGAGTTGAAAACAAATCTGCCTGTGAAAAAACTTTTCGCCATACGTTTTGATTTGAGTTTCTTTTGTTACATACGTGAAATATGAAATTTGTTTTCTTTACAAACTAAATGTTCACATGGACAATCACTTAAGTCTTTCTCAATGATCATTGAATCGGTGATAAAAAATCTTTTACTTGTGAGATTCACTGACATCCGCATAGAAGCACTATCTGGCAAGCTGAATATATCATGCCAATCCATTAATGTTGCTCGAATATAATACGCTCATCCTTCAAATAGAAGTTGGATTGTTCTTTTCGTCAAAGATCATGCTTTAGTAAGGAGAGTAAATCTCTCCGACGTTCACCCCCACCAAACCTGTGCTTCCTCCGGATGCGCCAAACGAAGACCTGTTTTCTGCTTAATGATAAAAGTCAATTCCATAGCATAATATATGTGCATGGGTTATAAAATCAGAGTGCCTTATGCAGGGCTTTGTAATTAGCCCTATCAATGCGTACTTTAAAATGCATAGAGAAAATATGGTGCAATAGATAAAGGTAAAAGGTTTCCGATGGTGAGGCTTGTGCACTCACTCACATACATAGCAATGTGATTATACATTCATCCTTTCAATCTCTCATATGTGCATGAGTAAACTCAACCGTGCCTTTGCATGGCCATGAAGTGGGCCCTATCATATGCATACTTTAAGTGCATCAAAACATAATGGTGCAAAAATCGCGGTTCTATGATATCTAAGCAAGGAAATTCTCAATACTCACAATTCCACTCTCTCACAGATGCAATCTCTCTTCCTTACTCATAACTACAATCTCTCTTTTCTCTCAAATCTTGATTCATTAAATTTTCAATAATGTTTACCTATTTATATAATGTGCAGATGGACATGCTTCTATGGGTTTTAAAAGACGTGCTTTCTACACATTTATATATGCATACTTCGTGTGCAATGCATCTCGAAATGGTGCAATAAAGATTTGGGTAAACAGGCGAACTAAGAAAAAAAACAAGGCTTTCCGATCTTCACTTCACTTCTCATGTCCATTGCCTTCCTTCGATCTTCTCCTGCATTTGAACACTAAACAGGTAATAGAAAATACATAAAATTCATAAAAGATCTTTATGGTATGTATAGATGATCCATTCAATCCCTTCAACTTCCTGATTTGCAATTAGCTCCCAGTCTTCACCTGTATTCATAAACTCAGAAAACACATTAGTAGCATCACATTCAAAAATCATTTTTAATCTCAGAAATTTCCATCATATCATATCTTTTTTATAAGGGAGAAAGATAATAAACTCCCATATAAATACCTTTTTGTTGAGGAAGTAGGTTGTAACTCCCATACATAATTATCTTTTGATGAGGGAGAGATAAAACTCCCGTATAAATTTTAGTCATGGATAAAATATATTCACAAACATTCATAAACTTGATCATAACACATTTACTTATCAATTTGGTCTCTTGTTCCTGTTCTATCAAAATAACTTTTTCAAAACACATTAGTAGGAAAAAATAATTTTAATTGAAAGCATCCAAGATTTCTTGCATACATAACTCATTTTTCCTTTTAATGGTTTTAGTTTATTTATTCATATTTTGTGTAATTCGTTTAATAATGTTTTCAAAACTTCTTGTTCTTTTCCATTAAAACATGTCTCATTGTTTGCATTCTCATTTGCATTTCTTAGTTGTTTAGTTTTCTCAATTTCCCTTTTAGTTTTAGTTTGATTGCTAGTTTCACGATTCACTTGTTCTTCCATCTTTTCAATTTTCTCATCTTCAAATGATTGATCATCAGAATCAATTGAAATATTATGTAAATTTTTATATTTTTGTATTTTCTCATAAGTTGTTCTCTCATGTTCTTGCTTATCATTTGGCTTAATATCTTGCATCATTAGTTCAACTTGTGGATTATCCATCATATCATTGTCTTGATCATTAGATTTTGTGATATTTTCACGTTTTACTCTCTAGTGTTTTTTAACTTGTTTGTTTGATCTTGATCTTACTTGTTTGTGTTGAAAATATTTTACCATCCCACCTCTACCTAGGTTCAAGTGTAAAGGATCCTTCGTATGATAATCACAGATTTTGTGTTCATTTTCTAATACCAAGTGTTGCCTACATGCTTTCTCATAGGCCAGACAATTCCTATAAGTATGACCTAGTTGGTCACACCAGAAGCATCTTACAGTTCTCTTTGGTCTTGGATATAATGTCCTAGGATCAACTCTTCTATAATCGGGTAAAGGTTTTTGGTACATAGATCTACTTTGAACTTGTACTTGATATTTATCTTTGCATTTACATGTAACACTGTCTTGTATTTCTTTGTTTAACCTTGTAATGTTCTCGTTTAAACTTGTAATTTCATGTCCAACAGTTTTGAATACTAACATTTCTTTTACCTGATTTACTAATGTTTCCATCTATTCAGTTAAATTTAAAAGGTCGTAATGAAGCATTCCTTCTAAGTTCCTAAACTCGTGGTCAAATTGAGTATCTATCGACTTAAGATTCGCATTAAATTTAGATACTACTGTAGTTAAAATTGAAATAAATGAGTTTAAGGACTCAAACTTGGAATTGAGCTTTAATTCTATAGATGAAACTAATCGTGCTTCCATTTCATGCAGAAGGTTTTCGACATTCGAATTCATGTTTTCTTTTAACTATGTGCAAGACAGAAACATACAAATATAAATACCTAGAATTTGTGTTCCGTCGGATGTACCTGAGCTGCACGCCGCTTTGTTCACGTCAGGTTCACCAATGTCGGGTCGTGTAGATGCTCGGATGTTGGATGAGTTCATCCGCCAAAATCGATCGGCACATGCAGGGTGTCTATAGCAAACTCAGGTGCAATGAAACTCAAGGAGTTTGATTAAATAATATTTGCATATGTCATCAGATTATGATGAAGTGTTTCAGTCGTCGAAGAACACTTTTTGTTTAAGAATTTGAGTATGAACAATCTCAACTAGTCTTGCAATCTTGAAAGAAGATTTCAATCATGTTTGAGGTTTCATTTCCATATAAGCCGATATCATTAGAAATATGGACTTGTTGCACACGCATTTGCTTCTAGAGTCATAAGCGGGAACGAGTAATGAACCAATTCATCGAATTTCAGTTGAACGCTAAAGGCAAATGCATCATACATTGGAAATCTATTCGTAAAGCAGTTAATCTATTACTTAACGTTTCCTAAGATCATAAGTCCTTGGATACTATATATCATGTCAAATTCGTGAACAACAAAAAGAAACAACAGAAGTTGAGTCAAGGGTGACAGATAGAACAAGTTTCTAAACAACTGTAAATACTGATATCATTCAGCGCTAGATAGCATCAAAGCCATGTAGAATAAAACACTAAGTTATTCATGACCTTCGACAGCTCTGTCGAGTATGTACTAAAGTGCGGTTGGATCCACAACATATGCAAACTATTATGATGATATGGATATTCGCAGAAGCCCTGCAAGTTCGAAAAAAAAAACTGGACAATATGAATATGAAAAGAAATGTAACTGATAAAACTTACTAAAAATTCAATCAACAAGTCTGTCCTCTTTAAATACACAAGATACGTGATTCGGTCCTTCAACTCAGCGTTCAAGTGGTGCAGAGGATGTATAATCGCAGAGGAAGTATATGCTCGTGATTACATCAGAGATTATAAAGAGATTTCTTAGAAAATTAATCTGCAATCATCGTCAATTTGTGATTGGAGCATGACAGTCATCAACCTTTTGTAAATCATTACAGAATCAATGCATTATGTCTGGAAGTCATTAAGCACGGGCGATTCGTCTCATCAACCTTTTCTAAATCGTTACAGAATCTGTAGGTCGATTCTTATTTAACAAAAACAAAAACAACTATATTTGCACATATTCATTTAACATAGACCATAGCTAACTACTTTCGCGCATCTCAAGAATAAAACTTTAAACAATTTTTTAATGTAAAATTTGATACAATAATTAACCGCAAAAACGAGGCTTGGCAGAACTTATCACACGTTAGTCATCTCAGAGTGAAACAGTATTTAAACATTATCAGCGTAAGACTTTTAAGATAACGTCAACAACAATATACGCAATTCACAACAGTCTTGAAAACAGTAGCTTGAACAATTACTATCAACTGCATGAACAGATGTCAATGAGTCATGTGCTTCTCATCAAATGTCTTTTCTCTGTCAGAGACTTGAGTTGAAGTATAAACTTTAGAGAATATCGTGCAAGCGTATGCATGTGCGTGACAGAGAATTGATGTCGTAAGTTTTAGTTATGGTAGAACTTGCCAGAGAATTCGCATATATGCGTCAGTCAGTCGGTTTGTTAAGTGCAGCGTTGAGCGTAGGAATCATACTTGTTTCGTGCAGTACAAAATACTTCTGTTCTTCAATGAATCGTGCCAATATTTCACTTATGCGCACTAAATTTGTATCTCGTGAATCCAGCTTCTTCTCCCTGCTGTTCCTTATCTCTGTGTTTTTCGGATGATGAAGAGACTCCGTTGCACTTCCGCTACCTTCCTTTTTCCCACACTCGACACGACTCCTCCCTTTCTTCCCATGCATCCTGGGCCCCGAATAACGCTCTGTCCTTCCACAAATCTATGGACAGCCGCACGACCAGTACAGCGCTTTGACTTTCCACCCTACTTTTTTCTCATGAGCATGCGCACATAGACCTTTTCTTTGAGATCCGAACTCTAAAGTTAGAGTTGAAAACAAATCTGCCTGTGAAAAAACTTCTCGCCATACGTTTTGATTTGAGTTTCTTTTGTTACATACGTGAAATATGAAATTTGTTTTCTTTACAAACTAAATGTTCACATGGACAATCACTTAAGTCTTTCTCAATGATCATTGAATCGGTGATAAAAAATCTTTTACTTGTGAGATTCACTGACATCCGCATAGAAGCACTATCTAGCAAGCTGAATATATCATGCCAATCCATTAATGTTGCTCGAATATAATACGCTCATCCTTCAAATAGAAGTTGGATTGTTCTTTTCGTCAAAGATCATGCTTTAGTAAGGAGAGTAAATCTCTCCGACATTCACCCCCACCAAACCTGTGCTTCCTCCGGATGCGCCAAACAAAGACCTGTTTTCTGCTTAATGATAAAAGTCAATTCCATAGCATAATATATGTGCATGGGTTATAAAATCAGAGTGCCTTATGCAGGGCTTTGTAATTAGCCCTATCAATGCGTACTTTAAAATGCATAGAGAAAATATGGTGCAATAGATAAAGGTAAAAGGTTTCCGATGGTGAGGCTTGTGCACTCACTCACATACATAGCAATGTGATTATACATTCATCCTTTCAATCTCTCATATGTGCATGAGTAAACTCAACCGTGCCTTTGCATGGCCATGAAGTGGGCCCTATCATATGCATACTTTAAGTGCATCAAAACATAATGGTGCAAAAATCGCGGTTCTATGATATCTAAGCAAGGAAATTCTCAATACTCACAATTCCACTCTCTCACAGATGCAATCTCTCTTCCTTACTCATAACTACACTCTCTCTTTTCTCTCAAATCTTGATTCATTAAATTTTCAATAATGTTTACCTATTTATCTAATGTGCAGATGGACATGCTTCTATGGGTTTTAAAAGACGTGCTTTCTACACATTTATATATGCATACTTGGTGTGCAATGCATCTCGAAATGGTGCAATAAAGATTTGGGTAAACAGGCAAACTAAGAAAAAAAACAAAGCTTTCCGATCTTCACTTCACTTCTCATGTCCATTGCCTTCCTTCGATCTTCTCCTGCATTTGAACACTAAACAGGTAATAGAAAATACATAAAATTCATAAAAGATCTTTATGGTATGTATAGATGATCCATTCAATCCCTTCAACTTCCTGATTTGCAATTAGCTCCCAGTCTTCACTCGTATTCATAAACTCAAAAAACACATTAGTAGAATCACATTCAAAAATCATTTTTAATCTCAAAAATTTCCATCATATCATATCTTTTTTATAAGGGAGAAAGATAATAAACTCCCATATAAATACCTTTTTGTTGAGGAAGTAGGTTGTAACTCCCATACATAATTATCTTTTGATGAGGGAGAGATAAAACTCCCGTATAAATTTTAGTCATGGATAAAATATATTCACAAACATTCATAAACTTGATCATAACACATTTACTTATCAATTTGGTCTCTTGTTCCTGTTCTATCAAAATAACTTTTTCAAAACACATTAGTAGGAAAAAATAATTTTAATTTAAAGCATCCAAGATTTCTTGCATACATAACTCATTTTTCCTTTTAATGGTTTTAGTTGATTTATTCATAATTTGTGTAATTTGTTTAATAATGTTTTCAAAACTTCTTGCTCTTTTCCATTAAAACATGTCTTTTGTTCGCATTCTCATTTGCATTTCTTAGTTGTTTAGTTTTCTCAATTTCCCTTTTAGTTTTAGTTTGATTGCTAGTTTCACGATTCACTTGTTCTTCCATCTTTTCAATTTTCTCATCTTCAAATGATTGATCATCAGAATCAATTGAAATATTATGTAAAGTTTTATATTTTTGTATTTTCTCATAAGTTGTTCTCTCATGTTCTTGCTTATCATTTGGCTTAATATCTTGCATCATTAGTTCACCTTGTGGATTATCCATCATATTATTGTCTTGATCATTAGATTTTGTGATATTTTCACGTTTTACTCTCCAATGTTTTTTCACTTGTTTGTTTGATCTTGATCTTACTTGTTTGTGTTCAAAATATTTTACCATCCCACCTCTACCTAGGTTCAAGTGTAAAGGATCCTTCGTATGATAATCACAGATTTTGTGTTCAGTTTCTAATACCAAGTGTTGCCTACATGCTTTCTCATAGGCCAGACAATTCCTATAAGTATGACCTAGTTGGTCACACCAGAAGCATCTTACAGTTCTCTTTGGTCTTGGATATAATGTCCTAGGATCAACTCTTCTATAATCGGGTAAAGGTTTTTGGTACATAGATCTACTTTGAACTTGTACTTGATATTTATCTTTGCATTTACATGTAAAACTGTCTTGTATTTGTTTGTTTAACCTTGTAATGTTCTCGTTTAAACTTGTAATTTCATGTCCAACAATTTTGAATACTAACATTTCTTTTACCTGATTTAGTAATGTTTCCATCTGTTCAGTTAAATTTGAAAGGTCGTAATGAAGCATTCCTTCAAAGTTCCTAAACTCGTGGTCAAATTGAGTATCTATGGACTTAAGATTCGCATTAAATTCAGATACTACTGTAGTTCAAATTGAAATAAACGAGCTTAAGGACTCAAACTTGGAATTGAGCTTTAATTCTATAGATGAAACTAATCGTGCTTCCATTTCATGCAGAAGGTTTTCGACATTCGAATTCATGTTTGCTTTTAACTCTGTGCAAGACAGAAACATTCAAATATAAATACGTGGAATTTGTGTTCCGTCGGATGTACCTGAGCTGCACGCCGCTTTGTTCACGTCAGGTTCACCAATGTCGGGTCGTGTAGATGCTCGGATGTTGGATCAGTTCATCCGCCAAAATCGATCGGCACATGCAGGGTGTCTATAGCAAACTCAGGTGCAATGAAACTCAAGGAGTTTGATTAAATAATATTCGCATATGTCATCAGATTATGATGAAGTGTTTCAGTCGTCGAAGAACACTTTTTGTTTAAGAATTTGAGTATGAACAACCTCAACTAGTCTTGCAATCTTGAAAGAAGATTTCAATCATGTTTGAGGTTTCATTTCCATATAAGCCAATATCATTAGAAATATGGACTTGTTGCACACGCATTTGCTTCCAGAGTCATAAGCGGGAACGAGTAATGAACCAATTCATCGAATTTCAGTTGAACACTAAAGGCAAATGCATCATACATTGGAAATCTATTCGTAAAGCAGTTAATCTATTACTTAACGTTTCCTAAGATCATAAGTCCTTGGATACTATATATCATGTCAAATTCGTGAACAACAAAAAGAAACAACAGAAGTTGAGTCAAGAGTGACAAATAGAACAAGTTTCTAAACAACTGTAAATACTGATATCATTCAGCGCTAGATAGCATCAAAGCCATGTAGACTCAAACACTAAGTTATTCATGACCTTCGACAGCTCTGTCGAGTATGTACTAAAGTGCGGTTGGATCCACAACATATGCAAACTATTATGATGATATGGATATTCGCAGAAGCCGTGCAAGTTCGAAAAAAAAAACTGGACAATATGAATATGAAAAGAAAAGTAACTGATAAAACTTACTAAAATTCAATCAACAAGTCTGTCCTCTTTAAACACACAAGATACGTGATTCAGTCCTTCAACTCAGCGTTCAGTTGGTGCAGAAGATGTATAATCGCAGAGGAAGTATATGCTCGTGATTACATCAGAGATTATAAAGAGATTTCTCAGAAAATTAATCTGCAATCATCGTCAATTTGTGATTGGAGCATGACAGTCATCAACCTTTTGTAAATCATTACAGAATCAATGCATTATGTCTGGAAGTCATTAAGCACGGGCGATTCGTCTCATCAACCTTTTGTAAATCATTACAGAATCTGTAGGTCGTTTCTTATTTAACAAAAACAAAAACAACTATATCTGCACATATTCATTTAACATAGACCATAGCTAACTACTTTCGCGCATCTCAAGAATAAAACTTTAAACAATTTTTTAATGTAAAATTTGATACAATAATTAACCGCAAAAACGAGGCTTGGCAGAACTTATCACACGTTAGTCATCTCAGAGTGAAACAGTATTTAAACATTATCAGCGTAAGACTTTTAAGATAACGTCAACAACAGTATACGCAATTCACAACAGTCTTGAAAACAGTAGCTTGAACAATTACTATCAACTGCATGAACAGATGTCAATGAGTCATGTGTTTCTCATCAAATGTCTTTTCTCTGTCAGAGACTTGAGTTGAAGTATAAACTTTAGAGAATATCGTGCAAGCGTATGCATGTGCGTGACAGAGAATTGATGTCATAAGTTTTAGTTATGGTAGAACTTGCCAGAGAATTCAGATATATGCGTCAGTCAGTCGGTTTGTTAAGTGCAACGTTGAGCGTAGGAATCATACTTGTTTCGTGCAGTACAAAATACTTCTGTTCTTCAATGAATCGTGCCGATATTTCACTTATGCGCACTAAATTTGTATCTCGTGAATCCAGCTTCTTCTCCCTCCTGTTCCTTATCTCTGTGTTTTTCGGATGATGAAGAGACTCCGTTGCACTTCCGCTACCTTCCTTTTTCCCACACTCGACACGACTCCTCCCTTTCTTCCCATGCGTCCTGGGCCCCGAATAACGCTCTGTCCTTCCACAAATCTATGAACAGCCGCACGACCAGTACAGCGCTTTGACTTTCCACCCTTCTTTTTTCTTCGAGATCCGAACTCTAAAGTTAGAGTTGAAAACAAATCTGCCTGTGAAAAAACTTTTCGCCATACGTTTTGATTTGAGTTTCTTTTGTTACATACGTGAAATATGAAATTTGTTTTCTTTACAATCACTTAAGTCTTTCTCAATGATCATTGAATCGGTGATAAAAAATCTTTTACTTGTGAGATTCACATGGACAATCACTTAAGTCTTTCTCAATGATCATTGAATCGGTGATAAAAAATCTTTTACTTGTGAGATTCACTGACATCCGCATAGAAGCACTATCTGGCAAGCTGAATATATCATGCCAATCCATTAATGTTGCTCCAATATAATACGCTCATCCTTCAAATAGAAGTTGGATTGTTCTTTTCTTCAAAGATCATGCTTTAGTAAGGAGAGTAAATCTCTCCGACATTCACCCCCACCAAACCTGTGCTTCCTCCGGATGCGCCAAACAAAGACCTGTTTTCTGCTTAATGATAAAAGTCAATTCCATAGCATAATATATGTGCATGGGTTATAAAATCAGAGTGCCTTATGCAGGGCTTTGTAATTAGCCCTATCAATGCGTACTTTAAAATGCATAGAGAAAATATGGTGCAATAGATAAAGGTAAAAGGTTTCCGATGGTGAGGCTTGTGCACTCACTCACATACATAGCAATGTGATTATACATTCGTCCTTTCAATCTCTCATATGTGCATGAGTAAACTCAACCGTGCCTTTGCATGGCCATGAAGTGGGCCCTATCATATGCATACTTTAAGTGCATCAAAACATAATGGTGCAAAAATCGCGGTTCTATGATATCTAAGCAAGGAAATTCTCAATACTCACAATTCCACTCTCTCACAGATGCAATCTCTCTTCCTTACTCATAACTACACTCTCTCTTTTCTCTCAAATCTTGATTCATTAAATTTTCAATAATGTTTACCTATTTATCTAATGTGCAGATGGACATGCTTCTATGGGTTTTAAAAGACATGCTTTCTACACATTTATATATGCATACTTGGTGTGCAATGCATCTCGAAATGGTGCAATAAAGATTTGGATAAACAGGCGAACTAAGAAAAAAAACAAGGCTTTCCGATCTTCACTTCACTTCTCTTGTCCATTGCCTTCCTTCGATCTTCTCCTGCATTTGAACACTAAACAGGTAATAGAAAATACATAAAATTCATAAAAGATCTTTATGGTATGTATAGATGATCCATTCAATCCCTTCAACTTCCTGATTTGCAATTAGCTCCCAGTCTTCACCTGTATTCATAAACTCAGAAAACACATTAGTAGAATCACATTCAAAAATCATTTTTAATCTCAAAAATTTCCATCATATCATATCTTTTTTATAAGGGAGAAAGATAATAAACTCCCATATAAATACCTTTTTGTTGAGGAAGTAGGTTGTAACTCCCATACATAATTATCTTTTGATGAGGGAGAGATAAAACTCCCGTATAAATTTTAGTCATGGATAAAATATATTCACAAACATTCATAAACTTGATCATAACACATTTACTTATCAATTTGGTCTCTTGTTCCTGTTCTATCAAAATAACTTCTTCAAAACACATTAGTGGGAAAAAATAATTTTAATTGAAAGCATCCAAGATTTCTTGCATACATAACTCATTTTTCCTTTTAATGGTTTTAGTTGATTTATTCATAATTTTTGTAATTTGTTTAATAATGTTTTCAAAACTTCTTGTTCTTTTCCATTAAAACATGTCTCTTGTTGGCATTCTCATTTTGCATTTCTTAGTTGTTTAGTTTTCTCAATTTCCCTTTTAGTTTTAGTTTGATTGCTAGTTTCACGATTCACTTGTTCTTCCATCTTTTCAATTTTCTCATCTTCAAATGATTGATCATCAGAATCAATTGAAATATTATGTAAATTTTTATATTTTTGTATTTTCTCATAAGTTGTTCTCTCATGTTCTTGCTTATCATTTGGCTTAATATCTTGCATCATTAGTTCAACTTGTGGATTATCCATCATATTATTGTCTTGATCATTAGATTTTGTGATATTTTCACGTTTTACTCTCCAGTGTTTTTTCACTTGTTTGTTTGATCTTGATCTTACTTGTTTGTGTTCAAAATATTTTACCATCCCACCTCTACCTAGGTTCAAGTGTAAAGGATCCTTTGTATGATAATCACAGATTTTGTGTTCAGTTTCTAATACCAAGTGTTGCCTACATGCTTTCTCATAGGCCAGACAATTCCTATAAGTATGACCTAGTTGGTCACACCAGAAGCATCTTACAGTTCTCTTTGGTCTTGGATATAATGTCCTAGGATCAACTCTTCTATAATCGGGTAAAGGTTTTTGGTACATAGATCTACTTTGAACTTGTACTTGATATTTATCTTTGCATTTACATGTAACACTATCTTGTATTTGTTTGTTTAACCTTGTAATGTTCTCGTTTAAACTTGTAATTTCATGTCCAACAGTTTTGAATACTAACATTTCTTTTACCTGATTTACTAATGTTTCCATCTGTTCAGTTAAATTTGAAAGGTCGTAATGAAGCATTCCTTCTAAGTTCCTAAACTCGTGGTCAAATTGAGTATCTATCGACTTAAGATTCGCATTAAATTCAGATACTACTGTAGTTAAAATTGAAATAAACGAGTTTAAGGACTCAAACTTGGAATTGAGCTTTAATTCTATAGATGAAACTAATCGTGCTTCCATTTCATGCACAAGGTTTTCGACATTCGAATTCATGTTTGCTTTTAACTATGTGCAAGACAGAAACATTCAAATATAAATACCTGGAATTTGTGTTCCGTCGGATGTACCTGAGCTGCACGCCGCTTTGTTCACGTCAGGTTCACCAAAGTCGGGTCGTGTAGATGCTCGGATGTTGGATCAGTTCATCCGCCAAAATCGATCGGCACACGCAGGGTGTTTATAGCAAACTCAGGTGCAATGAAACTCAAGGAGTTTGATTAAATAATATTCGCATATGTCATCAGATTATGATGAAGTGTTTCAGTCGTCGAAGAACACTTTTTGTTTAAGAATTTGAGTATGAACAATCTCAACTAGTCTTGCAATCTTGAAAGAAGATTTCAATCATGTTTGAGGTTTCATTTCCATATAAGCCAATATCATTAGAAATATGGACTTGTTGCACACGCATTTGCTTCCAGAGTCATAAGCGGGAACGAGTAATGAACCAATTCATCGAATTTCAATTGAACGCTAAAGGCAAATGCATCATACATTGGAAATCTATTCGTAAAGCAATTAATCTATTACTTAACGTTTCCTAAGATCATAAGTCCTTGGATACTATATATCATGTCAAATTCGTGAACAACAAAAAGAAACAACAGAAGTTGAGTCAAGAGTGACAGATAGAACAAGTTTCTAAACAACTGTAAATACTATATCATTCAGCGCTAGATAGCATCAAAGCCATGTAGACTCAAACACTAAGTTATTCATGACCTTCGAGAGCTCTGTCGAGTATGTACTAAAGTGCGGTTGGATCCACAACATATGCAAACTATTATGATGATATGGATATTCGCAGAAGCCCTGCAAGTTCGAAAAAAAAAACTGGACAATATGAATATGAAAAGAAAAGTAACTAATAAAACTTACTAAAATTCAATCAACAAGTCTGTCCTCTTTAAACACACAAGATACGTGATTCGGTCCTTCAACTCAACGTTCAGTTGGTGCAGAAGATGTATAATCGCAGAGGAAGTATATGCTCGTGATTACATCAGAGATTATACAAAGATTTCTCAGAAAATTAATCTGCAATCATCGTCAATTTGTGATTGGAGCATGACAGTCATCAACCTTTTGTAAATCATTACAGAATCAATGCATTATGTCTGGAAGTCATTAAGCACGGGCGATTCGTCTCATCAACCTTTTGTAAATCATTACAGAATCTGTAGGTCGATTCTTATTTAACAAAAACAAAAACAACTATATCTGCACATATTCATTTAACATAGACCATAGCTAACTACTTTCGCGCATCTCAACAATAAAACTTTAAACAATTTTTTAATGTAAAATTTGATACAATAATTAACCGCAAAAACGAGGCTTGGCAGAACTTATCACACGTTAGTCATCTCAGAGTGAAACAGTATTTAAACATTATCAGCGTAAGACTTTTAAGATAACGTCAACAACAGTATACGCAATTCACAACAGTCTTGAAAACAGTAGCTTGAACAATTACTATCAACTGCATGAACAGATGTCAATGAGTCATGTGTTTCTCATCAAATGTCTTTTCTCTGTCAGAGACTTGAGTTGAAGTATAAACTTTAGAGAATATCGTGCAAGCGTATGCATGTGCGTGACAGAGAATTGATGTCATAAGTTTTAGTTATGGTAGAACTTGCCAAAGAATTCGGATATATGCGTCAGTCAATCGGTTTGTTAAGTGCAGCGTTGAGCGTAGGAATCATACTTGTTTCGTGCAGTACAAAATACTTCTGTTCTTCAATGAATCGTGCCGATATTTCACTTATGCGCACTAAATTTGTATCTCGTGAATCCAACTTCTTCTCCCTGCTGTTCCTTATCTCTGTGTTTTTCGGATGATGAAGAGACTCCGTTGCACTTCCGCTACCTTCCTTTTTCCCACACTCGACACGACTCCTCCCTTTCTTCCCATGCGTCCTGGGCCCCGAATAACGCTCTGTCCTTCCACAAATCTATGAACAGCCACACGACCAGTACAGCGCTTTGACTTTCCACCCTTCTTTTTTCTCATGAGCATGCGCACATAGACCTTTTCTTCGAGATCCGAACTCTAAAGTTAGAGTTGAAAACAAATCTGCCTCTGAAAAAACTTTTCGCCATACGTTTTGATTTGAGTTTCTTTTGTTACATATGTGAAATATGAAATTTGTTTTCTTTACAAACTAAATGTTCACATGGACAATCACTTAAGTCTATCTCAATGATCATTGAATCGGTGATAAAAAATCTTTTACTTGTGAGATTCACTGACATCCGCATAGAAGCACTATCTGGCAAGCTGAATATATCATGCCAATCCATTAATGTTGCTCAAATATAATACGCTCATCCTTCAAATAGAAGTTGGATTGTTCTTTTCGTCAAAGATCATGCTTTAGTAAGGAGAGTAAATCTCTCCGACATTCACCCCCACCAAACCTGTGCTTCCTCCGGATGCGCCAAACGAATATATGTGCATGGGTTATAAAATCAGAGTGCCTTATGCAGGGCTTTGTAATTAGCCCTATCAATGCGTACTTTAAAATGCATAGAGAAAATATGGTGCAATAGATAAAGGTAAAAGGTTTCCGATGGTGAGGCTTGTGCACTCACTCACATACATAGCAATGTGATTATACATTCATCCTTTCAATCTCTCATATGTGGATGAGTAAACTCAACTGTGCCTTTGCATGGCCATGAAGTGGGCCCTATCATATGCATACTTTAAGTGCATCAAAACATAATGGTGCAAAAATCGCGGTTCTATGATATCTAAGCAAGGAATTTCTCAATACTCACAATTCCACTCTCTCACAGATGCAATCTCTCTTCCTTACTCATAACTACACTCTCTCTTTTCTCTCAAATCTTGATTCATTAAATTTTCAATAATGTTTACCTATTTATCTAATGTGCAGATGGACATGCTTCTATGCGTTTTAAAAGACGTGCTTTCTACACATTTATATATGCATACTTGGTGTGCAATGCATCTCGAAATGGTGCAATAAAGATTTGGGTAAACAGGCGAACTAAGAAAAAAAACAAGGCTTTCCGATCTTCACTTCACTTCTCATGTCCATTGCCTTCCTTCGATCTTCTCCTGCATTTGAACACTAAATAGGTAATAGAAAATACATCAAATTCATAAAAGATCTTTATGGTATGTATAGATGATCCATTCAATCCCTTCAACTTCCTGATTTGCAATTAGCTCCCAGTCTTCACCTGTATTCATAAACTCAGAAAACACATTAGTAGCATCACATTCAAAAATCATTTTTAATCTCAAAAATTTCCATCATATCATATCTTTTTTATAAGGGAGAAAGATAATAAACTCCCATATAAATACCTTTTTGTTGAGGAAGTAGGTTGTAACTCCCATACATAATTATCTTTTGATGAGGGAGAGATAAAACTCCCGTATAAATTTTAGTCATGGATAAAATATATTCACAAACATTCATAAACTTGATCATAACACATTTACTTATCAATTTGGTCTCTTGTTCCTGTTCTATCAAAATAACTTTTTCAAAACACATTAGTAGGAAAAAATAATTTTAATTGAAAGCATCCAAGATTTCTTGCATACATAACTCATTTTTCCTTTTAATGGTTTTAGTTGATTTATTCATATTTTGTGTAATTTGTTTAATAATGTTTTCAAAACTTCTTGTTCTTTTCCATTAAAACATGTCTCATTGTTCGCATTCTCATTTGCATTTCTTAGTTGTTTACTTTTCTCAATTTCCCTTTTAGTTTTAGTTTGATTGCTAGTTTCATGATTCACTTGTTCTTCCATCTTTTCAATTTTCTCATCTTCAATGATTGATCATCAGAATCAATTGAAATATTATGTAAATTTTTATATTTTTGTATTTTCTCATAAGTTGTTCTCTCATGTTCTTGCTTATCATTTGGCTTAATATCTTGCATCATTAGTTCAACTTGTGGATTATCCATCATATTATTGTCTTGATCATTAGATTTTGTGATATTTTCACGTTTTACTCTCCAGTGTTTTTTCACTTGTTTGTTTGATCTTGATCTTACTTGTTTGTGTTCAAAATATTTTACCATCCCACCTCTACCTAGGTTCAAGTGTAAAGGATCCTTCGTATGATAATCACAGATTTTGTGTTCATTTTCTAATACCAAGTGTTGCCTACATGCTTTCTCATAGGCCAGACAATTCCTATAAGTATGACCTAGTTGGTCACACCAGAAGCATCTTACAGTTCTCTTTGGTCTCGGATATAATGTCGTAGGATCAACTCTTCTATAATCGGGTAAAGGTTTCTGGTACATAGATCTACTTTGAACTTGTACTTGATATTTATCTTTGCATTTACATGTAACACTGTCTTGTATTTGTTTGTTTAACCTTGTAATGTTCTCGTTTAAACTTGTAATTTCATGTCCAACAGTTTTGAATACTAACATTTCTTTTACCTGATTTACTAATGTTTCCATCTGTTCAGTTAAATTTGAAAGGTCGTAATGAAGCATTCCTTCTAAGTTCCTAAACTCGTGGTCAAATTGAGTATCTATCGACTTAAGATTCGCATTAAATTCAGATACTACTGTAGTTAAAATTGAAATAAACGAGTTTAAGGACTCAAACTTGGAATTGAGCTTTAATTCTATAGATGAAACTAATCGTGCTTCCATTTCATGCAGAAGGTTTTCGACATTCGAATTCATGTTTGCTTTTAACTATGTGCTAAACAGAAACATTCAAATATAAATACCTGGAATTTGTGTTCCGTCGGATGTACCTGAGCTGCACGCCGCTTTGTTCACGTCAGGTTCACCAATGTCGGGTCGTGTAGATGCTCGGATGTTGGATCAGTTCATCCACCAAAATCGATCGGCACACGCAGGGTGTCTATATCAAACTCAGGTGCAATGAAACTCAAGGAGTTTGATTAAATAATATTCGCATATGTCATCAGATTATGATGAAGTGTTTCAGTCGTCGAAGAACACTTTTTGTTTAAGAATTTGAGTATGAACAATCTCAACTAGTCTTGCAATCTTGAAAGAAGATTTCAATCATGTTTGAGGTTTCATTTCCATATAGGCCAATATCATTAGAAATATGGACTTGTTGCACACGCATTTGCTTCCAGAGTCATAAGCGGGAACGAGTAAACTACCAATTCATCGAATTTCAGTTGAACGCTAAAGGCAATCATCATACATTGGAAATCTATTCGTAAAGCAGTTACTCTATTACTTAACGTTTCCTAAGATCATAAGTCCTTGGATACTATATATCATGTCAAATTCGTGAACAACAAAAAGAAACAACAGAAGTTGAGTCAAGAGTGACAGATAGAACAAGTTTCTAAACAACTGTAAATATTGATATCATTCAGCGCTAGATAGCATCAAAGCCATGTAGACTCAAACACTAAGTTATTCATGACCTTCGACAGCTCTGTCGAGTATGTACTAAAGTGCGGTTGGATCCACAACATATGCAAACTATTATGATGATATGGATATTCGCAGAAGCCCTGCAAGTTCGAAAAAAAAAACTGGACAATATGAATATGAAAAGAAAAGTAACTGATAAAACTTACTAAAATTCAATCAACAAGTCTGTCCTCTTTAAACACACAAGATACGTGATTCGGTCCTTCAACTCAGCGTTCAGTTGGTGCAGAAGATGTATAATCGCAGAGGAAGTATATGCTCGTGATTACATCAGAGATTATACAGAGATTTCTCAGAAAATTAATCTGCAATCATCGTCAATTTGGGATTGGAGCATGACAGTCATCGACCTTTTGTAAATCATTACAGAATCAATGCATTATGTCTGGAAGTCATTAAGCACGGGCGATTCGTCTCATCAACCTTTTGTAAATCATTACAGAATCTGTAGGTCGATTCTTATTTAACAAAAACAAAAACAACTATATCTGCACATATTCATTTAACATAGACCATAGCTAACTACTTTCGCGCATCTCAACAATAAAACTTTAAACAATTTTTTAATGTAAAATTTGATACAATAATTAACCGCAAAAACGAGGCTTGGCAGAACTTATCACACGTTAGTCATCTCAGAGTGAAACAGTATTTAAACATTATCAGCGTAAGACTTTTAAGATAACGTCAACAACAGTATACGCAATTCACAACAGTCTTGAAAACAGTAGCTTGAACAATTACTATCAACTGCATGAACAGATGTCAATGAGTCATGTGTTTCTCATCAAATGTCTTTTCTCTGTCAGAGACTTGAGTTGAAGTATAAACTTTAGAGAATATCGTGCAAGCGTATGCATGTGCGTGACAGAGAATTGATGTCATAAGTTTTAGTTATGGTAGAACTTGCCAGAGAATTCGGATATATGCGTCAGTCAGTCGGTTTGTTAAGTGCAGCGTTGAGCGTAGGAATCATACTTGTTTCGTGCAGTACAAAATACTTCTGTTCTTCAATGAATCGTGCCGATATTTCACTTATGCGCACTAATTTTGTATCTCATGAATCCAGCTTCTTCTCCCTGCTGTTCCTTATCTCTGTGTTTTTCGGATGATGAAGAGACTCCATTGCACTTCTGCTACCTTCCTTTTTCCCACACTCGACACGACTCCTCCCTTTCTTCCCATGCGTCCTGGGCCCCGAATAACGCTCTGTCCTTCCACAAATCTATGAACAGCCGCACGACCAGTACAGCGCTTTGACTTTCCACCCTGCTTTTTTCTCATGAGCATGCGCACATAGACCTTTTCTTTGAGATCCGAACTCTAAAGTTAGAGTTGAAAACAAATCTGCCTGTGAAAAAACTTTTCGCCATACGTTTTGATTTGAGTTTCTTTTGTTACGTACGTGAAATATGAAATTTGTTTTCTTTACAAACTAAATGTTCACATGGACAATCACTTAAGTCTTTCTCAATGATCATTGAATCGGTGATAAAAAATCTTTTACTTGTGAGATTCACTGACATCCGCATAGAAGCACTATCTGGCAAGCTGAATATATCATGCCAATCCATTAATGTTGCTCGAATATAATACGCTCATCCTTCAAATAGAAGTTGGATTGTTCTTTTTGTCAAAGATCATGCTTTAGTAAGGAGAGTAAATCTCTCCGACAGCGCTTCGTTCCAATACTACTTATAATGTATGCGTATTCCTTTTGGAAGAAGTTTTATCCAGATTTGGATATATAGAAAAAGTAGCAGCGGATAGAGGAGAGTTAGATGCGAGAGAAGCGAGAGAATTCTTTGCACAACATGGAATTCGATTGTCTCTTACGACTGCCTATATGCCAGAAGCAAATGGTAAAATTGAACGAGGACATCCTTCCATAGTGAAGTCTATTTCTAAAGCTTGCCACGGAGATATTGGTCAATGGCCAAAATATCTCCCATTTGCTCTTTGGGCTGATCGCATGACGTACACGAGAACAACTGGTTTTATGCTGGCTGAACTCATGTACTGTGAGAAACCATTATTTCCCATTCATACTCAAATAATTAATTGGATGAATTTAGGTTGGAAAGATAACATTTCAAGAGAGGACTTATTAGCATTTAGAATTAAGCAATTAAAACAAGGAAATGAAAATCTTAAAGAAGCAATAAAAAAAGTAAAAACATCTAGGTTGAAAAATAAATTGTATTTTGATAAGAAACATAGACTAAGACCGCAACCAATAGAGAGTGGTGCTTGGGTGCTTGTATATGATAGTACGTTTGATACTCAATACGATGCACGTCGGAAACTAACTAAACGTTGGTTCGGACCTTACGTTGTTGTTTCAGTTTATGAAACAGGCACATATAAATTACGTGAAATTGATGGTTCTATGCTAAAGAATTTGATTGCAGGGAAAAGAATCAAGCTCTTTAGGAGAAGAGAAAGCAGTAAATTTGAATTGGACGAAGATTTCTTGGAGAACAACGAAGAAGAAGAATAAAAATGATCTGGTGAAAAAGTTCTAAACTTTACTTATTTTCTAGTTGTTAATATGATTTTTGATTGATGCATTATCATAACTAGTTGTGTACATTCTTCAGATAGGTTAAGAAACCTCTTAAAATTATGAAAAGTAGAATTTACGCTGAAGTAGGAACGTGCTTGAAGTGAAGATTGGGATTAGAGACCTATGGTTGTCATATGAATAGTTGAAGGAACCCTTAACTTGCAACTCCTAGTAGAAGTAGACTTGTTTTATATAGATAGGCTTCCTTAAATCTGACCCATTTAGCTAAACAGATCCTAGTTCCTGCTTTAGCTTACCTCTAGATCCTTTGCTCTGAATAGGGGTTAAGCTTTTCCCCTTCATCAAAAAAGTTGCGAAGAAAAATTGAAAGCAGTACATTAATGGTTGCCGCATATGAAAAGAGGAAAAAAATGACACAAAGAAAAAATATGATGAAAAAAGAGATGAAAGAAAAAAAAAACAAATAAATCAGTTGTGGTCTCGAAATCACTTCTGAATTGAAAAGCGGGCTATATAAGGCGGATGTATGCTAGAGGGGAATTAGTTTTTTGTATCTTAATGGAAAATGATTAGGAGATGAGGATAGAAGGCTTATATAACAAATGTTTTACTTATGAAAAGAGTTAATAGAAGAGTCAGTACGAACACTATTTGAATGACTTCTATAGTTTCCTTCTAAAACCTGTTTTCCAACTCATGCATTGAACGAGGACGATGTGCCCATCGAGGACGATGTGCAGGATTGGCCGGGGCGAATGTCGGAAAGATTTCAACCTTTCCGTTGATGACTAGAGAAAATGAAAACAATTTTATTGGTGAGCTCAAACCTTTTATATCACTGTTGATCAGTTGTTCTAGATTGATGTAACTACTTTTGAAGTGTTTATAGGTTCAAGAAATTATGAAGAACATATGTTCATATTAGGGTTTTCCCTAATTTCACATTTAATGAGTGTTTTATATTTATACATGCAAGAATTATGGGTATATAATCCTAGGATTTCATAAGTTCATATGATTTTATGTTAGTTGGGTTAAACAAAAGGGTTTCAAATGAATTATAATAGGTTAATGATAGGGTTCAGAAGGATTTGAATGGGTTTCAATAGGTTTCTAATGGGTTTCAAGTAGGTTTTCTAGCGTTTTACTATATTTAAAGGGTTAAATAGATGTTATGTAAAAACATTAATATATAAATTACATATTTAGGTATTTAAAAATTAAACTATGCTATTATTAATTATTTTAAGCATATGAGTGCATTTAAATACTAAGGTTCTAATTAATTAAACCCTTAAACTAAGCTTAAATTAAATGATTTATTTAAATAAGAAATGTAGGCTAATTAAATTAAAAGGATAAATTAAATGGATAAATAACTAGTGGTCTATATGAGTGCTAGGAAAAAGAATGGTATGGAAGTAATATGTAACTAAAGTGATTTAAGGAGTGGTCTCAATAGAAGATGCACTTAAAGTAGGATAAAAAGAAACTTTAAATGAATGGTATATATATAAAAGGTGAAAAGTATGGTGTGAATTAAGTGTGTAATTAAAGTGGAGAAAAGTCAAATTAAAGTGTGGTGAAAGTTAGTGGATAAAAGAATGGATGAGAAATAAAGTAGGAAACCAAAAGAGTGGTATAGAGAGGATCTGTGTGTGTATATATATGAGTATGCTGTGCTAGTTTCTCCTAATGTTTTCTTGCAGGTATCTCCTTCTTCTTCTCATGACCTTGATGAATGTTGCCATTGACTGCATATGCTTTAGCACAGACTCATAAATTCTTTATTTTATTTTCCATCTTAGAAGCTGAATGCGTATCAGCACAGAGATGAGAGAGTTGTTCTCACTTCAAATTTCGCTGCATTCATACAAAGAAATATAGTTTAATTTGTTTCCTCCTCTGAGTGCTCCTTGCTACAGTTCCTCGCAAGAGAGAAGGGCTGGTGTTTTTTGTAGAGATTGACCAGAGAGTTTCTTTCTTGGTGGAGATTGAGCAGAGAATTTTAGAGAGAAGGTGTGTGAGGATATTGCTTTTTTCCCCTCTTCCAACCTCTGATTGGTGTTCTAGAGTATAGGAGAGAGAAAAGTAAGAGGTTTTGGCTCAGACGACAGCGCCGATCATTTAAAAATAGAGAGTCATTCCTGGCAGCAGTTCTGACAGAATATAGGTTCTGACAGCGGCCTTTAGCGTGAGCGCGCAGGAGGGGAGAGAGAGAAGTTTTGTGCACGCTGGGGGACGATTTGAGAGAGAATCTGACATCTGAGCAGAGGATGATCAGGTCCGATTCTGGCAGTGCTCAGACGCGCAAAAGAGAGAGATAGTAGTGGTCCGATTCTGGTGGCGTTCAGATGCGCAGAGACGTTGTCTTGGCGACGTTTAGGGGCGTAGAGAAAGAATTAGAAGAGAGTGATAGTCTGAGAGATTGTTTTGATTTTAATTATTATTCTCTCCCTCCCTCCACGGCGCTGCGCAAGGCAACGCGCAGAGAGAGAGAGAGAGAGAGAGAGAGAGAGAGAGAGAGAGAGAGAGAGAGAGAGAGAGAGAGAGAGAGAGAGAGAGAGAGAGAGAGAGAGAAAGAGAGAGTGAGGGAGGGAGAGAGAGAGTGAGAACGGCATAAAGAGAGAGAGAGAGAGAGAGAGAGAGAGAGAGAGAGAGAGAGAGAGAGAGAGAGAGAGAGAGAGAGAGAGAGAGAGAGAAATAGCGAGAGAGAGAGAGAGAGAGAGAGAGTGAGAACGGCATAAAGAGAGAGAGAGAGAGAGAGAGAGAGAGAGAGAGAGAGAGAGAGAGAGAGAGAGAGAGAGAGAGAGAGAGAGAGAGAAATAGCGAGAGAGAGAGAGAGAGAGAGAGAAAGAGAGAGAGAGCGAGAGAGAGAGAGAGAGAGAGAGAGAGAGAGAGAGAGAGAGAGAGAGAGAGAGAGAGAGAGAGAGAGAGAGAGAGAAAGAGAGAGCAAGAGAGAAAGAGTTAATTAGTTAATTAGTTAATTAGTTAATCAGAATTAATCTAAATTAAGTATAATTATATTTAATTAGTTATTTAATGTTGCATTGTTTAAATAATTATATCTATTTGGATATATTACTACATTATTACAATTAGAGATAAGTAGGTTTATTAAGTTATTTATGAAACTGGTATTGTAGAATGAGATACATACTTGTATGTGTTATTAAAACATATGTATAGGCATGTAATTGCATTAGTGTTAGTATGTGCATATGTGTGTATGACAGTGAGTGTTAGCATATGATTTTATGCATGGGCATGTAATTGAACTATTGTATGCATATGCATAAATGCATCTAAGTGATTGGATTAGCATGAGTTTGAGTGTTTGCTTTTATATTAGAATGTATGCATGCATGGTTTGAGTGATGAAAACATGTAAAACATAGTGTTATTTTAATGCATGAAGCTTATGTGTATGTGTATGCAGTGTTAGTATGAATGTGCATTTACCTAATGCTAGCATGAGCATGAATGTATGTTAGCATGCATGAGCATGTGTATGCTTTAATGTATGTAAAGTATGTTTTTATGTTTCTTATTAATTTTTTGTAATATTATTAATGGCTAATGTTTTCTTGCAGAAACATTAAAGATTAAAGAACAATTGAAGTAAAGCAAAGTGAAGTGAAGTGACAGATTGAAGATCCATTTACCTTAAGATTGTTTATTAAGTTGTATAGGATTATCTATTAAGAGAATTGTATTAGCACTTATGATAAACTTTTGTATGGGCTTATTGTTTAGGTTTAAATAAGATTGATTTTGAAATTCTTCATACTTTTTCTCTGAAAATTAATTGAGATCTTTACTTTTTTATTTCATATGTCTAAAGAGATAGGATCTACAAGTAATTCTAAACTAGTATCTACAAACAAATCTGATATTAAGAATAAAGAATTAGAAAACTTAATAATAGAAACATTACGTCCGTCTTCAATTGATAGTTCAAATAATAACAAAAATATAGAAGTTGAAATTATTAAAGATAAAGTAGTTAATGAAACTTTACACACGTTAGATTACGATCGTCTTCTTTCTAGAATTTTACCTTCAATTACCATAGTTTTACCAGAACCGAAGGTCAAGACAGACTTATTCCCACCTAATTTAGTTAGAAAACCTAACCCAAATCAAATTGAGAACGAAGAAGTTGAATTTGTTAAAGATAAAATTACAAACGAGAACTTAGTTATGTCTTATTAATTAGAACCTATAGAACTTAGTAGAAACGCTCGTCCTTATGGTCCTTAGTCTAAATAATTGTTTCTTAATTTACACTCCCATATACTAGAAACATATAGGTTTTTATCGCACCTAAACTAAAAAATGAACCGAAGGCCCTAGGCATACTCAGAAGCACCCTGCGTGCAGTTACACGGTTAGGTCAGCGTGATTCTTTTGGATGAACGTCAACCTCCCTTCACACCCCTCTATGACACCGTCACAATGGACTCTAGATCATCGTCATTCTCTTCTTCTTCTATGACCTCACTAGGATCACACTCTTCCAACAAGGGCTGACACATGAACACTGAAATATCATAACCCTCCTCATCACAATGAGGTATCCACTCTTCTTCATTGACAGCAATGTCCATGGTAGCTAAGATTTCTGCCCAACCATGAGGCTCAAATTCCTCATCTAGAAAGGTCATCGGTGTATAGGCTGGGTCTTTAATTGGTCTATCTCCTTGAGAAGTTCCTTCTTCTCTCGCTTTCAGGTGCTTTTCCTCTTCCTCTGCAACCTTGCACATCCACAAATGAGTATCTTCATGCAGCCATGATGGATCAGGTGAACTTCCAAAATGCACAGAGATAGAATCTTCTTTTGCCTTGTGGGTAGGATTCCACTGTAGGGGTGGTACATCTCTGAAGGTATCTAATTCTGTAGCAAAAAAACATACTAGATGTTAATAATATGTTTATTTATATACATACATATTCACATATACACATTTACACACACACATATTCACATATACACAGATACACATTCTAACATATAAATACACATATGAATTCATAAATGTATGATGTGTGTATGTATGTATGTATATGTGTGTATGTGGGTGTATGTGTACGCATCTATCTGTATATGTCTGTATATATGTGTATGTGTATGTTTGTGTGTTATGTATGTATCTGTATGTGTGTGTATCTGTGTGTATGTGTATGTGTATGTGTATTGTGTGTATGTGCATGTGTACCTATATATATATATATATATATATATATATATATATATATATATATATATATATATATATATATATATATATATATATATATATATATGTATGTATGTATGTATGTATGTATATGTGTGTGTGTGTATTTTTCTTTGTTTAAAAGTGCATGTATGTGTGCATGTGTGTACGCATGTTTATAAATGTGTATGTATATGTGTGTGTATGTGTATGTATGTGTGTATGTGTGTATGCATGCTTATAAATGTGCATGTATTTATTATATATGTGTGTGTAGGTATATGTGTGTGTATGGGTATGCATGTGTATGCGTATGTATATGTACATGTATGTGTAAGTATGTATGTGTAAGTGTATGTATATATGCATACGTTTATGTGTGTATATGTATGTACGTATGCATGTTTATAAATGTGTATGTATTTGTTATGTATTTGTGTGTATGTATATGTGCTTGTATTTGTATATGTGTGTATATGTATGTATGTATGCATGTTTATAAATGTGTGCATATTTATTATGTATGTGTGTTTATGTATATGTGTATGTGTATGTGTAAGTATATATGTGTAAGTGTATGTATGTGTGTATGCATGTTTATAAATGTGTATGTATTTAATATGTATGTATGTACATGTGTATGTATTTGTATGTGTATACGTACGTGTATGTGTATGTATGTATGTGTAAATGTATGTATGTGTGTATGTTTGTATGCATGTTTTTTAATTTTAAGTTTTTTTTATATATTGATCCCTTTTTTGTTCAGTATTAAAATAGCAGGAGGTATTCTATGGTAGAATAAAACAAGAGAAAAACTGACATACCACCTGAGATGTGGTAGTATTTTCATAGATGTGTACATGTATGTGTATGTGTACGTGTATGTGTACGTGTACATGTACACGTATGTGTATGTGTACGTGTACGTGTGCATGTTTGTGTACATGTGTGTGTAGGTGTACGTGTGCGTGTGCGTGTGCGTGTACATGTGCGTGTGCGTGTGTGTGTACGTGTACATGTGCGTGCACGTGCACGGTGTCGGGAAGAAGGAGGTCGTGGCAGAAAGCCGACGCGTGGGGTTGGATCAGGCCCCGCTCTGGTGCGCCGTTCCCACTGTCCTGCGAGCGGCGTCTGCGCGCTGGGCGCCTCGCCTGTGCTCTATGGAGCATGCGCGATCCTCGTAGGGCCCCTTGCCCCTCGGAAGTGTCGAGACGTGCATGCGTACGCGTGGGACCGTGGGCGTCGGGAAAGAGACCAATCAGATACAGGACTGATACTCGGAATCACTAGGTCGGTGTGTATACAAACTCGATGATACAATAAAATCTGAATGATACAGTGATGCCCGCTACAGTGCAGGTCCGCGATACAAAAATCCGCTACAGTGCGGAACAGGTAAATACAAATAAATGCCGCTGCTACAGTGCAGATCGGTTGGATATGATATAGGCCTCCCGCTACAGTGTAGGAAGTCACCCTCGATCTTTGTCTTCTGGTCTTTGCAGTTGAATCTTTTCTTCACTTTTCTTCGGTCCAAGCTTTTCTTCAAATCCTCACTTTGTAGCTCTTTACTTCAAATTCCACACAAACCTGGAAGTGAAGATTCATCAAGAAGTTCGACGGGGGGGGGTATGTCAGAAACATTTAGTAAAATGAAAAGAAATTGATCACTCTTTCTAAAAAAACTATGCCTAATTTTATTTTGTTTTCTTTCAATATTTGATTTAATTTTTCAGTTGGTTTCTCTCACTATAAATCATAAAAACATGCAATCAAGATAGATAATTATTGTGGAACAATGACGCTTTTAGAGTTTATTGGTTTAAATTCATGATCTATCATAATAAACCAAAACCACCTATCTTTCTCTTCATTGACGGCATTTCATTTCTTAGATTATCTCCATCATTCAAATATTCATGAAAATAAATCCATAGAAACCAAACAGTAGCTATGTCTTGTGTTCTCTTCGGTCTTTCCAAGTAAAACAGAAGTAGCGCTCCTTACAAATGGCAGAACATTAGAACAAAACAATCTCTACTCGTTCTTGCACTAATCCCTCTCTCTCATATGTGCTCATTACTCCCTCTTTCTCTCTACGAGGCCTCAGATTCTGTTTTCGCTTATGCGCGTCAACAGCCTTATCCATCTCTCTCTCTAACGTGATTGCCGCCATCACTATTGCCATGGTTATCTCTGTAAGCTTTGAACTCTTTCTCTCTCTCTTCAGGTGTGCTGGATCCTCTCTGCAAGACGTAGAGCTGCCTGAAAATATGCTTGCTCCGAAGGCTTCTGCTTATTCCAGAATGCTTCGAATCCAAATGTTTCCTTATTCAGAAGTGCAGGTGGCAACATGTGAATAGATGAGCACTGTGCTATACGACCGACACGAAACTACAAGCCCGCCTTCAAGGACTTATTCCAAGCTCCAGCAAGGATCCATCCGAGAAGAAAATATGCTCTCTCTCTCTCTCGGGATTCAGTGCGTGCGCTCATCTGAAGATGCCGCCCTTCATGAGTTCATCTGCCAACACATCAGCGCGGAAGATTCTGTCTCTCTCTTCACTCTTTCTCTCTCGGAATCTCTCAGCTACAGCGCCGGCGAGCACATCTCCACCGCCTCCATGATTCCTGTCGTGTCCAGCTCTCTTTCTCTCTTAGACGAATTCTCCAGTAATCGTTGTAGCTCCGACATCTATTCTACAAGATTCTTCCCTCTCTGCTACAACAGCGCGTCGATTGCCACATTTCTTCTCTCTGTAGACTTCTGTGCATCGACAGTCAAACGCCATCTTTCATGTTGTCCCTGCGCCTTTCTCTACAACACAACGTGAGTGCCCGTGCGCGTCAACAGGCTCCTGTGTGCCCGATAATCTTCTCTCTGTCTCTTTACTACAGTGGCGCATAATCCTTTGTCACCCTCTAATTGCACCTAAATCCGTGCGTTTCTAGTCAGCGGGGTGCGCAAGTTAGCCTCTGTACAGGGTCAGCCGCCAGTCATAACTCTCCAGCCATCTGCTCTAGCGTCACTCTCTCTCTTCCGCTTGATTCTGCCGCCTAACTTCTCTGCGTGCGATCACCTCCTATTATCAGCCGACTGTCCGCCTCCGAAAGTATCTCTGCTCCGCCAGCGTCACCGATTGTCTCCATCTCTACCACGTACACAGGAGGACTGCCTACCGCGCACGTATCTCTATCCGGCTGTCTACACCGCCGCCGTCGTCAGTAGCACAGTTCAGCTCCGCATCCTTCTCTGCCACCGATGAAGTACCCATCTATTCTCTCTCTATGGCACGACCGTATCTGCAACAGCTGGCTTAGCCTGGCTATGACTCTCTCCTCTCTCTCTCCTCTACTTCTCCGCCTGCCAGCGACGGCGCTCTCTGTGACACGACTCCAAACAGACGGCCAGTCATTGCAGAGCCTCTCTGTACATGCGCAATTTCGCAAACACGCCTTAGCGCCGCCAGCCATCATGAATCTCTATCCTCTCTCTAGGTCTACAATTTGCCACCGACTTCCAGAATCTCCTCTCTGACAATCTCGTGAACCAGGATTCTAGCCTGTCTCACTTCTGATATCTCTGCTGCGCGGCTAAGGGCATGTCTCTTCTCGAGTCCGCCTTTGTTGAGTCTAGGATATGCACATATCTTTATTTGTGCATAGGAACCCTTTTTTTTTGTATCTACCTAGAGTTTCACATAAGAACCCCCTCCTAAGCACTTTTTTATAAATTCTCCAACACTATGGTTTGGAGACTTGTAAATAAATCCTTTCTTTTTGCAAAAGTAGGAGAAAACCCACGTCAAAATTCCCACGCACGTATTCTTGGAGATATGGTTGTTAGAAGAATATTTCCCAAGATCTTTTTGATATGTTAGTTAGAAAGCATGTGCTCCTTTTTGACTAGTCAAAAAGAGCACATGGGAGAATGTGCCTAGCCTATATATAGAGGCTCATTTCTTGTAATAAGGGGGGCTCTTGGTTCGATGTGCTCATGTAAAATCTTCATGAATGGAAGAACTCTCTTTTATTCTAAGGCTTTGTGCATTTATGTGTGTAGTCTTGGAGTGTGAGAGGGTGTGGTGTGTGTGTACTTGCTGAACCTTCCTTTGTGTGTGAGTAATGTGTTGCATTACTTGTATTTTCCATGTGTGACCATGATCCTTGACTCCCATCTCTCCATGTTTTCAAGCATGTGGCATAGCTCGGGGCTTATGCCAATGGCTTGAATATGTTGGAGAATGGGATGGATGAAGGGAGAGTCTTTCTTGGGTCCTCCTCTTGCTTCCATGCAAGGTGATGTGGGTTGGTTGCTCCCCTATGCTCTCAACAACAAATTTTGGCGCCGTTGCCGGGGATGGTCGGCCTTTCATCACTTGGAGAGCTCAAGAACATGTGGTAAAGTATTGTGTTACAATTTTTTTTGCTCATTTGCGTAGGATTTGAGTTTGTGCATGGCACTTTCACCCTTCCTTTGGGCCAATTGCTCCCCATTGTCTTGCTTTGGTAGTGTAGTTTTTGGTTCATTTTTGAATATTCCACAAGAACAGCCCCTAACCCCCTTCCCTCTTTCTTTCTCACATACACACAGACTCCCACACACCCACTGAGGCATCACCATCCATTTCTCCTCCATTTCTTGATTTCAGTGATTGCCTGGAAAAGAGAGAGGGGTAGTACCTATCTGCTCCCTTCTCTCTCTTCAACTTCAAGAAAACCACAAAAAATAAAAGGAGAGGCGGTTGAACTTTTGATTTCAAATATCCACGCTTCTTCTTCCTAAACTTGCAAAGAACTTTGATCTTCTTCCTTTTTGGATCGGTTTGGAATTATTGTGTGACTCGTAAGGACCAGGGCTTGGAGGCATCGGTGGTCTTTTGTTTCTCTTTGAAGTTTGCTTTCTCTCTCATCATTAACAACCTTAGTGGAGGACAGGTGATGTCTGACAAAGGAACGTACACGCGACTTATGGACTACGGAAGCTCGTCCTCATCTGCGCTGTAGTTGGAACTTGGGGGGATGAGCTCCCTTTGCTCTCCCTCCATGTCAAGCAAGCTACCTGTAAGGGAGTGAAGTGGAGTAAGCTTGGGCTTCCCCTTCTTGTTGAGCAGATCTGCGGGGCAGACAAAATTCCCTACTCTACACTCATCCAGGAGTGAACTCTGAGTTCTACCTTACTGGTTTGGAGCTCAACTCCCTTTGTGGAACCTTCATTTCGGAGCCACGGTCCTATGGCTCCCTCTCCGTCTCAGAACGACTTCCCCAAGCGCTGAGGTGAGTCCTGCTCACCGGATTCCTAAAGAGAACGACCTTGCTCAGGATCGGTAGTCTCTCAAGTCGTGCAACGCGCCCTCAACTATTGCCCTCATCGATGATTTTCTTTGCACCAATCTATCTGAATGTGTGGATGTTGAGCGCTCTGGTGGTCAGCGATGAACTCCTGGACTCCCCTCATCTCATCTCTCTACTCATGGGCTACTCCTTGCATCACCGTATTTTGCTTCACAATCGCCATGCTCCTTGCTATCGCTACTCAGATGTATGATGCTGGGTTGAGTCTAAGAAGCCCCTTTTCGGGTTGCCATTTTGCTCGACTTCTCCAGGTTCTCCTCAGTCCAACATCTACAGAAACGTACATTTCCTGGGAATTGAGCCACCGGCTCCCTCTCCTTTCCAGTTCCTTGAGGTGACTGTCAAAGATTTGCCTGAAGGAATGCTCGTGCTATTCCCTTGCCGCTCCTCTCCTCCTAAGTATGTTGTGATAGATACCTGTTGAAGAACGGAGGGACTTCATCATACCAGGAACCTTGTGGAGCATTAACAGTCATAGCACTTCACTATCCAAAAAACCTACAAAACTATGAGGTCATGAGAACTTGCTCGTGTATGCAAATTACACTCTCAACAGGTGGAACGAGTACGGATGGATCTGTAATGGGATCCAACAGAGAATGAAGGATGGGGATTCCACTCGACACGACCAAGGTGAACACCCTGTGGATACGTCACATTGCAAAAAAGCTGTAAATATGACAAGGAAGGAGTCACAATTGTGGAAGAAGGAGCTTTGGACTGATGCTCTACCTACCATGAGGTCTTGCCTGACTTAGAACCAGTCCAAACACGGTGCTGCACTTGTTCTAGGTATGTCGTCTCTAGCATTGATATGCTAAGATTTCAGAAAATCATCGAGGTAGGCACATGAAGTGGATGGACCCTCCTTAAATACCTTACTAGAGTGCAACCATGTGCAGCAAGAGCATCCTTGTAAAAGATTACATGCTCAGCAAATCTATCAGACATCATTAGGTGCTGCCTCGCTCCCAGCTTACGTGTTTTCCAGAAGAATCCTCAGCTTCAGCAAGGCCCATTCCAGATTATTCTAGCTGAATATTATGGCTACTTACATTATGACTTATCTACTAGTGTTGGAAAAGGGGCAAGTGTAGGTTGGAGACGTGCTGCCTAAAGGAGAAGATAAAACAAAGGCAGGTCACCATCCTAATGAAGACCAGGGAAAATTGGAACTAGTCAGTTTTGGAAAATTTGTCTGCTTGAGCCATGATCAAGGAATTTCTGGATGTCAAGGACTGATAAGTGTTTATCATATTGTGGATGCCTTTACTTGTATCAAATGTAATGTGACCAGGACTTATATCATGTTAAAAGCTATGTATGCCCTTATTGTTTCAAGCTCTTTTGCTTTCTATTCTATGGTGTATCACAGGATTGCAGACTTTTTGATCTTCTTATGAGAAAGACTTCCTGTGACTATTCATGAGGGAACGTGTCCAAATTATTGTATGACCATGTCTACATATGGATGGAGATATGTTGGGCACACTTTGGAAGGTCTGTGGTTCTCATCCTTTAAAGGTTTTCTTTAGCAAATCAAACGATACAACAAGCCGTTACTAAGGACGATAAACTGGATCAAGCAATCTTGGGCCACTCCTAGAGTCGAAGACAGCTACACAACCATTTGCTGCAGCAACCACTCCAGAACTGCCCTTGTGAAGAAGCTTTTCTACTGCTTGATATTGCAAACGGAGGAGCATGCTGCTCCACCATTCTCCATGAATGAGGAAGATTAGAGAAGGAGGCTTCATCTGAATACATCAAGGATGCTATGAATGCTGCATCTGAAGGATCCTTATTTGAGGCTAAATACAAGGTTATTTTTATGGCTGAAGACAATAAGTCCTTGCCTAGCAAGGATACCTCGGACATAACCATAACTCACACTCGACATCGCTACTGCAGTAAATCACACTAGGTAATTCCTCCAAATTTATCAATTGCCAAAAAAATTCTTGAGATGCAGCAATCGATTTCGCTCGGCTCTAGGAGCAATTTGAAAACTGGAACTGGTGTAGGAATTGGTACCTCAAAGATCACGTATTGGTATTTTTTAGCACTAGAAGATGTACATTTTCACGTATCTGCTGGGATCATATAACTGTTGAGCTGGTGCAGTCTTCTTTTTTTTGGAGACATCCTCTTACTCAGGTTTCTGGAGGAATTTGAGCAGGTGCTGGTCCTTGGCTGTTGTGTACAGAGGAATAAGATCTAAAGGTATCTGATGAAGAAAAAAAAAAAGGGATGGACGCTGCCACTATCAAAGGCTCAATTTTTGAAATTCAACCTTATGGAATTGGGGCTTTTCAGTGACCAATGTCCACAAGATGTGGTTGGAACGAGTTAGTACAACAACAGACTTGAATGATTTGCAGCTCATCTTCTTTTACTCTCAGGAAAAGTTGAGAAAAAGTCACTGTTGCCTGCTCCCATGCATGTATCAGATTCCACAAGCTACTAGAGTTGCTCTGCCAAGCTGAGCTTTACTTGCAGTTCTTGATGGTGATAATGGATGAAATGCAAAAGTAAGACTGAAGGTTCCTCTAAGTATCTACAACTCAAAATTAAGTCATAGTTTTGGGCAGCTTGCAGGAGTTTGATTTTAAGTCTGGAGCTCTGCACTTTTTTACATGGTGTGATGAAATTCAGAAATGTTGTAGCATTATTGGTAACAATAAATTATCAACAGGACATATGCAACTGAAAGAAAGTAGTGGTGACAGAAGAATCTTTTGGCACGACATCCCTGATTATTTCCTGCCTGGAGCTCTCAGTACAATTGCACCTGCTTATAAACTTGTTCTAGGATGAGCGTGACATGCTCCACACAAATGGCAAGATTGGTTTATAGTTTGGATATATTATTCTGCCTGGCAGATGATAGATGCATTCTGTGCATCCATGGCGGGCCTGAAAAGAAAACATCCTTGCTACTGGTTCAAACTGTGGAACTACTCTGAAGTGCTCTTTGCATCTCAGATGGTACAAGCAGGTCCATCCGAAAGAAACATTGAAGAGGATACTGGTATGGAACCCTTCATGTACTCCCCACCGCCTGCAGCATTTGAGGAAGTTAAATCTTAAAATGAAGCTGTGCAACTTTGAAGAAGTGGTAAGGCAATTGGAAGCACTTTTAAAGTACTTATGAGTGTTTGGGCTTAGGTTTGGTGCAGCAGCTGAATAAATGAAGAAACTTTTTGAAAGTTTTAGTGATTGTACATTCAGACATATATAATCATTCTCGTGCTTATCAGACATTTACAGCTCCTGATCAAGTCTTCAGAGATATTCAACCTCCTGAAACAAATTTTGCTGAAGCTAGGAAGTCCACGGAGTGGAGTGATGAAAGATGTTGTCTTGATATTCTTATTTGCTGCCTATTATTTGCAGGTTCTAGATGTGGTTCCTGAATCTTTTATGGAACCTATCTCTTTTCTGCATAGGGGAGGGTACTTTGATTCACAAAAGTTGATGGGTTCTTCTTCGATGCCTTCTTATAGAAGTGACATGCTGCTTGAGATAAGTTTGATTGATCAGACTTGCGGGGCTTCTGCTCCCTTGGATGCTATAAAGTCCAGAATGATTCCTGGTTGGTATGGATGATGCACCCTTGACTAGAGCCTCTGTGACTGCCCTGCCTAGGTATGACTGCCCTGCCCTTCTAAAGATGGGCCCAGCAAGATTGCTGCCTGTTGGACAACAAAAGCTGAGTGGGCAGACATCTGTGAATGTCATCTATTGTTGCTTCTCATGATTGAAGGTTCAAGCAGGATGTGCTAAATACTCTCAGCTGAAGGTGGTTGACTAGTATCAAGACTCATGGATTGCCACGATTTGGGTACTTACAGGGATAAATGACTTCATTACAGAAGTCAAAATGCTCCAGCAGCTGATCCCTTGCTTGCTCTCAATTTTTATGTATGTCCCATGGTGTCTTTTGAAAATACAGGATGATGCACCCGCAAGGGATGGTGTCCAAAACTCCAAAGCTCCTGAAAGTCTTCATGCCAATTTTGGTGATTACCCTTAGGGGACTATGTGTTAAGTAAAAAATATTACGACAGTCACCTTGCTTGTTTAGTTTTCAGTAAATAGTTATTTTTCAGGTCTTCCAAACAATGCAATACATGTCTCTTCAGCAGCCTGATGGCTGGGCTGACTGCCTCATGGGAGGATTGTGTCGCCTAGCATCTAAAGACTCCACCACTTGGAAGCATTTGCAAGAATCAACACTGAGATCGGATATGGACCTCTTCTCCAACATTTGTCTTCTTTGAGTTGGTGGGCTGACTGCCTCCTAGGAGGATTGTGTCGCTCACCATTGCGGAAACTCTTGGGAGAAGTGTATTACTCTAATGTTTTATGATCACATCTATTGGTTGAAGGTTTTTTCAGGAACTAGTCCAAGGGAGGGCTACATATTCGGCAACAACGGATGATCTGCTGGATTTGTTGGGCTGACTGTCCTTACGGGGATTGTGTCGCTCAACACTGAAGACCTGAAGACTGAAGACTTGCAAATTGGAAGACTTGAAGAGCTGCAGATGAAGACTTGAAGACCCAAGCCTGGACAGTGCTGCAATGAATGCCCCTCTGGTCTTAGCTTTGTCGAGGATGACAAAGGCTAGGGAGAGGAGGGTGTTGAGTCTAGGATATGCACATATCTTTATTTGTGCATAGGAACCCTTTTTTTTGTATCTACCTAGAGTTTCACATAAGAACCCCCTCCTAAGCACTTTTTGATAAATTCTCCAACACTATGGTTTGGAGACTTGTAAATAAATCCTTTCTTTTTGCAAAAGTAGGAGAAAACCCACGTCAAAATTCCCACGCACGTATTCTTGGAGATATGGTTGTTAGAAGAATATTTCCCAAGATCTTTTTGATATGTTAGTTAGAAAGCATGTGCTCCTTTTTGACTAGTCAAAAAGAGCACATGGGAGAATGTGCCTAGCCTATATATAGAGGCTCATTTCTTGTAATAAGGGGGGCTCTTGGTTCGACGTGCTCATGTAAAATCTTCATGAATGGAAGAACTCTCTTTTATTCTAAGGCTTTGTGCATTTATGTGTGTAGTCTTGGAGTGTGAGAGGGTGTGGTGTGTGTGTACTTGTTGAACCTTCCTTTGTGTGTGAGTAATGTGTTGCATTACTTGTATTTTCCATGTGTGACCATGATCCTTGACTCCCATCTCTCCATGTTTTCAAGCATGTGGCATAGCCCGGGGCTGATGCCAATGGCTTGAATATGTTGGAGAATGGGATGGATGAAGGGAGAGTCTTTCTTGGGTCCTCCTCTTGCTTCCATGCAAGGTGATGTGGGTTGGTTGCTCCCCTATGCTCTCAACAGCCTTTCACTCTCTATGTGATGCATCGCTGCCAGACCATCTAGACTAGCGTGGACCGTGCCCCTCTCTCTGACTAGCAGTCAAGAGGACAATATCTCTCTCTCTCTTTACGCGTAGCTTCGAATTCTTTTGCGCAGCACCTGACCAAGCTCTACCGATCTCCACTCCGTTGGTACCCAGGTACTAGCACCAGATATTGCCGCTACCTCTCTCACGTCAGATTCTCTCTCTTATTTGCCATGTCTCCGACAGTATGCCTCCTTCAGAAGTTTTCTCTCTCTGCCATATCCGTAGCAATCTCTCTGCTATATCTATGTGCATCATGAGCAGACTCTCTCTCTCAATTTCCGCTTCTACTTGCGCCCGTCTCCTCAACATCCCCGAAATCTTCTGCGCAACGCCTACCTCTTCTCTCTCTACAGAACTACATCATACCCTCCTAATCGATTCCCCCATATCTCCGAACTGTTTTGATTAGACTATGATTACATTCAAAAGGTATTGCGCAGAGATAACAAGTATACAAGGTATTATGCATAAAACCTAAGCAATTACTCGGACGAGCTTGCCTGGCTATGGCGGCCACTCACATCCTTTCTGAATCTTTTCTCTCTAAATGCATTATTTTAAAGTATAAGCAAGAACATGAATGAACAAGTAAGGAGCATACCTGGAAGTGAAGATTCATCAAGAAGTTCGACGGGGAGAAATAAAAATGTCTGGACACCTATTTATAGATTTCCCCATCTCCTAGACTTCTCTTGAATCTTCTAACCTCCTTATCTCAATTTCTATTTCCAGATCCTCTTGCATGTTCATTTACTAATCTTGGAAAATCCCATCTCTTGATTCTATTTTTGACTTTGTCCTTTTTTATTTTTAGTTTTGGTTTCACACTATATATACAAAATTAATTATTTTCAAAGGTTTCACTTAGGATAAACACCAATTTCAAGGGTCCGACCTAGGGTTTTTGGTCGGGAAAATCAGAGTTTTGCTCATAATTATCTCAAGCTTGTCAATTTAGCAGTTTATTTACAGTTCGGACCTAAACTCCAAGGGTTTCCAAGGGTTCAAGTCCGGTTTTCATGGGGTAAGCCTGCATTTTCAGTTAGTTTCAAGGGTCAAACCTAAAGTTTTCATGGGTCTAATGTCAGTTATTTACATGCATGGTTCTAACACACATCTCAAACTTGTTTTCGCATCGCACAACTAATCAATTCTGCCAATTTACGCATGAAATATACCCCTCTTTAGTCAAAACATCACACAAAACTCAGAAAATAATGAACTTTGAAAAAAGATCAGTGCACACTCCCTGGGGGATTTCATCCCGACAACGTGCACGTGTATGTGCAGTATGTGTATGTGTATGTGTATGTTTATGTGTATGTGTATGTTTATGTGTATGTGTATATGTATGTGTATGTGTATGTGTATGTGTATGTGTATGTGTATGTGTATCGTATGTGTATGTGTATGTGAATGTGTATGTGTATGTGAGTGTGTATGTGTATGTGTATGTGTATGTGTATGTGTATGTGTATGTGTATGTGTATGTGCATGTGTAGGTGTATGTGTATGTGTAGGTGTATGTGTACGTGTATGTGTACGTGTATGTGTATGTGTACGTTTAGGTGTACATGTATGTGTCTGTGTATGTGTATGTGTATGTGTATGTGTATGTGTATGTGTATGTGTATGTGTATGTGTATGTGTATGTGTATGTGTATGTGTATGTGTATGTGTGTGTATGTGTGTGTATGTGTATGCGTATGCGTATGCGTATGCGTATGGGTATGCGTATGGGTATGTGTATGCGTATGCGTATGTGTATGCGTATGCGTATGCGTATGCGTATGCGTATGCGTATGCGTATGCGTATGCGTATGCGTATGCGTATGCGTATGCGTATGCGTATGCGTATAAGTATGCGTATGTGTATGTGTATATGTATGTGTATGTGTATGTGTATGTGTATGTGTATGTATTTGTGTATGTGTATATGTATGTGTATGTGTATGTGTATGTGTATGTGTATATATGAATGTGTATGTGTATCTGTGTATATGCATGTGTATATGTATGAGCATGCATGTGGATGCATGTGCATGTAAATATGTTTGTGCATATGCATGTGTGTATGTGTATGTGTGCGAACTCATTCCAAAGATGGTTCTTCCTTGCCTTTGTAATAGCAAAAAATAAAGTCTCTAGAGCATCCCAAGTCTCTTGAGATGTCTTGCATCCTCTAATATGTGGTAATAGAAAATCATAGATAGAGTTGAGTATGTATGACCTTGCTTGAGCATCCCTTACACACCAAAGTGAGAGCCTATTTGTTTCCTCTTGAGTAGGTCCTCCTTTGGATCTTGGAATAGGTATTGCTTCATCACTTGATACAATCCCACATAGGTTTCGTCCTTGCAAATAAGCCTCCATTCTCATTTGCCAAGCAGCATAATTGTGTCTATCAAGCTTCTGAAGATAGAGAGCCATCTCCCATCTTGAAGTTGCTCTGATACCACTGAAAGAAGTTGGAGAAGCTTGGAGAGGCTCAGAAAGTTGAGTTGTCAAGTGGTGAAGTTGGTCCAACAAACTAGCATAGGACTAGCCCTAGCTCTTTGGATATGTAAAATAGACCTTATATGCTTGCATGTGTATGTGTAAGTGTATGTGTAAGTGTATGTGCATATGTGTGTATGTGCATGTGTGTGTATATGTGTGTATGTGCATGTGTATATGTATGTGTATAAGTATGTGTATGTGTGTGTATGTGTGTATATGCATGGGTGAGTGTGCATGTGCATGTGCATGTGCATGTATGTGTATATGTGCATGTGAATGTGTAAGTGTGAGTATGTTAAATTAATGAAAAGAGAAACAATTTAAATGATCAGATATAGTAGAGATTTCAGAGGGATTTTATATGGATATTGAGCTCATACTATAGCTCTATGATTGCCTTCACATTGTGCAATCATTCATTGCCAATGACATTGTACGTTATGTGCATTAATACATACATTTTGATCATATCTCATTTATTCTACTCTGTCATGTACCACTCAGAACAGTGAACTTCTCTGATCTATTTCTCAGCTTGTACTTGATCATTTTCATTGATTTAAGTTTAGAGTATCTATTTTCTTGCTACAAAGTTTCATTTTAATTGGCTCAGTCAATCTTGAGTTATGAGAAAAACATTGCTCACTGGTCTACATACTGTTAATATCCCAAAATGTTGGGATAGATCTCTAAATTGCTAAACCTAATTCTTTGAGCATAGTTTATCATTTCAAGTGAAATACCTTGCAAAAGTTTGCTATCTAGGTTAATTAAGTATGCCTAAAAGGATTTTTCTCAATTGTTAGCAAATAACGAGTACTATTCATTTCTCTCAGTATGTGTAGTGACCAAAATAGCATGTTTTTGGTTCATAATGAAATTCCAACTTATCTATTTTGATCCAATTATTTGAGGATCATCTTCCAAAAGCACTTGGGTGATTATTTGTGCTTCTTGGAGAGCTCAAGAGGTCTACTTTGCACTGCTCAACTTAGTTTTGGCTTGTGTGAAGCAAGAATTTGTAGCTCCATCTCAGCTTTGGAAGTTGTCCACTGTCTCGTCCAACAGTGGTATATTGAAAGCAACATAGAGGTAAAATGGGTGGATAGGTGCAATTATCTAGCAATGAAGAAATGCATCTCCGGTGATGAAGAAATGCATCTTTAGAAGCTTGTATGGATACATCTTTGGCGATGAAGAAGTTCCAATCTTTAGAAGCAAAAAGCAACCTACAAGAGAGAAGCAAGAGAGACTAGCTACATGGTGTGCAAAGGATGCTCTAGCTAGGTCTTACATACTCAATTCAATCTTTGATTTTTTGTTACCTCATATTAGGAATTGTAAGACTTCCCAAGAGACTTGGGAGGTACTATCTTCATACTTCTCATTGTACACAAGGGCTAGAAAGAACCAGCTTTGGATGGAGTTCACAACCTTGAAGAAACAACCAAAGCAAAGTGTAGCTGACTATGTGACCAATATGAAGGATGTAGTTGATCCACTTGGGAGTATTGGAGAGGAAATAGAAGAGGAGAAGATAGTAAGGTAGATCATAAATGGTATCAAGGTTGATGACACATGGGAGTCTTTTACCACAGCAATGGACCTATATATGGACATGCAGATAGCTGACCTCAATACATTGATGGGACCAAGCTTCACACAAGACAAATCTCAACAAGAATGGAGATACTTCTAGAGGTAATCAGACTTCTACCCTTTACACAAGTAAAAATAAGAGTAAAGATAAAGGCAAAGGTAAGAAGAACGAAGAAGATGCAAGTACCTCTCAAGTAAATTTCACAGGTAGAGGAAGAGGTACTAGAGGAAGGGGCAGAGGAGGAAAGCAAGGCAGGGGGAGATCATACAAATCATAGGACGTTGTGGAGAATCAAGACGCAGCCATCACAATTTCAACCAAGGCTACAAAAACTATCAAGGAGGCTTTAGAGGAAGGAAAGACTACAAAAACTATACAATTGATGAAGAGGATTCCCTATTACTCATGAATATGATAGCCAACCAAGGTAAAGATGATGAGTACCTATTATATATTGATTTTAGTTGCTCCAATCATGTAGCAGGCAATGTAGCATTATTGTCTAACCTTGTATATACTTCTTCCCTGGATTCCAACATGGTGATGTATTTGTGAGATTGAAAAAATTGCTAACTTCTCAAAGAGGTTGTCTATGTTGATTGTGAGCAGTTGCTGGCTTCGAATTGCTTCCTAGGTACTGATGTTGTCCCATTGATGTCTTCTATGAAAGAACTTTGAGAAGCTTGTCGAAGGTAGAAAAGTGTGTTTCGAGGCGACGAAGTTTGGTCAAGCCAACCGGCACAAGACCAGCCCTTGAGCTTATGGAGACTCAAATAGACCTTATAGGCATGTAATAAGTGCAAAGAAATGCACTATGTACTTTGGAACATCAAGGAGAATAAGTCGATACAAAACAGATAGGTTCGCGAGTCGACTAGCTCAAAAAACTTACTATCTATGGAAGAGACAATGAACTTCAAATGCCCATAGCGACCAGCGTGATTACAATTAGAAAAACTCCTTTTATGGGAGTGATACACTTAGGGTTGAGTGTATGTAATGCACAAAAGTATAAGGAATAAGCAAAATATGCTATAGGAATGAATGCGACATTCACCGGTGGTACTTCCTATTTTTCAGGAATACGTAGAGATTGACCCCGAGGCAGAAAAACTCCGATTTCTCAAAATCTGCTAAACCAAATGCTTTGCAAATTTACAAGCATAAACTAGACACTAATACCTTTCCAATGAGTCCCCTTGCACCCAATTTGGAGCTCTGGAGAGAGAGCAGAAGCCTCTGCAAGATTACTGTTGGCGAAGAAGATGATGCAGAAAATTGAAGGAGCAAGACAATGATGGTCACAAGTGTATGTATATTTCTTCCATGTATAATACAAGTGATTTCAACTCCTTATATAGCCTCTAGGAGTGTTCCAAAACTTTTACAACTTGAATTTGAATTCAAATGAAGGTGGGAATGGTTGTTGGAGGGAATCAATTCACTTTCCGACAATCTAGGAAAAGTGAAGATCTTGATTGATCTACTTTTAGGTGACTTGATTTGCTTGATTGAATGCAACTTCAACCACGACAAATTTGTGGGATTTGGGCTCTATATGTGTACCCTTACATGTGTAAAGCTCAAGGCTTTTACAACGGTAAATGAGCCATTAAAAATCTCTAAAAAAAATACAATAAATGAGCATATGAAAAAGAACTCTCCAACGGATATTCTTTCGACGCAATAGCCTTTGATGTAGATGAAATCCACCTCAAGCATAGTGTAAGCTTGATGTTCCAACAGCTCCCCCTCAAGCTAACGTATGCTTGAGTCTTCATTCTCTGATAGGTTGAATACCTGCCATAGCTTTAAATCTACAAAGCTTTATTCCATCAAGTGCCTTCGTCATCATATCTGCTACTTGCTTTTCAGTCGGAACAAAAGAAATGTCAATCTCCTTTGCCATGAGCTTCTCCCTGATGAAGTGGTAATGGAATTCTATGTGCTTGGTTCTCGCATGGAAAATAGGATTTGCTGCTAGATGCATGGAACTTACATTATCTCCAAATATGTGAGGTTTGGAACTCACAAGTCCCAAATCTGTATACAATGCTTTTAACCATATTGCTTCTTGAGTTGCTATGGTCAAGCCTCTGTACTCTGCTTCAGTTGAGGATAAAGCAACTGTTGGTTGCTTCTTGGAACTCCATGACACTAGCTTTGAACCTGCAAATGCTAAGTAACCAGATGTACTTTTTCTATCATCCTTAGCTCCTGCCCAATCTGCATCTGAGTAGATTTTGATATCCAATTCTGAAGAGTAAGGATAGAATATACCTTCGTTGATTGTACCTTTGAGATACTTGAGTACTCTCTTAGCCGCGTCCATGTGTGGTCTTCTCGGTGAGTGCATGAACTGACTAAGCACTCCCACACTATATGAGATGTTTGCCCTTGTATGAGTAGCATATATCAAGCTACCTACCAAGCTTTGATACTCTTTAATGTCTTCAATTTTCTCACCTTCATAAACACTAAGTTTATGATTCATCTCCAAAGGTGTACCTGCAGGTTTAGTGTTCTCCATTTTGAACTTGAGAAGAAGATCCTGAATGTATCTTCTTTGAGTCAAATACATTCCTTCATCTGTATATATCACCTGCATACCTAGGAAATATGTGAGCTCACCTAGGTCACTGATTTTGAACTCCTCTTGCATGTGTCTCTTGATCCTTTGAATGCCATTTAGATCATCACCTGTCACAATAATATCATCTACATATACACATAGATAGATAACCTCATTGTGATCCCTTTTGATGAATAGAGAAGGATCTGAGCTGCTAGCTTTGAATCCTTGATCTTGAAGATATGTAACTAACCTGTAATTCCAAGCTCTAGGAGCTTGTTTCAATCCATACAATGCTTTCTTAAGTCTGCAAACATGAGATGGATGATTAGGGTTTTCAAAACCTGGTGGTTGTGACATGTATACCTCTTCACTTATCCAACCATTTAAGAATGCAATTTTCACATCAAGTTGGAGGAGACTCCAATTCCTTGCAGCAGCTACACTTATCAATGTCCTGATTGTAGTCATCTTTGCAACTGGCAAGAATGTTTCCTCATAGTCTATACCATGAGTTTGTGAGCATCCTTTGGCAACTAATCTTGCCTTGTACCTGCAAACTGATCCATCTGAATTTCTTTTAACTTTATATACCCATCTGCAACCAATTACCTTTTGATTCGGTGACATTGGAACCAAATCCCAAGTGTCCATCTCCTTCAATGCATCTATCTCTTTGTTCATGGCCTTTTCCCAATAAGGGTTTCCCTTTGCCTCTTCATAGGTTGAGGGTTCCTCTGAAATAGAGTCTTTTGCCAAGTAGATTGAATGCTTTGTAACAAATGTGGAATCATATCCATACCTTTCTGGTTGTTTCTTCTCTCTTGCTGATCTTCTAGGTGCTTGTTTGGAGCATTCTCCAACCTCTTGCATCTTTGCTTTGCCTCTTGACTTCCATAGCTTGTAATCCCTTTCTCTTTCATCTTGATCATCATCTGTATCACTCCTTGGATCCTGGACCTGTGTATCATGCTTGCTTCCTAATTGATGAGAGTCAGAATCAATATCATATGGTAGTGTTACCTTTTGTTTAACTTCATCATACCAAGACCTGTGTTCTTCAAACACAACATCTCTACTTGTAGTGAATTGCTTGGTTGAAGGATTGAAGAACCTGTGACCCATCTGAGTTGAATCATATCCAATAAACACTGCCTTTGTTGTCCTTTCATCTAGCTTACCTCTTATTTGTGATGGTACATGAACATAAGCTAAACAACCAAAAACCTTGCAATGTCCAAGGCTAGGTTTTCTTCCATGCCATGCTTCATAAGGAGTCATACCTTGAAGTGATTTGGATGGTAGTCTATTGACGAGGTACACTGCAGTTGAAATAGCTTCTGCCCATAGATAATGTGGCAACTTCTTCTCTTCGAGCATTGTTCGGGCTGATCCAACCAATGTCTTGTTTCTCCTCTCTGCAATTCCATTTAGTTGAGGAGAGTACCTGGTAGTCACTTCCCTTCTGATACCTTTGTCCTGCAAGAACTCATCAAACTCTTTGAAGAAGTATTCTCCCCCTCCATCAGATCTGAGCTTCTTTAGTGATCTACCTCTATGATTCTCCACATGTGCAAGATACTTCTTGAAGCAATCAAACACTTCATTCTTACTCTTGATAAAGCATAGAACAATCCATCTACTATGGTCGTCAATAAATGAGACATAATACCTTGATCCTGCCAATGAAGGTTCTTCACTTGGTCGCCATACATCTGTATGTACTAAGTCCAATAAGTTGTTGTGGATGTAGCCTTTGTGGTTGAATGGTTGTCTTTGTGCCTTCCCAATCTGACATGCATCACACCTGTTGATCATGTGTTGCTTTGATATGTTCGGTAGTCCTAGAACACTTTGATCCCTGCATATATCCTTCAAGGTTCTTTCATTCACATGAGCAAGTCTCTTATGCCACACTTCAAGCTCACTTAGGGTTTGAGACCCAAAGTTGAATAGAGTTATGTTCCTGGTTTCTCCTACTTCAAAAGTAAAGAGCCTACCATGCTTCTCACCTCGGGCTATCTTCTTGAAGCCTTGACATGGATCTTCCACAAAAGCTCCATGTTGGGTGAACCTAACTTGCAAGCCTTTTTCAACTATTTGGCCTACACTTATTAGGTTTTTAGTGATAGTGGGTACATAGAGAACCTTACTTAGAATGTTTGTCCTGCCATTGGAGGCTTTGACATTACCAATCTTCTCCACATTGTGCTTTGTTTCATCCCCTTTTTGCACTTCATGTCTATGCTTTGGACTTTCCAAGTCAGATAGAAGAGCAATGTTGCCTGCAACATGATTCGAACATCCTGAATCTACGTAGAACAAATGATCATCTTCTTTACCTTCTTTGTGGCTTACATTCATGAGAAGTAATGAGTCTTCATGTGGTTGATCTTCTGAATAATTGTTGTAGTCCCTTCTATTATAGCTTCTATTGTTATTGTTGAAGTTGTGTCCACCTCTGCCTCTATTGCTGCCATATCCACCTCTTCCACTTCCTTTATGGGTCTTCCCATTGAACCAGCGATTCTGAGTGGTGTGGTTGGTCTTATCGCATATGGCACAAGATTGAACATTCTGACCTTTGGCTTTGTCTTGATTTGGTCCCTTCTTCTTCCCTTTCCACTTGCTCTTGCTTGCGAAGTTGGCTTGGGAAGTCTCTTCTTCATCTTCTTCCTTCTTCTTGCCTTTCTGCTTCTTATCCTTCTTATCTGCATATAGAGCACTAGTTGAACTACCATGATAAGAGTTACCTTCCTTTATGCTATTGTTGGCTTCTTGATTGAAGAGTTGTCCAAGAAAGATGTTGAAGTCGGGAGTCTGCACATCCATGATGAGATCATAAGCCATTGTGAAGGATTGTCATTGCTTATCACTTCGAATGCCATTGAGAATTTGCCTCATGATGACCTCTTCTTCAATTAGTTCTCCAATGGATGCTAACTGATCCATAACCTCCTTGACCTTGGTAACAAACTCTATGATGGTTTGTTTAGGTGTCTTCTTCATTTGGTTGAACTCGTTCCAAAGATGATTTTTTCTTGCTTTGGTACTAGCAGAAAAGAAAGTCTCCAGGACATCCCAAGTCTCTTGAGATGTCTTGCATCCTCTAATATGTGGTAATAGAAAGTCAGAGATAGATTTTAGTATGTACGACCTTGCTTGAGCATCCCTTGCGCACCAAAGTGTGAGCTTATCTGTCTCCTCTTGTGTAGGTCCTCCTTTGGATCTTGGAATAGGCATAGCTTCATCACCTGCTACAATTCCATAAAGATTTCTACCTTGCAAATAGGGCTCCATTCTGATTTGCCAAGCTGCGTAGTTGTGTCGATCAAGCTTCTTGATCATTGAGGGAAAGCCATCACCCATCTTGATCTAGCTCTGATACCACTGAAAGAACTTGGAGAAGCTTGTCGAAGGTAGAAAAGTGTGTTTCGAGGCGAGGAAGTTTGGTCAAGCCAACCGGCACAAGACCAGCCCTTGAGCTTATGGAGACCCAAATAGACCTTATAGGCATGTAATAAGTGCAAAGAAATGCACTATGTACTTTGGAGCATCAAGGAGAATAAGTTGATACAAAACAGATAGGTTCGCGGGTCGACTAGCTCAAAAAACTTACTATCTATGGAAGAGACAATGAACTTCAAATGCCCATAGCGACCAGCGTGATTACAATTACAAAAACTCCTTTTATGGGAGTGATACACATAGGGTTGAGTGTATGGAATGCACAAAAGTATAAGGAATAAGCAAAATATGCTATAGGAATGAATGCGACATTCACCGGTGGTACTTCCTATTTTTCAGGAATACGCAAAGATTGACCCTGAGGCAGAAAAACTCAGATTTCTCCAAATCTGCTGAACCAAAATCTTTGAAAATTCACAAGAATAAACTAGACACTAATACCTTTCCAATGAGTCCTCTTGCACTCAATTTAGAGCTCTGGAGAGAGAGCAACAGCCTCTGCAAGATTACTATTGGCGAAGAAGATGATGCAGAAAATTGAAGGAGCAAGACAATGATGGTCACAAGTGTATGTATATTGCTTCCATGTATAATACAAGTGATTTCAACTCCTTATATAGTCTCTAGGAGTGTTCCAAGACTTTTACAACTTGAATTTGAATTCAAATGAAGGTGGGAATGGTTGTTGGAGGGAATCAATTCACTTTCCTACAATCTAGGAAAAGTGAAGATCTTGATTGATCTACTTTTAGGTGACTTGATTCGCTTGATTGAATGCAACTTCAACCACCACAAATTCATGGGATTTGGGTTCTATATTTGTACCCTTACATGTGTAAAGCTCAAGGCTTTTACAACGGTAAATGAGCCATCAAAAATCTCTCAAAAAAATACAATAAATGAGCATATGAAAAAGAACTCTCCAACGGATATTCTTTCGACGCAATAGCCTTTGATGTAGATCAAATCCACCTCAAGCATATTGTAAGCTTGATGTTCCAACATTCTAGATCTTTCAAAGATAATGTTCATAATATTCATGCCAAGTACTCATAACCCATAATGAATGATGGTTAAGTGTGTTTATGCATGGGTTGAAGAAAATATGTGCCTCGTACACAGCCTTGTAATGTGGCCCTATGCCTGCTTGCTTGGGGAAGGCATTTCAAAACATATGGTGCAAAAAAATTTGGGTCTTGAGCTAAGTGCTCAAGGGCATGTTGACGAAGAGGTTTCCTAATCTAACATTGTGATATTGTTGCCAAAGTAGGTGATTCTTACCAATGTGAAAGCTCAATCGATATTCATCTCTTCCTATGGTACTCCCATCATGGTGATTGACCATGGGTGTCTCTTCCATTGTTGGTGGATGTCCTAGTTGATGATTTACTTATGAATTTCTTCGAGTGCATGGCTCGAGACCTTCTTCTCTCCTTTTTTTCTCTTTTTTTCTCTCTCTATTCTTTTTAAACAATATCACAAAACAACAAGAAAGACGTTACTATCTATAAAAATAGTTGACATATGTCGATGTGCTCTTGTGCTTTGGACTCTCCCATGCACAACCATATAATGTGACCCTATATTAGTGCATACTCTGGAAATGTGTGACCTAAATGCTGCAAAAGATAGGGTTGTGCAAGGAGCACATGGTTTTTGCATGTCAAGGCATTCGATGTTACTTGTAGAAGTTGATTCAATCAATCATGGTTGAATGACAAAAAATCATTCCTCCTTATAGGAATCCATTTGAGAATAATGTTCCACCATGCACTAATCACTTTGGCCTCTTCATCTTGGGATGGTTTCGTAAGTTTTGTACCCCTCGTAGTTGGCTCTTTGGTTGCATAGGGGCTACAAGTGTTTTTGACTTTTGAACCCATACCATTTTTTATTGTCTTCTTACTATGGTTCAAGTTGTGAGTTGTCTTGCTTTTGGTCTCTGTGCTTGCTTCCAATCCTTGCTTCTCCTTGGCTTTGTTAATGAGACTTTTCTTGTGTGGGAGAGCATAGATTTTTGTGGATGTAAAAGTTCCTTGAGTACCCACATGTGTGATTGCCCTTGTTGAGCAATAGCTTATTTCGTAGGCATCCAAATTTGTACCTTAGTGTGGTCAGCCTTCCTTGATTGCTTCGGTATCCGAATTTGGAGTGCTTGTTGAGATAGATATCTTTGTTGTTTTGGTACTTGTTGTCTTGGCTTTCTCTGCTCCTTCTCTGGTAATGAATTTGATTGCACTAGTGTGATTGGTTGTCTCGCTTTTTGTACCCACATCTGCTTCATGCTCAAAATTTCTTTCTTCTTGAAATTTGTTTGTGTAGTTGATACAACAGCTGTCTTGTATTGTTTCCCTTGACCTTTCGGTTGAAGTTCTATAGATGGCTGAGACTTTCTAAAAGAAGGAGTTTCAACCAGTCTTCGACTCTTTTGTTGGAGGAAGCATCCTTCTGCATCATAGACCTTTGGACACATACAACATCTTTTTCTCTGAGATTAGTCTGAGAAGAACTAAGAGAATGGATGATACATGGATTTGTTATCATGAAATTCTCAAATTCTATTGTAATGCATTGGTCATGTATTTGTACTTGGAGAAGTCCACTTCTTAGGTTTAATTTGATTGCATGGTCATCAATCCAATCTTGTCCCAAAATAAGAGTTTCCATAAGGTCCTCATCTTGACAAACCAGCATTTTGACTTTCATTGGGACATCGTGAAGGTAGATGGGAAGCTCCACCTCACCCAAGCAAGGGGTTTTCACACCTCCCAATCCTATGTGATAGGCTTCTATGGAATCAATATTCAACTATAGATCTTGACAATATGATAGTCTAACTATGCTAGTTGTTGCACCGGAGTCAAGCAATGCTCTTACCATTCTTGCATTCTCTCTTTGTCCTATCTCCAGTGTTACAAAGGGACATCTATCAATTATTCATGAACTCACACTTGATGCTTGGCACATAGCCATTTCATACCTAGGAGCAACTTGAGCCTCTGCTCTAGAGTAATCTCTACCCTATCTCCTCAATTTCATCTTTCAAATGCATGCTAAGGCCTCTGCTTGAGCTTCTTCTCGAATGCACCTCTCCTCTTCTTTACGTTTCTTAGCCGTGTTTAATCTCATGAGCATATCCTCTGTAAGAGGTTCTTGATATAGCTTGACTCAACATCCACTAATATAACGTGGCAAGATGTCACCTTCTAGAATTGCCAATTGAACTGCACTGCTAGTGGAAATTCTACTAATGATCATGGGTCCATATCCTCCTTTTTCCAATTTATGGGCATGTTGTTTTAGTGTATAATGTTGATGTAAATCACAAGCCTACATATTTGGCTTGGAAGATATCATGAAGACTCCACATACATGAATAATCATAGGAACATATGCTAGTGGTTAATTACCACTTTATCTCATTGTAAAAGTCAAATTGACTTAGAATCTTTTGTAATCACCTACCTAAGTGATTCGTGGAAAAGGTAATTCACTTGATTGAGAGAATATCTCCAAGCATTTAGGATCTTGATCATAGGGAGCGAAAAGTTTGAATTTGAATTCAAATTTTTAGTCATTTCCTATAAAAATGGATATGAAAAAGTTGCGGGTAGATCACTTCACTCCCGAGCTTCATTCTACTGTAATTGAGTGTTTGTGAGGACTATACCATAGCCTACACCTCTCTACACCATTAGGCAATGTTATTCATGCCAATGGGATTGTACACAAGTGTTAATTTATAGATACATTTACATCTTTCATCTCTGTGTTCTCTGCTAGTCTACTCAAAAGTCTGTCAACTTGTCAAGGACATATCTCGGTCAATACTCCACCAAAGTCAGTGATTCAAAGTTTGTTGGATTCAGCTTGAAGCCTATTATATGCTATGAAAATTTGAACACATTCTATTCAGCCTAGGTTACAAGCAGTGGTAGGAATCTACGCAGCTAAAAGACGACAAAAGGCATATTATGATGCACATATAAAAGACAAAGGACTTAAAGAGGGAGACTTAGTCTTGGTGTACACCTTAAAACAACATGCCAAGAAGTTACAAAAACGAGGATATGGACCTCTGATCATCAATAGAATCTCTATTAGTGGAGCGGTTAACCTAGCCACTCTAGATGGAGATATTCTTCCTAACTACATAAGTGGATGCAGAGTTAAAAGGTTCATGGAGCCATTGACGGATCAAATGTTAGCACGTCTAGTAGGTGCTCAAAATAGGAAGAAAGAGGAAGAACGGATTAGAGAAGAGGCCCGATAAGAAGCCCTAGAACGCATTACGAAAAGGAAAGAATGGATAAGACAACGAGATGAACGCTATCTCCAAGGAGAAGAGCCTATCCCTATGGCCAAATACCAAGTCCATGACTCGGACACGACGAAGTCATATATGTCACAGCCTTACCTGAACATAGGGATCGGCAAGAAAGAATGCAAATTGATAGATGCATTGATAGACTCAGGAGCAGGACTTAGTTGCATATGAAATACAGTCATAAAAGATCTGCAATTAAGTATGAATTCCACAAGAGCCCGATTGATAGGAATTGGAGGGCAAACCCTAGAATGCATTGGAACAACAAATGTATCCCTCCACCTAGGCAATTCCTCCATGGAACAAAAAGTTTTAGTGTGTAAGGATGAGGATTTATTAGAAGATTTGATTCTAGGACAGGACTCGATCATTGAAAACAAGGTAAGCATCAACCTAGCTCAAGGCTATGTTTCGGCCAAGATACGGCACAAAGAAATTTTCATCTTATTAGGAGAGAAGCCCTTACCTCAACCAAAGATAGTCGAGAGTTCTGAGAGCTGCCAAGAAAAGACACTGGAAAGTGATCCCAATCCTCATATCTCAGAAACCAAGCTAGAAGACACAAAAAGTTCAAACTTTACAATGTCTACAGAAGAATCCAAATCACCACATTCCGGTAAGGAACAGCCAGCCACTAAGGAAACCAACTCTCATGGAGCTTCTCAACAAGCCAAAAGACCACTAATATGGAATCCGACACTCAGATACTTACGGCACAGAACGACCAAATACCAATGGGTGCGTAAAGACCAGAAGAAGGAAGAGTAGACGTCACTATCAACTCGTAAGGAGAAAATAGAAATGAAGAAGTCAGCTTCATCGAAGTCGAAACAAAAAAGACTCTTGCAGGTATGGATCCCCAAGCCTTTGATTGAAGCTCAGAGATCACGCCAACAGATATGGATTCCCAAGAAGGTCACACAGGCAGCTAAGCGGGCAATAAGCACTCAGGAGGATGCAATACATCAAAAAAAGCGAATGACACAACCACATCAGATTTGTCCAAGAAACTGGAAGAGAAATACCAATGACACTCGGACATTAGAGGAAACGAAGAGAACACATGAAGCCCGAAGAATCAAAGAAACAAAACGACCTCTCTTAGTGGTCACGAAATGGATTTGGAAGCCCAAACAACTGCAAGGAGTGGACAATCGAAGCAATAGAGATTCCCATTGCACTCATGAAGCCTCTAATGCACCTCAAGTATGCATAATAGGGCCACAATATGAGGCCAAGCATTCGGCACATGATGTACAATATAAAGCTAGTGGTGCACATTCTCCAAGAGGGATTAGATCTTAGCTTCAACTCTCTTAGGAATGGACATACTATGTACATAAATAAATGCTTCGGCTATACTAACGCTTGTTTTCTTTTAGGATAAGAAATAAAAAGATGTGTGTAAGAGATCTTACTCATAGAACCATGGGAGATGGAGTGATGGAATGACAATAAACACTACATTGCACTACACAGCTACATGCTTTCCTTTGAAGCTAATGCACTCTTCCTTACAAGTGCAGATGGCTTCTGAAGACTCGGAGGCTACAATTCAGGAGGAGGTACAGGAATTTGTTGATATATTTAGGTAGTGATGTGTGTGAACACTCTAGGACCGCCGGGGCACTTTTTTCCCTCTTTAGGAGGTTTTTTTCCCTCGGCTTGTATATACGCCTATTGCCCTAATGGGCTACTTATCTTTGTACATTCTCTAGTAATACATTCAGTCTTGTGTGTTGTGCTCCAAGCTTCTTCTTCTTCCTTGTGCTGTTCGCGTGCTTCCGCAGACGTCTAACTCCAACAATTGGTATCAGAGCAGGTCGTCGCTTCTTCTAGGGCGCCGTCGACACTCCTCCATTTGCAGTCTCAGAATCGCACGAATTTTGGTGAGCATACTCAGCGTGTTTCCGAGATCAAAACAGCTTTGCTGTGTGGTGCCGAAATCGCGATCTGAGCTCGTTTCGGCCTCCGAACGCACTATCACAGTGCTTGTGCAGGCTATTTCGTCCTTTTGTGCCAAAGGTATATACCAGTTTTTGTTCGCCAGTTTAAGCGTCTCGAAGTCTGCTACAGGTCTAGCAGAACTCATCTGGGCAGTTCCGTTCAACTTTTTGAGATACAGTCAATTTTCTGCATCAAGGTATTTTAGTCACCGGCCATGGCTGAAGGCAGTGATGTATTTCGTATATTGGCTGTTGAGGATAAGTTGGATGGTACCAACTACCCATTATGGGCTTATATGATGCGACACGTTTTGGTTGCAAAAGGATTGTGGAACATTGTGCAGGGTGTTGAAAGACGTCCTCTTACACCTGCAACTACAGGTACTGCAAATACAGGTGCTGGAGGTGCAGGAGCTGATGAAGATGGTGTCGAAGATGATATTGTGCAGATTCCTGTTCCTGCTGCTGTTTCTATTGCACCTACTGCAGAGCAGATTCGTTAGGATGGCAGAGATGCCCAGGCACATGCACTGATAGCTTTGTCTGTCAAACGTGCCATTATTCCTCACATACGCTCTTGCAGAACAGCTAGAGATGCTTGTGATACACTTACCACTTTGTACCAGGCTAGGAATGAGGCTCGTGTTGCTTACCTCCGAAAACAGTTGGAGAGTGAGCACATGAATGAAGGTGATTCTATGGACAGTTTTCTCACAAAGATCAAAGACCTAAAGGAACAATTGATTTCTGCTGATGAGGTTATACCAGATAGCTCACTTGTGTAGACCGTTCTGAATGGTCTTCCTGATTCATATCAGAGTTTTGCTTCTACTCTTCGATCAATGATGAAAGGCAATCCAAATGCCTTGTCATTTGAGGAGTTAGTCTCTGTTCTGTTGCAAGAAGATCAGTCCAGGCAAAACAGGTCCATTATGCGTGTTGCAGATCAAGCTTTCCTGGCTAGTCAGAAAGGCAAAGGAAAATGGAGCTCTTCTACTAGTAAGCAGAAATCTGCAAATGCTGCACAATCGAAGAACCACGATAAAGATGAGAAGAAATCAGAAAAGTAGAAATTGTTTTGTAAGTACTGTAAAGGGAATGATCATATTATAAAGAACTGTCCGAAACTGGCTGCTAAAGAGGCAAAGAAGAAAGAGGCTGGAATGGTTGTTGCAGAGGCCTCTACACCAAAAACAGAGTCTGCAAATCTTGTGCAGGAAGAAGAATGGGCATTTACTACTGTCTGCAGTTTTGACCCATCTTCTCATGATCAGTGCATGTCTGCAGTAGACTCGGATGTTTGGTACTTTGACAGTGGGGCGACCAAACATATTACCTCGCAGCGCAGTTTCTTCTCTTCACTCGAGCCTGCCCCTACAGGGAATACTGTCACATGCGCCAAGAACTCCTCTTATCCTGTTATGGGAGTTGGTAAGATCATTCTGACTACTGCTGATGGTAGTTCTTTCACTTTGTCAGATGCTTTATTTGTGCCAGGGATCAAGAAGAATCTGTTATCAGTTTCTGCATTAGCTAAGATTGGCTTGGTTGTGAAATTTGTTGATGACAAGTGTACAGTTCATGATCTGTCAAATGGCGATGTGATTATTGCTTCTGGCATTTTATGTCGTGGGCTGTATAAGCTCATAGATTATGAAAGATCTGTGAATGATTCAGCATGTGCAGTTCATGATTCTCAGGCTATGTCAGATGCAAAGCTTTGGCATGCACGCTTTGGTCATCTGAATTTTGCTAGTTTGCTACGCCTGCAGAAATCTAAAATGGTGTCCTCTTTGCCCAAACTTAAGGCACCTGGAAAACATGTTTGTGAAGGCTGTATTTTGGGCAAAATGCAGCGTTCATCCTTTCCAAAAGATGGTTCAGTTCGGGCTACGTAGAAATTGCAGCTTGTACATAGTGATGTCTGTGGTCCTATGCAGACACCCTCTTTTGGTACTTACCTTTACTTCGTGACTTTCATTGATGATTTTTCCAGGCATGCATGGGTATATCCACTCAAAGCAAAGTCCGAAGTGTTCATGTGCTTCAAACAGTTTTTGGTTTTGGCTGAAAATCTGTCAGCATGTAAAATGGGCACCCTCCGTTCTGATTGAGGGGGGGAATATATGTCTTCAGATTTTAATGCATTTCTGGCTGAACGTGGGATAAAACACCAGTGTACAGTGCCATATACACCTCAACAAAATGGAGTTGCTGAACGAAAGAACAGGTCACTCATGGAGATGGCGAGGTGCATGGTCAAAAGTCAGGCTTTACCACATAGTTTTTGGCTTGAGGCTGTCATGTGTGCAGCATATGTACTGAACAGGTGTCCCACTAAAGCACTACAATCTATCACTCCATATGAGGCTTGGCATGACCGCAAGCCATCTGTTGCTCATCTGCGTGTTTTTGGTTGTTTGGCATATGCATTAGTGCCTGAACAACATCGCAGAAAATTGGATGATAAGGCAGTAAAATGTATTTTTGTTGGGTACAGTTCTGAAAGTAAAGGCTATCGTCAGCATCATCCACAGACTAAACGCATTCTGGTTAGCCGTGATGTTGTCTTTGTGGAAGATGCTATCCAGCCATTGCTTTCATGTACCAAGGAGACATCTGTTAGCTCCAAAGACATGTATGATACGTTGATGCCTCTTTTTACAGGTGGACAGTCTAGTGCTGGTCCTAATGAGGCAACTTCTCAGCCTTTGCAGGTTTCATATGATGATACAGATCATTCTATTTCTGATGCAGATTTACATGATGCACTTGTTGATGAGAGAGCTGATATTGAGCAGGCAAAAACTATGCCAAAATGGCTGGTGCAGACTTTGCGTGACAGCAAATTAGATGCACCTTTGTCATATCATACTCGTTCAGGCTCTCATAGTGCCTCGTTTGCATCACATTGCTATGCTATGGCTGCATCTAGTCTTTGTGATGAGAATGAGCCTGTTTCTTTTGATGAAGCACATAATTCAGAAAATTGGATGGCTGCTATGCAATCTGAATATGATGCTATAATGAAGAATGGTACATGGTCTTTATGTGACTTGCCTCCTGGCAAGAAGGCCATTGGCACTAAGTGGGTATACAACCTGAAGCGTAAACCTGATGGTACAGTTGACAGGTATAAAGCTAGGCTTGTTGCAAAGGGTTATGCACAGGAAAGAGGCATTGATTTCGATGAGACCTTTGCACCTACATGCCGTATGACTACTGTTCGGAGCATTTGTGCACTTGCAGCCCATCATGGTTGGAATGTACATCAGTTGGACATTAAAACAACATTTCTGAATGGTGACTTGCATGAAGAAGTGTATGTTTTTCAGCCCCGTGGCTTTGTGCAGAAAGGGCATGAAAACCAGGTGTACAGGTTGAAGAAGGCATTATATGGTTTATAGCAAGCACCACGTGCTTGGTATGAGAAGATACATGCCTATCTGGTTGCACATGGTTTTGTGAACAGTCCAACTGAAAGCACCTTATATGTTAAGCGTGCTAATGATGTGCTTCTGATCATTGTTGTCTATGTTGATGACATGCTGCTCACTGGTCCTATTGAGAAGCATATTGCTGATTTCAAGGCTGATTTGCATGCCTCATTTGAGATGTCTGATTTGGGGCATTTGCATCACTATTTGGGCATTCAGTTTATGCAAGTTGACGGTGGAATGGCTTTGTGTCAAACGAAATATATTGACACATTATTGCAGCGTTTTGGCCTTGAAGACTGTAAGCCTATTGCCACTCCTATGGAGCAGGTTTACGATTGAGTCTTCATGATGCTGGAGATGCATTTGATGCTGTTCTCTATCAGCAGGCTGTTGGATGCTTGATTTACTTATGCATTACTCGGCCAGATATTCAATTTGCTGTCTCACAGATGAGCAGGTTTATGCATTGCCCAGGAGTCACGCATTGGAAAGCGGTTAAGCGCATCTTTCGCTACTTGAGTGGTACTCGGCTACTTGGGTTGTTTTATCCCAAGGGGGGATTACTACCGCTAGATTTGCATGCTTTTTCTGACTCAGATTGGGCTGGTTGCTATGACACTCGTGTGTCCACCAGTGGTTTTTGCTTCATGCTTGGTAGCTCATGTATATCTTGGTTGAGCAAGAAGCAGCCTACTGTGGCCACTTCCAGTTGTGAGGCTGAGTATAGGGCAGCTTTCACAGCGACTGTTGAGTGTGTGTGGCTCAGACGCCTTATGGCTAATTTGGGTGTTGGCCAGTCTTCTGCCACCACCATCTTCACTGATAGTCAGAGCGCATTGGCAGTTGCGAGGAACCCTGTGTTCCATGCTCGCACTAAGCACATTGAGGTGCATTATCACTATGTCAGGGAGAGGTTCTCTGCTGGGGAGGTTAGCTTGGCATATGTGCCCACGCAGGAGAACATTGAAGACCTTTTCACGAAGGCTCTGCCTAGGGAGAAGTTTGAAGCTTTCCGCAAAGCTTTGGGCTTACTTCCTTTTGTGGAGTGATTTCCACATAGCTTGGCACTTCCTTATACATGACTGCCAGCTCCTTGTTCACCGCATCACTCCCAGGGGGGATTTGTTGATATATTTAGGTAGTGATGTGTGTGAACACTCTAGGACCGCCGGGGCACTTTTTTCCCTCTTTAGGAGGTTTTTTTCCCTCGACTTGTATATACGCCTATTGCCCTAATGGGCTACTTATCTTTGTACATTCTCTAGTAATACATTCAGTCTTGTGTGTTGTGCTCCAAGCTTCTTCTTCTTCCTTGTGCTGTTCGCGTGCTTTCGCAGACGTCTAACTCCAACAGAATTTCCTCCCCAAAGTCTCACAAAAGCCAAAGGACATTGGTTTAGAGAAGAGCAACTAGTAGGAGAGTATCTCTTCTTGGTGAACATAAAAATCATGGACACAGATCATCACTTTTGGATTATGTCCCAGGACTTCAGAGTATTGCATGAACTACCCTCTACAATCGGCATAATGAAGAGAGCATGCATTCATAAGTATTTTGAATTGCCCATATATAAGCCTAACTTCCAAAGATGCACGCAAGTCATGAACACCTTACAGCCGGCACTGCATGATCCATTGGTGCCCGAAACCAGAGTAATGGATAAAGGAGGTGAATGGGTTGTCATACAATTTACACACGACTTAATTAAGGAAGCATTCGGATGGGAGAAGGACGGTGTCACTATGGTAAAGGAAGAGAGTCGTGGAGCAAAGACACGAACTTTTGTCGACATTAACAGAGTTGATATAGAAGAGGAAGTCAGACTAATTCACCAACACTTCTGCTTTCCAAATATGAATCGATACACGGCTCCCCAAAAGATCATTGTTCAATTACTATCCCATGCAATCAAGCAAATTGGCAATCAAATGAATCTGACTCCATATATCCAAGAAAGACTATTCAAGGCAAAAAAGCAATGGAATAATAAGAATTTCTCAATGGCAGTGTTGCACTAATGATCTTGATTTATCATGCCTTGGGCATACGAGAATACTTGCAGGAAATGCCATCTTCGACTGCTCTTGCTTAGTACGTCAAAGTCGCCACAGTTCCTAAAAAGAGAAAAGGAGTAAAGATTGTGGAAGTGGCAGAAAGTAGTTCTCAACCCAAAATGAGAGGCACGAAGAGACTCAAAGAAGTTAGGCAAGTGGAAGGGGAAGTCCCAACAACAAAAATAGTCCATGTGCTCCCTAAGACAACCATTGAAGGGCAAAAAACAATCACAGAGGAAGAATTGACTAAGGCCCTGGAAGAGACCCATCAATACGCAAAAGGCCAAGTCAATTTACCGGTGCAAGGTCATCATTATCAATAGACCCAACAAGAAATGGAAGCGAAAAGAAAGCTCACCAAAGTCCATCAGTACAGGGAAATAGGGCTAGACAATTCAAGCTCATCCTTGGATGCACAAGAAGAGCCCGACAATTCACTACTAAATGTAGATATTCAAAGTGAGTCAAAGGATGATGGACAATGAGCAGAGTTGAATGAAGTTAACTACAATGAAATAAGCAGACAACATAAAGACGGATGATCACATTACACATCTTGATACGAACACCAAGAGTCAGGAAGCAGACCAGGAAGGTACACATGTGATAAAACTTAATGAGACTTCCACTATTTGTATCAAGGAGGCTACACCACCTCGCGGAATGTCCGTAAAGATACCAAAGGAGGAGCCTCAGACAGAGAAAATAGAGGACGAGGAACCCTTCACACCAATACGAGTGGTGGCAGAACCCTCCCCCATGGATGTCACATTTCAAGGGAGTGCCACAAAAGCTATTAAGATGGATAAAGAAGAAATTGAACCACAAGTACATCTCCAAATCAGACAACCACACAACGAAACCATCCATGTGGAGCAAGGAAGAGATGTGCTCATAGGCGAAACTCCAAGCATACCAAGAACTTGGTTGAATGTAGACATTGCTCAACTCAAGCTTGTGGTACAAGACATGATTAGAACCGCTCTAGATACGGAACAACTAATGCTTGAGGCTGATGAAAACTACGACCAAGCAATGAACGACAAACATGAGCTTCAGGAAAAGAGTAAGAATCTTTCCGCCGAATTGAACTTAGAAAGAGAGCACATAAAAAACAAAGAGAAAGAAGTCCAAGCAGCTAAAAAGCAATGCAGTAAGTTAATGACCGAAAATGAATGTTTAAAAGCACAACTGCAAGAAGTACAAAGAAAATACGAAGCTAGCGAGACTGAGAAGGCAAGGATGAATGCTAGGAGCAAAATATTGGAATCTCAGCTCAAAGTATATATGGAGGAAGTAGAAAACCTAAGGAACCTAAACAAGGAGCTCATGATAGCTCTTCTTAGTGATCAGCCAATAGAAGCTAACGAAAGCTCAGTAAAGGATATCAAAGAATTGGAAGAAAAGATAACTAAAATGGAAGATCAGCTCATAAAGGAGCAACTCACCATTGCCGAATGGGAAAAAAGGTACATGGATGATACGACAGCCCTAAGAACTAAATGGAGAAAAGCTGAGAATCGGTACATGCTGCAATGTAAAGAAGACACTGACCATTTGGATATCGTGGCACAAGAACTGCTCAAACACAAGGACACCATTGCACAAGCTACGGAGGAAATAAAGAAGAAAGACGCATTGATTAAACAGCTTTCGGAGCAGTTAGAGCAAAAAACAATTCAGGGGACACTAGTAGTTCCACAATCTGCAGAGGCTACTGTGGAGACTGAGCTATGTCCTGTCTCTCCCCCCTCACATCATTCACCGATAAGGGAGGAACAGAAGGTTCACATTGATCATAATAACCGGGACATTGCATAATTGAGCCGACCAGAAAGGGTACTACTGGTGTCCCAGCTCACTACTGATTTTGAAGACCAAATAATACAAATCATGAAGGAAGCTCACATAGAAAACAAACAATTAGAGTAAATTTTGAAGCCCTTCAATGTACCATATGGTCTTCTAAAGGAACAAACGCGGCATTATATAAGGACAACCACTAATCAAGAACCTGATAGCAACCTCTAGTTCGACAAGAACACTTTCAATTACACTCAAGAGGAGTTCGAGAAGGCGGATCCCATCTGGAGGAGGAAAATTTTGGAAAAGAATCCCACATTGCGGGTATAGTGGGAAGCATCACCATATGTGCTTCAAGTCAATCCATCCTTTTGTTCTATACACCACAGACGCGCCTGGATGCAATTTTGGGAAGGACAGCGCCAAGGCAATATCAATAATCAGTGGCTCAACTACTAGTTGTTACCTAGTCCGCCACATAATTACTTATCGACGAAGGAATATATGGTAAAAACTATGGAATTTTGGATTGCTAGATATGCTACAATCCCTGATTCAGCTGTTAAAATGACAAATAAGATATTTAGCATGCTATTTACGGTAATCAAAGTATTCCAACACGCAAAATACACTTTTTTGAATTTCATTGGCATTACGCAAGGATCGGAAGCACTCATTTTTTATCTATCCACTATTCCAAGCCGCCTAACACTTATCGCATAATTATTCTTGAATCATGTTTTTGCCGTCAACATATATGCAAACTTTCGAAGAAGCATTTTTCACTGGCTTCTTTGAAATAGATTCAGAGATTTTTGTAAAAATGACTTCAAACTTGAATGCGCGTCTGGTTGCTTATGAAACAAGTTTTTATGCAGATCACCGACAAGCACCAGAGGATGGAGTTAAGTCCCAGCAGTGGAAAGAATTTATGATTTGTCATGCTAATTTGCTAAATCAACGGGAGCAAGCAGCCATACAGACATACACACGTCGCCACAAAAAGCCTGTCGAGGACGACAGAGTTCAGGAGGAGGGATGTGTGAAAGGGGAATCAAGCAAGAAAAGAAGAAGAAGAAGATCAAAGTAAAAAACAACTCAATAAAGAATGAAGATCATGATAACAGAAGAACCACCCTCTGCCCAAAGCCCCGCAGGGGCACGCATCAGTCAACAACGCTGAACATCCAGGTCCTGAGGATTGGAATTAAAGATCAATCAGAACCAGGACATTTCATGGGAAGGACGGACCAGGGCCAAGAACTATACAGGAAGAAGTGCAAGACAATATTTGGCAGGTAATAACCTTCCGCTGACAGCGTGCGGTGAAAAGAAAGTAAACAGGCTCAAAGCAATACAAGAGGGTCATATGTTTGCAACCAGGACAAATCAGAGTACCACAAGCAAGACATAGGTCACCGGTGGCGTGCGTGGCAACCTGACTTATTAGGCAAGACAAATGCATCAGGCCTAGAGAATGTAAAAGAAGAATCAAGAACAGGGCCATTAAAATGGAACGCCAGTCCAACCAGTAGGCAGGACTGACCAAGGGACGCGTGCGAACAACAAGCTGAAGACAAGAAGTAAAGCCTGTCAAGGGACGACAGAGACAAAGAGGGGGAGAGTGTTGCAGAGCAAAGGAGCATAAGAGAAGAGCCCCAAAATTTTCAAATTAATGGGCATATTTTTCTTCTTCAAAGTCCTAGAGAATTCCCTCAAGCCATGTAAATGCACCAGAGGAGTCCTCTAGTTGCATAATCCCAATTTGTTGTAAAATATCCCTTGTAAACTAGTAGGAAATTCACCTTTTTTTGTAATAAAGTCCCGGTCTCTTGTGTGAAAGGACCAAACTTAGGGCACATGTATATAAGTCACTTTGTGACTCTTTGTAGAGACTTTTTGCCATTGTGAAGAAGGAGCTCTCCAAAATTTCAAGTTTACCTCTTTCTTGCAGATTTCCATCTTCTCTTTGATCTTGTATGTGTGTGTAATGCTTGGAATGTGTGTGTAGGACTGTTGTTTACCCCTCCCCACTGTTTTTGAGCTACTGTAGTGTGTGTGTGAGCTTGTAGGAGTTGTGGCGTGAGTGTGGGTGCTTCCCACCATTCACTATTTTGCTCATAACTTGAAGCAGAGCTGTCAGAATTGAGTGAAACCACTTCCAATAGATGTGTCTTGTCGAGAGATTTGAAACGAGTACCCTATTTACTATGTTAGGAGTTCGGAGCTAGGAGAAATCCTTGATTTTATGAAAACTATTGTAAGAGGTATCGCGGCAGACACTTTCAGTTTCCTAGTGAACTTGAGAGGTGGATTAGTCTTTTCTCATTCACAGCAGCTGAACCACTTCATGTTCCATCATGTGTGCACATGTCCTCATACACTTGGTTAGGTCGTTCGATCGGATTGACATTTAAATGTGTGTTAACTTCCCACTATATGCACTTGTGTTGCAATAGAGGTACAGTCTCATTGGCACAAGTCCTTGAGTCTTCTTGACTCAAGTACACAGGGTGGTATATCTCTAAAAGTATCATCCTTCAGATTGACTTTGGTTGTGACCCCTAAGTGTTGCAAGTACAAGGAGTTGAGTTCCCAATCTTATACTACTTGTAGTTCTCATAGTAAGGGACTTCCTAGAATCATTTCATAGATGTTATTTTTGCCAAAGTCACATATAGCAAAGGTGTCTTCAAACTCTACACCACAGGTGCTTAGAGGTATCCCTTCTAGAAATCCTAGAGGTCTTTCAACATCGTCGTCATCCATTTGAAGTTTCATTCTAGTTGGTCTTAATGTAGGTTTTCCCCATTGCTTCCACAAGGAGGTGGTTGCAATCGCAATAGCAACACCTAAATCTAAGATAGATTTGGTTGTGTAACCTTGGTAGGTGATTGGAAGATAAGTATTACCTTCTGTTGGAAGGTGTATTTTTGGAAAGCATTTTTATGAAAAAAATTAGTAAAAAGCCAAAAAACTTGTAGAATATTTATGCAAAATTGTTGTAAAAATAAGGAAGAGTCTTCCTTATGTAGCATTGGACCTCATGTAATTTTATTAGAATTTTTAGAAACTCCCAGATAGCATATTCTTAGGTAATTAGAGAAAAGGACCAAATTTCAAGTGTGAAAGAAGACACTTGAAAATGTATATAAGTCAATTTTCTCTATTTTTTAGAGGTTGGTTAGTCATTTGTACAAGCTATCAATAGAGAAGAGAGAGTTTCTGCAGAAAATCGTGTTTTCTCCTGTTGAGTGTATTTTCTTTGATGTGTGAACTTGTTTCTTGCTTAATCATGGAGATTTGTGAGTTACATTTGTGAATTACTGAGTGAGTTGTATGAAGAGAGGGGCCTATTGCTGTAATGAGTGGAAAAGGACTGAGAAAAGTTATCAAATTGTGAAAATCGTCTGTTGGTACAGAATCGCGATTGTCTCGTCTCTGTGATACAGGTGATATTTTTCAATTTTGAGTTCATATTTGTATTCTGCTGATGAAATGGCATGGTTTTGATACAAAGATCATAGAAAATGATGGAGATTTGCCTTAGAAATGGTAAACCCTAGATTTTCTCTTCATCTTCAATTTCTCTCAGCAATCCAGCCATTAATCTCTTATTTCCTTGAATCTATCATCTTGAAGGGGCTGTGGTCTTATGGATATTCCTAGGATTGACAAAATAAAGATGATTTGTTGATTCTTTGTTACTTCATGATTGGAGAGGACAACTTGGAGTCCAAAACAAAACATTTTTTGGCCAATCATTTCATGATTAGTCACAGTAAGTCAGCCCCATATCATCCTCAAGCCAATGGGTTAGCAGAGAGTACTAATAAAGTACTCTGTACTGTACTGTCCAAACTAGTAAACACAAACAGAAATGACTGGGATTCTCAACTTAATCATGTTCTTTGGGCCTATAGAGTGGCATACAAAACTGCTTTAGGGACTACACCATTTAATTTGGTATATGGCCAGAATGCAGTTTTACCCATGGAATTTCTTATACCAACATTGAAGGTGGGTAGCCAATACAATTGGACAGGACATGAATTATCTGAGAGAGTCATAGATTTGGAAAAACTGGGAGCATCTAGACTCCAAGCAGTGATGAGTATATACACAGACAAGAAAAGACAGAAAGCTTATCATGATGTTCACATAAAAGACAAAGACCTACAAGAAGGAGACATGGTTCTGGCATACACAGTCAAGGAGCATCAGAAGAAATTTCAGAAGAAAGGTCATGGGCCATACATCATACATAAGATAAGCAAGAGTGGAGCCATTCAATTAGCTAACATTGATGGAGAAATCATGCCAAATTTTATAAGTGGATGTAGAGTGAAGAGGTATGAATGTCCATTAACTACTGATGAATGGAGAAGACTGCAAAAGGCCCAAAACAGAAAAAAAGAAGAAGAAAATATTAGAAAGGAGGCTCAACAAGAAGCCAAAGAGAGAATTAGAAAATTAAAACAAGTGTGCTTATGTGAAAACACTCTAAAGCAAAAAGAACATTTGCCTTTGATTATGATGAATTATCAGAATGAAAACATAAGTGTTTTGATAGATTCAGGGGCTCAAGTAAATTTGATCAGCTCAACCTTGGTAAAAAAATTTAGCACAAAGAGGTCTGAAAGCAGAATTTTGATCAAAACCCTAGGAGGAGAAATGATTCAGAGTTTATCTTCAATTTCCATTAAAGTAAAATTTAACAATGAATATATGGAGATAGATTGTGAAGAGTGGCCAGACCATTTGATGACTGAAAAGCTGATTTTAGGGCAACCCTGGCTCAAACAAGGTAAAGTCATATTAAATTTTGAAAAAATGAAGCTTAATTTGACCATCAAAGACAAAAAGTTTTTAATGTTCTTTCTGAGTAATGAAGAACAGGTAGTTCATATGGGTGTTCATGACCCAGATCTCGAAGGATTTACTTTCTCGATAGAGGACAGGAACATCTTGTCAATACAAAGTGAAGAAGCTTCATACAATCAAGACCAGCAAAAGTCTGAAGGGGTAAGGATGGATGAGGAGACAAAACAAAGAAGACTATTATTGCCAAATTTGCAATATCAACAAATCAGAACAAGAGGAATATGGAAACAGGCCATGCACAAATATTGCTCACCAAAACAGGAAATGAGAACAAAATGGATATGGAAGCCAAAAAGTGCCACAAGATGTTCATCCACAGAGCATGGATATTTCCATAACAAAAGGACAAATGGAGTAAAACATTACTGGGTGAAAAAATCAGAATTGGGTCAATGGAAGAGGGATTATCCACAGTGGACCTATCTTTGGAATTTTGAAAATGACAAAAAAATATTTCCTTCTTTCCCCTTAAAAGAAAATTAGGAGGGGAAGGAAAGAAGACAGGAAAGCAGAAAAAATGTTAAAAAAAAAAAAAAAAAAAAAGGAGATTAAAAAAAAAAAAACAAACAGAAAAATATATTTTATTTTCTTGATTTTCTTTTTAAAACTAAAAAACACAAAGCAAGATATAGGGAGGAAGAAAGTAACTTATTATGGAAAAAGTTGTTTTGTATTATTGGTTCAATTTTTTGAGATCATCTTCTTGATCTCTACTTTTTCAAGTTTTTTCATTAATCATCTTTTCCATCATCATCTTTCTATTCAGGAATTGTTTTCTTTTTGGGCAAGGAAGTGACAATTGAAGAGAGCACATTAGATATCTTGCTACACCTGTATTGCTCACTTAAAATTGAGTTTTTTGGAAAAAGCAAAAACTGCTTGGAACTTGTCTTTCTTATTTTTTATATATAAGTAACATTTCAGAATAAGACAGTATTTTTCTTGTGAATTCTTGTGACTCATGTGGGTGGAGTGTTTTCCTTTTCCTCTATATATAATTACAGGATGGTGAATACGAAAGAATTACCAATTCATGACTTCAAAGCAGATTCAGTGACTCTATCAAGAGGCCATTGGTTTCTGGACAGTGAAGCTGTGGAAGAGCAAGTAGATTTAGAGTCAGAAGAAGAATCAGAAGTTCCAGATGCTGAGAAAGTGGTAAAAGAACTTAAGGAGACCTTAAATATAATTGGTCAGCACATATTCACGGTGGGAGTCGGGGGATATAAGTATACAATGTTGTGCCAGGAGTTTTACAGATTCCAAAGAGTGGCAGTTAACCTGAAAAGATGGAAAGCAGTAGGGTTGCATAGGATGTTGGAGGAACCTATCTTTTTTGTTGGTGCAAGTCAAGCCTTCACATTTGGCTTAGACATCAACTTTGAAGACTCTACATGAAACAAAGGCCATAGGAACTTATGCCTATGATTTCTTATCATCTTATCTCTCGTAAAAGTCTTAGTGACGTGACATCTTATGTAATCACGCCGAATTGATTGAAAGTCGCGAGAACGGTTGTTGATTGATTGAGAGAATACCGCAATCAACTTTTAGGTGAAAGATTTTAGGAGATTGATTTGAATTCTAATTCAAGTCATCACTCAATTCCTATAAAAACTACAAGGAAAAAGTCACGGTGCGTCCTTCACTCATCCCGAGGCATTTCTGTATCAATCATTGAGTGTGTAAGCTCTATTTCATAACTTACACCTCTGAATACCATTTGGCTATGTTTATATTGCCTGTGGAATGTACATTTACATGATCTAATACAAATACTTACATTCATCTATCTCTGTTTTTTCTCTGAGTCATCATCTCTAAGTCTGTCAACTTAAACGAAGAGTAATTTCCGGTAATAGAACGAAGTAGATCTCGCAGAGTAATGCGAATCTTTGTACGAGAGATAGCTCACTCTATAGCTAAACATCTCTACTTTTAGTTGATCAATTTTTCCGGTAGAAAAGATATCTACACACAGTACAAAGTCTGACCGGAAAGAGGCTGTCTGAACTAAAGGAGTATTTTCGTAAACTTCAGAAAGAGTTCAATAAGTTAAGAAAGTTCATGAGTCACTTCTTTACTTCACGTATGTTCACTTGAAGTAATTATAAACAGAATTGAAGTTCATTCCGGTAACATTCCGGTGAAGTTTCGGTTGCAGTCCAGTGACAGTCCGGTAAAATTCCGGTGATTTTTTAAGCCACAGATTTGTGCAGCTGATGAAGTTCCAGTCTTGCCGTGACGACGTTGAGAAGACAGTAGCTTAGTACTACACTTCCACAAAATTTCGGTGTCTGTGCATCAACATCTGGCGCGAGAGTCCAGAAGAATTCACAACAGTTTTGTCAAGTCTAGTGAAGTACAAACTCATCTGTTTTGATCTAATCGTTACTCAAATCATTTCCAAAGTACACATATCATACTCTTGTATCATTTGAAAGCTCAAGGGATCTACTAAGCATATCTGGAGTCAAGGAGGGCTGGTGTGAAGCAGATATAGCAGCATCAACTCAATCTTCTGAGTGCATCCAACCATCTCTCCCAACAGTGGTATCAGAGCAAATAAGGTAACATGGGAGATGGTTTCCCTTCGTTCATTGACAAATTGGACAGGAACAATTACCAAGCTTGGTCTCTGAGGATGAAGACCTATCTACAAGGAAGAAGCTTGTTTGGATTCATCTCAGGAGATGAGGAGTTACCCTCATTCAAAGCTAGAGGACTACCCACCAAGGATGAACAAGAGAGACTCAACCAATGGTGTGCAAAGGATGCTTTGGCAAGGTCTTACCTTCTTAACTCTATATCTGATTTCCTTTTACCTCATATAAGGAACTGTAAGACTTCCCAAGAGACTTGGGAAACCTTGTCAACATATTTCTCTTCCAACACAAGGGCCAGGAAGAATCAACTATGGATTGAATTCACAACCCTTAGGAAGCAGCCCAAGCAATCAGTCTCAGAGTATGTGACAAAGATTAAAGATGTGGCAGACCAACTTGCAAGTATTGGAGAGGAGATTGAAGAAGAGCAAATAGTTAGGCAAGTAACAAATGGACTCAAGGCAGATGAAAAGTGGGAAAGTTTCACCACTGCAATGGACCTATACATGGATATGCATACCCCAGATCTCACAACTCTCATGGGCCAACTCTTCACACATGAAGCTAAGTTACAAAGGCAGGAGATCAATCAAAAGGTAACAACCCCTCTACTTTATATACTGATAAGAAGACTAAAGGTAAAGGTAAAAGTAAGAAGGTTGATGAAGAAGGATCTACCTCTCAAGCAAACTATGCAGGGAGAGGGAGATCTTCAAGAGGAAGAGGCAGAGGAGGTAAGTCAGGTAGGGGGAGATCCTACAATTCATCACCATGCAATATATGTGGTCTGTCTAATCATACCACAGATGAGTGCTACAGAAACTACAAGAATCAGAGAGGTAGAGGCTTTCAAAGAGGTGGATACTCTCAAGGGAGAGGCAGATTCAATCAACACCAAAGCTACAATGGATACAACAATCAATACAACAACAACCACAGCAACAATGGTAACTACCAAGGTGGATACAGAAATAGAAGGGATTATAACAATTACACAGAGGAGCAAGATGACTCCCTATTGATCATGAACATGACCTCCAAGGAAGGTACAGGTGATGATCATTTATTTTATATTGCCTCAGGATGTTCTAACCATGTAGCTGGCAATGTGGCATTACTCTCTGATTTGGAAGAACCCAAAGGCAAGCATCAGGTACAAACAGGTGATGACACTAAACATTCAGTCGTAAAGATTGGTAATGTGAAGACATGTGATGGTAGCCAGAATCTACTGAGCAGGGTACTCTATGTACCAACCATCACCAAGAATCTAATGAGTGTTGGTCAGATTGTGGAGAAAGGGTTGCAGGTCAGATTCACACAACATGGAGCATATGTGGAGGACCCAAAGCATGGATTCAAGAGAATAGCCAAGGGAGAAAAATCAGGTAGATTGTTTACCTTTGAGCTTGAAGACACCAAAAATATTGCCTTATACAATTACAAGGATCAAACACTTTCAGAATTAGAAATATGGCACAAGAGGTTAGGTCACATTGGTGAAAGGACCTTAAAGCAAATGTGCAGGGATCAATGTGTGCTTGGGATACCTAATGTATCCAAGCAACACATGATTTACAAGTGTGGAGCATGTCAGTTTGGTAAGTCTCACAGGTTGCCCTATTCAAGGAAAGGTTTCATGCATGAAGACTACCTAGACTTGGTGCACACAGATGTTTGGGGACCGAGCAAGGACCCTTCCATATCAGGATCAAGGTACTATGTATCTTTTATTGATGATTATAGCAGATGGACAATCTTATACTTTATGAAGCATAAAGATGAAGTGTTTAATTGTTTCAAGAGGTATCTTGCACTTGTTGAAAACCAAACAGGAAGAAGCTTGAAAAGACTAAGGTCAGATGGTGGAGGAGAATACTTCTCCAATGAGTTTGAAGAATTCTTGCAGGAAAGAGGCATCAAGAGGGAGATAACCACAAGGTACTCACCTGAACAGAATGGAGTAGCTGAAAGGAGAAATAGACTCATTGTAGAAACAGCTAGGTCTATGCTAAATGAAAAGAAGTTGCCAAATTATCTTTGGGCAGAGAGTGTATCTACTGCCACCTATCTTATTAACAGGTTGCCATCAAAGTCACTTGATGGAATGACACCTTATGAAGCTTGGCATGGTAAGAGACCATCTTTGGATCATTGCAAAATTTTTGGCTGTGTTGCATATGTGCATATACCCTCACAGGTAAGAGGAAAGCTAGATCCTAAGGCTGAAAAATGTATCTTCATTGGTTATGATTTGAACCAAAAAGGGTACAGATTCTACAACCCAACAAACAAAGGCTTCAAGATAAGCAGAGATGTCATATTTGATGAGAATGACTCATGGTATGAAAATGAGTGCAGGAAGGTTAGTCTACCATATGACTTGCAAGAGGAGTTTCCAAAGCTAGTCAAAAAAGAACCAAGCAAGGAAGAAGACTCAAGTTCAGAGGATGATGACACAATCAATCTTGAGGAGTTCAAAGCTTGGAAGTCCAAAGGAAAGATGAAGATGAAGCAACTAGAGGATATACCAGAATCCTCAAATCAGTCCATTAGGAGATCTCAGAGAGAAAGCAAAAGACCTATCAGATATGGGTATGACACTTCTCTTGTAACTAAGCACTCTGTATATCTAGCAAAAGATTTATTACATGAAGAACCAGGTACCTATGAAGAAGCAATCACTAAACCAGAATGGAAAGAAGCCATGGATGAAGAAATGGAAGCTCTCAAGGAAAGTGACACTTGGGACTTGGTACCCAAGAAGGACTCTATGAAGGTGATAGGATCCAGATGGATCTACAAGTTAAAGAGAAACTCAGATGGATCAATTAACAGGTACAAAGCTAGGTTGGTAGCCAAGGGTTTTGCACAAACCCAAGGCATTGATTACGAGGAGACATTTTCTCCTGTGGCTAAGATGCCAACAATCAGAATTTTAGTGAGTGTAGCTGCATCCAAGAATTGGAACATGTACCAATTAGATGTCAAGAATGCTTTCTTGAATGGATGGATATCTGAAGAAGTCTACATGTCACAACCACCTGGCTATGAAGACCCCAAGAAGGTAAACTATGTTTGTAAATTGAAGAAGGCTCTGTATGGTTTGAAGCAGGCACCTAGAGCATGGAATTACAGGTTGACAACCTACCTCCAAGACCAAGGATTTGTAATGAGCAAAGCTGACACTTCTCTATTCATAAAGAGGAGTAGTACAGAGGTAATCTACTTGTGTGTTTATGTTGATGACATCATCATTACAGGCAATGATGTCAATGGGATTAGACACATCAAAGGACAGATGATGAAAGAATTCAAGATCAATGATCTTGGATTATTGAAGTACTTTCTAGGTCTTGAGTTGGTGTATACAAATGCAGGTATATATATCACCCAAAAGAAGTACATACAGGATATGGTTAAGAAGTTTGGTTTGCAGGAAGCTAAAGTCTCAAACACTCCAATGGAAGTTAACCATAAGTTAAGTGCTCATGAAGGAGATGAAGTCCAAGACATTACAGGATACCAAAGTTTGGTAGGTAGTTTGAATTATGCTACCTTAACCAGAATTGACATAGCATATGGAGTTAGTGTGCTAAGCCAATTCATGCACAAACCAAGAGCACCTCATCTAGAGGCAGCAAAGAAGATATTGAAGTACCTAAAGGGAACTCAGAACCATGGTTTGTACTTTCCTTATACATCAGACATTGATATTAAAGTATATTCAGATGCAGATTGGGCAGGATGCAAGGATGACAGGAGGAGCACATCAGGATACATATGTTTTGCAGGTGATAAACCTATTTCTTGGTCAGCCAAGAAACAACCTACAGTAGCCTTGTCATCTACTGAAGCAGAATATAGAGGGCTAGCAAATGCCACTCAAGAAGCTATTTGGTTGAAGCTTTTGTATACAGAGTTAGGCTTATACACAAGACCTCCAATTATCTTTGGTGATAACACAAGTTCTCTTCACCTTGCAGCTAATCCAATATATCATGCTAGAACCAAACACATAGAGGTTCATTACCACTATGTGAGAGAGAAGTTGCTTAGTAAAGATATTCAGTTGACTTATGTGTCTACTAATATGCAATGTGCAGATTTACTCACTAAAGCTTTGGATGGAAACAAATTATGCAGATTCAAATCCATGATTGGATTACAGGATGTGATTGAAGAATGAAGATGAAGACTTGAGCCAAAATGTTTGGCTTGAGGGGGAGCTGTTGGTGCAAGTCAAGCCTTCACATTTGGCTTAGACATCAACTTTGAAGACTCTACATGAAACAAAGGCCATAGGAACTTATGCCTATGATTTCTTATCATCTTATCTCTCGTAAAAGTCTTAGTGACGTGACATCTTATGTAATCACGCCAAATTGATTGAAAGTCGCGAGAACGGTTGTTGATTGATTGAGAGAATACCGCAATCAACTTTTAGGTGAAAGATTTTAGGAGATTGATTTGAATTCTAATTCAAGTCATCACTCAATTCCTATAAAAACTACAAGGAAAAAGTCACGGTGCGTCCTTCACTCATCCCGAGGCATTTCTGTATCAATCATTGAGTGTGTAAGCTCTATTTCATAACTTACACCTCTGAGTACCATTTGGCTATGTTTATATTGCCTGTGGAATGTACATTTACATGATCTAATACAAATACTTACATTCATCTATCTCTGTTTTTTCTCTGAGTCATCATCTCTAAGTCTGTCAACTTAAACGAAGAGTAATTTCCGGTAATAGAACGAAGTAGATCTCGTAGAGTAATGCGAATCTTTGTATGAGAGATAGCTCACTCTATAGCTAAACATCTCTACTTTTAGTTGATCAATTTTTCCGGTAGAAAAGATATCTACACACAGTACAAAGTCTGACCGGAAAGAGGCTGTCTGAACTAAAGGAGTATTTTCGTAAACTTCAGAAAGAGTTCAATAAGTTAAGAAAGTTCATGAGTCACTTCTTTACTTCATGTATGTTCACTTGAAGTAATTATAAACAGAATTGAAGTTCATTCCGGTAACATTCCGGTGAAGTTTCGATTGCAGTCCAGTGACAGTCCGGTAAAATTCCGGTGATTTTTTAAGCCACAGATTTGTGCAGCTGATGAAGTTCCAGTCTTGCCGTGACGACGTTGAGAAGACAGTAGCTTAGTACTACACTTCCACAAAATTTCGGTGTCTGTGCATCAACATCTGGCGCGAGAGTCCAGAAGAATTCACAACAGTTTTGTCAAGTCTAGTGAAGTACAAACTCATCTGTTTTGATCTAATCGTTACTCAAATCATTTCCAAAGTACACATATCATACTCTTGTATCATTTGAAAGCTCAAGGGATCTACTAAGCATATCTGGAGTCAAGGAGGGCTGGTGTGAAGCAGGTATAGCAGCATCAACTCAATCTTCTGAGTGCATCCAACCATCTCTCCCAACATTTTTTATTGACTTTGAGAGAGTCTCACAGGTGATGAACAGCTTGACAGAAATTGGGAAAGGAAATGATGCCTATTTCAGATGCAAAGTCAAAAACAAAGATAATCAGGAAGTAGGTATCACCATCAAGGCAGAACACATTAGGGCAGCATTGCAATTCTATACAATGGGCACCAAACTAGACCAAAGATTTGTCAAAAAGAATAAGGAGACTTACACTGGATATGCAAAGTTCACTGACTTCAAAGGAAGAGAAAATGAGGAATATGCTATAAGAATGTTTTTACAGTTCTTTTGTTTTCCAAAATTACCAAGATACACAATGCCTCACAAGTCAGTTACATTATTGATGTTCAATAACAAAGATAGGACCAAACCCTTTGGAGTGATGGATGTCTCACCCTACATTCATGAACAACTAAAAGAAGCTGCCAAACACTGGGAGCAGAAAAAGTTTATAAATGGAGCTCAGTTTGTAACGAGAATCATTTATCATGTTCTTGGGATGGAAGACCAACTGAAATTGGCTCCAGAGGCACAATACTTCAGAAATCTGATGGCTGGAATAAAGAGTCCTCCAAGGAAGTTGGCTGAAAAAGAAATAGAAGGGCAAACTCGTATGAGGGGAACGGGCATGAAAAGGAAACTGATATCCGAAGAAGTAATCCCTGTCAAGAAAAGAAGAGTTGACCCAAGGAAGGCGGAGTTAGAAATGGAGGAAGCCACAAAGGAAGAACATGTGGAGGCCCAGAAACAGGTTAAAGCCTCTAGTGAACCACATCCCCCCCAAACAAGTAAATAGCAATTATACACCTATCTAACTCAAGGGAATAACAAGAGAGCTATGTATGAAGCACAATACCAGAAAATGTTGGAAGACTATTCATGCAAAGCTACAGACTGGATTCAGGAAGAAGTGGAACACTATGAAGCTCTTCATGACCAAATGATGACAGCTGAAACTGAGGAAGTGTTTGTCAGAAAAGAGGTGGAATTGCTGGCTTATTTCAAAGAATTACAAGGACCCCCAGAGACTAGAACTACAGTAGTGGTGAAAAAGAAGCTTCCAAAGAAGCCAGTACAAAAGAAGAAACTGACCAAGAAGGAAAAAGGTAAAGCTGTAACTAAAACTGTCGCCATTGAAGATAGAGAGGGAGTAGTCATGGAAGCAACGCAAAAGCTATCAGTGGTGGAAGAAGTACCAAGACCCACAGAACCAGAAAAAGGAGGACCTTCACAATTCTCATCTGATTCTGACAGTGACATTGAGAATTTTCTGTTGAAAAGTCTAAATTTGTCAATACCAAATACTCCCAATGTTATGGTACAGACCTCTGAGAAACAAAAGACACCTGAGGAGTTAAAGAAGAAGTCTCCAGAGAAACCACTTCAGGAGCAGGCAGAAAAAGAGCTTAGTCTGGAAGATGAAAGAAGGGTGATAAAGGGAAAGGCAGTAATGATAGAACAAGCAAGTGAAATAAGGGAAGAGTTGAGTAGTGGAGTAACTCATGGTAGAATGGAGGCTATATGGACAAAACCCTCACAAACTTATTTTAAACTAGAGGAGAGCATAGAAGAAATAGTCAAGAAGGCACAGGTTTACAGCTCAGTCATAAAACAAAAAAGCACAGAGCAAGATCAACCTCAGGAGGTAGAAGAAAATTTTGAGGGAGGCAACGTTCAAAAAGTCACAGGGAAAGCAGTAGAAAAAGAGATCATTCAGAGTATAAAGGATGTGCTGCATGATTTGAAGAACAATGAGGAATTCACATCTGATGAGTGTCAAGAACAGGAGATAGCAATGGATTTCTTGGACATTGATAAGCAAGAGGAAGGACACAAAGAGGAGAGAAGTAATGATCAGGTGAAAGATTTCCAAATAGTTGAATCAATATTAATACAGGAAAAGGAGAAACGGGAAGAACAAGCAGATGAGTGTCAGGAAAATTATGGTGAAGGAACTGAGTACAAATTGTTCCAGGAAATTAAAAGCCAGATAAAGGAGATGCAAACGAAGGAAGGATATTGTTCTGAAGCAACTCAACAGGTATTGAAGAAAGAAAAAGTACAAGAAATGAAGGTGATCTCAGATATTATGGGGCAAAAGAGTTCAGATGTTCAGGAAGACATGACAGAGGTAGAGACATTGGACACTCAACCAAGCCATGAAGAAAACAAGGCCAAAATTATAGAATACGAGGGAGAGGAGCAAGAAGAGAGTGAATGCAACGAGGACAAACAGTTGGAAATTAAACAGATAACAATAGAAGGTGGACTGGAAAGAATTCCAAAGAGTATTAGATCAGCATGTCAACTCATTATGAATAATATTGAACAGTTCAGACCTTCAAGCAGAAATATGATCATATCAGGAATGGTGGCTGAATCAGAATTTGAAAAAGGTAGCATGGTGATTAAAGAGCATAAAAAGGAAAAGGAGCATATGGTAGAGCAATTAAGAAAGGTACAAGAGATGAATGAGGAGTTTTCCAATAAAATAATCACCCTGGAAGAGATGGAGGTCCAGAAGCAAAACAAGATTCAATACTTGGAAGAGAAGAGTATGCAACTAACAGAGCAGAATGATAAATTGGAAAAAGAATTGAGAAAGATTCAAGGGAGATACAGAACTCTACAAACTTCCTATCAAATTTTGACTAAAGCTAATGAAGAAATCAATAAGCTATTATTGGAGGAAGGGCAACTGAAGGAGGAAATTCAGACACTTCAAATGGCAGAGGAAGAAAAAGAAGGATTACTCAAAGAAATTCAGAACTTACAAAGAGAATTGAAAGAAGTCAAAGAATTAGAAAGGCAGGCCAGTACACATGCTGCTACATCCATGAGAGGCTATAATAAGCTATACATAGATATGGAAAAGGAAAGGCGTGAATGGCAGATAAAGTTGGAAAAAGAAAGGGATGAGTGGAGGAAGGAAAGGGAGTTATGGGCAACTCAGAACAGGAGTTTAATGATGAATATAGAAGAATTACAGAAACAGTTGGAGAAACCAGAAGTTCAAAAAGAAATCCAAGATCAAGTGCAGGCAGAAGATACAGATACAAGAGAATATGAAATAGGGGATCTTGATCGAGAACAAGAAAACAAGGGACCAGTAGCTAAAGGACCAGAGGAAGAGTACTCTGAAGAGTTTGTTCAGAAGTTACTGACTAGCAGAGAGTCAAGAATAGAATTTATAAGAAAAATGCATGATGAATATGAGGATCAGATAGTTACTTTTGCTTTAAACGAAGGCATTAATCCAGATCAGCACCATTGGGCTGCCGACGGACTGGGAATACCTTTTTGTATGGTCCTGGAGAGTATAAAGAACTACCAATTGGCCAGAGTAGGGCTACCTCCAAACAAGTATTTGGAATTTGAAGAAGACATTAATATCACAAAGGAGTTGTTTGAAAGGGCAAATCCCAAATGGAGAAACAAGTGGCTGGATGCCAATAAAGAATGTAGAAAAATCTGGAAAGAGGCACCTTTGCACTTAAAGATTAATCCAGCTTATTGTCCTGTGGCTAGAAGAAGGGAGTGGACGGTTTTTTGGGAAAGAAGAAAAACAGGGCAGATTCCAGCAAAATGGCTAAACTTTCCAAAAATAGCTGGTCCGAAGGCAGGAACTTGGCCTACTAAAAGTTACATGGTGAATGCTGCTGAGTCTGTCATATCAAATTATAAAGATGTTAATGACCCTGCTTGTATACTACTTGTCAGAATAATGAGGTTAATTCTAGCCTGTATAGAGACTTACATTGATACGGATGTCAGAATTTTGAACTACATAGGTTTTAATTCTCCGACAGATGCTCTATTGTTTGATCTCAGTGAGACACCAGATAGGATCTGCTTGATGGCCTACTACAGCAGAATTGTATTTTTAGGTAGCCATTATTTACAGATTTTTGAGGATGCCTTCGATTATGGATTTTTTGAGAGGGAATCAGAAATTTTTGGGAACCTGTCAGTTGTTACCAAGTCCCGACTTACAGCATATGAAGCAGCTTATACAGAATATTTAAAGAAAGATGTCATAGATAAGCCTGAAGCTGCAGTACAATGGAGGAAAGCCTTGTTTGAAATGGTCAACAACTTGAATGTCACAGAAAGGAAGAGCCATGATTTGGTGTCACAAGTGTACCAAAGGAAGAAGAAATAAAGCTGAGCTCACATAAGGAAGTCTTTTGTCAGGAGCCAAAAGCTCTAGGAGGGGAAGGATGTTGGAAGGTGTATTTTTGGAAAGCATTTTTATGAAAAAAATTAGTAAAAAGCCAAAAAACTTGTAGAATATTTATGCAAAATTGTTGTAAAAATAAGGAAGAGTCTTCCTTATGTAGCATTGGACCTCATGTAATTTTATTAGAATTTTTAGAAACTCCCAGATAGCATATTCTTAGGTAATTAGAGAAAAGGACCAAATTTCAAGTGTGAAAGAAGACACTTGAAAATGTATATAAGTCAATTTTCTCTATTTTTTAGAGGTTGGTTAGTCATTTGTACAAGCTATCAATAGAGAAGAGAGAGTTTCTGCAGAAAATCGTGTTTTCTCCTGTTGAGTGTATTTTCTTTGATGTGTGAACTTGTTTCTTGCTTAATCATGGAGATTTGTGAGTTACATTTGTGAATTACTGAGTGAGTTGTATGAAGAGAGGGGCCTATTGCTGTAATGAGTGGAAAAGGACTGAGAAAAGTTATCAAATTGTGAAAATCGTCAGTTGGTACAGAATCGCGATTGTCTCGTCTCTGTGATACACGTGATATTTTTCAATTTTGAGTTCATATTTGTATTCTGCTGATGAAATGGCATGGTTTTGATACAAAGATCATAGAAAATGATGGAGATTTGCCTTAGAAATGGTAAACCCTAGATTTTCTCTTCATCTTCAATTTCTCTCAGCAATCCAGCCATTAATCTCTTATTTCCTTGAATCTATCATCTTGAAGGGGCTGTGGTCTTATGGATATTCCTAGGATTGACAAAATAAAGATGATTTGTTGATTCTTTGTTACTTCATGATTGGAGAGGACAACTTGGAGTCCAAAACAAAACACCTTCTTCACCTTTGCTCATGTCTCCTATTTTGTCTAGAGGTATCTCTAGGACTTTTTGCTTAGAGCTTGCTTTGGACATATTGGAATCAAGTTCTAGAACTTGATTTGCCATATGTTTCCACAACTCAGGTTTTACTTTGAACAACTCTTCTAAGGTGAGATGAAATTGCACCATAGTGTTTTTCATGACTTCACTGTTTCTTGGAACCACTCGGTCTTCAATTCTTATTAGTATTGTGGGAGTTCTCATCTGAAGAGATTCAAATTCCCATGGGCCTGTGACTTATGGAAACTCTTGCAAAGAATTAGATTCAAAATATAATCTTTCATCTTCTTGTTTCTACCTCGTCTCCATAAATAAATGGAATGTCTTGGGGAAATTGATAATGAAGTTCATCAATTTCAAGAATAGGAGGAGGATCAGTCCTCTCCTTGGCCCATTTCTCTTCTTGTATTTCCCACAAGGACTCTTGAGAGTACTCTTGAATTGAAAGAGGTGATGTGGAATCAGGAACATAAACTTCCATTGGTGGTGAGCTTTCTCTTTCAACATTTGGATTAGCCTATGGAGGTAAAGAAGCTTAGGCCTTGTTTAACAAACTACTCTGGTCTTTTTAGTAAGCCTTGGAAATTCAAACCAAGTTCGATAGAATTTGTTTGATTGAACAATTGAGTGGCCTCAATCCTAGCGTAAGCTAGTTCTACCATTTTCATGCACAATTTTGTTCGTTCAATCTCTAAATCTGTTCCTCAGTGACTCGTATCTAGGTTTGTAGTTGTTGGCCCTTCTCTAAGTCGAGCCTCATAGGACTTGAACATCATGTCCAAGCCTTCTAGGGTTGGATCTACGAAGACTTATCTTGCGCTCGTTGGTGATGGGGTTACATGTGGTTGATTAGATGGTGATGATGATGGTGGTGGTGTACGAGAGTGCATCTGAGATGTGATTTTTGTAAGCGTACCTTTGGTCTCACTTAAGCTTTCTTCAAGCTTTCTCATCTTCTTTGTCCATTGTCTTTTCATTCATTCACGACTATCTATCCAAGATCTTGTGCTTTTCTTAGCTAGACTCTTAGTCGCACTAACCTTTCAACTCTTTTCTTAACCTAAGTGTTGGTTCTAGTGTAATGCCTGAGCTCTGGTGACTACTTGCACTAGGGCAATGGAAGTCACACTTCCATTAGAATGTACTACTAACTCAATGATGTTAAAAGGAGGATCTTTGACACATTGTTTGGGTTCTTGGGACAATCTCGTAAGAACTGCTACTTCCCATAATCTGGGCAAAAACCTTGAATTGTCACTGATTGGGGTTACATCAATGCACCTATAGGGCAATCACAAATGAAGTGATCTCCCTCGCATCTGTAGCATGGTCCTCTAAGTGTTGGGGTTCTTATCTCTCTAGGTTGAGGATTGGGGTTTGGATTTTTATAGATGACATTGGAGTATTCTAGCTCACCATCTATTCCCTGGTTTGTGACTCATATTGATATGGATAATCCTCAGTGTGGTCGAGTGAATTTATGTAATAGGCTTGTGGACTATCTTGATTGGCGTAGTCTAGAACTCTGAGCATGAGGTTCATTTTCTAAGACCAAAGGGGTCCTCAACACCAATGCTCTATTAGGGTTCTCCTCTACCACTTCATACTTAACTAGAATCACATTGGTAGGAGGTCATGGTTGGTTTCCTAAGACCAGTTGTGGCCTATATAGTGCCTGATATTGCTATTGGTATTGGGGTTGATATTGTTGTTGTGGCCTATAATATGGCTATTGGTATCGGTTATGATACCTACCCTATTGGTAAGGTTGCATATATGTTTCTTTGATAGCCTAGCTATTGTATGGACAATTTTGAGCCATGTAGTTCATGTATTTTCTCTCAATAGTGCAATATGGAGCATTCAATTCTCTCACATTTTGGTTTTGCATTGGGCATATATAAGCCATGTGGTCCCCTCTGCAAGTATAACATCGCTTCAATGATGTGACCCTTGGTGTCTATCTATTTTGAACTCCTAGCTTCTTGGTAACCTAATCAGCTAGCTCATCTATTGTAGTGGAAAGTCTAGAAGTATGACTATTAGAACTATTAGAAGCCTTATAGAGTCTGGACAATTCTAATTCCTCACAGTGCGGAGTCAGTTCTGCACTATCTGGTCCAAATTCGGCCATTTTTGATGACAAGTTTGCATTATCAGATGAGAACGTGTACGGTGCCAGTTCATGCGGCGAGTTCCGATGAAAGTTCAGTATCACTTGGTGGTAATCTGAAGTTTTTCGGTGACACTGCGGCTGCTTGATCATATCATCTCCAAACAAGGAATACAAGTAGATCCTGATAAGGTAGAAGCTCTATTGGAGGCACTGGTTCCAAAGACACTAAAAGAAGTTATGTGGTTCCTTGGCCAGATCAGGTGGCATGGCAGACACTTACAGTGGTTGGCTCATCTAGCGACACCACTTAACCGACTTATGACCAGCACTCCATGAAAGTACGAATGGACTAATGAGTGTCAAATGGTATTTGATCGTTTGAAGGTCTTATTGACACAAGCTCCGATCCTGCAACCGCCTGATTGGGAACGTCCATTCCATGTATTTGTGGATGCATCCGACATAGCGATTCGCAGTGTCCTGATGCAACAAATCACTAAATGGTTTAGGCCAGTGTACTATGCGAGCCGCTGATTAGCACCTGCTGAGAGAAAATACTCCGTGATAGAACAAGAGTGTCTTGGTCTAGTATATTCTATTAAGAAGTTTAGGCATTACTTGCTGGGATGCAGATTCACTTTTCATGTGGATCATGCCGCACTGGTGTATTTGATTCACCAACAACACTTAGGTGGCAGACTTGCACGATGGGTTTTACTATTAGAGGAGTTTGATTATGAAGTTATCACCGACCAGGTATGACACATGTATTGGCAAACTTTTTATCTCGACAGGATTCCGGTGAGACACCGGTAGGTGTTGATGACACGAGACCGGCTATTTACGTAACCGATGCAACTCTGGAAGAATATGCAGAACTTCCTGTGGCCCCTGCATACTATGATATGTTAATGACTTTTCTTACTGATGGTTGTGTCCCTCCCAATACTCCCGCTCCTCTACATTGGAAAATTGCAATCTACAATCGACGATTCCGATTGATTGTGGGGCTCACTCCTCACCCATTGGAGGACACTTTGCTGCTGATCTTACTCATCGTAAAATCCTACAAAGTGGGCTATGATGGCCTACAATGTACAGAGATGTTGTTAAATTTGTGCAGTAGTGTGATGTCTATCAATGGTGTGGACAGCCCTTGCAGCGGCATTTTTTTCCTCTTCAACTTGTCCTACCTCTTGAGCCCCTTTAGAAGTGGGGTTTACATTTCATTGGCCCAATATCACCCCCAGTGATCCTCACCAACAATCGCTATATTTTGACTTGTACAGATTATGCCACTAGGTGGGCGGAAGTGTGGGCTTTACGTTCTGCCACAGTAGTCTCGGTGGTCAAATGCTTGATGAAGGATGTCTTCCCTCGATATGGATTACCTCTGGAAATAGTGATGGACCGGGGTACACATTTTTCAAACAACTTAATGCAAGTGCTGACTCAGACTTTCCATATTGCACACAGATTTAGCTCATCTTACTATCCACGAGCCAACGGTCTGGCTGAGAGTACCAATAAGACTCTGCTGAATATGCTCCAGAAATTGATCTTGGAATGTCCGAAACGTTGGGACCAGTTCTTATCTACCATTTTCTGGGCATACCGGACCACCTATAAAGTGGCTTACAGAACCAAAGCGTACTGTTCTGCAATGTCTTGTCGCCACGCTAAATTTACAAAAACGCACCTACGGCATATCTCGACCCTTTTACTCCATGATAGATACTGCTTCCAGAGAGCCCATTAATTTCACCTCCTTTTTGCTTTAGGTACATTCACCGGGAATGCGTAGCAGTTACAAACAAATCACCAAGAATGACATCCCTCGCACATGCTTACCCCATATCCTAAATTTTATCTTTCCGGTGCTCCAAGCCGCGCAACCACCTCGGACCATCATGCTGCAACATGAAGAATCTACTCAGATGATTGAAGATCATGACGATGAAGATTTGCTCCAGTTCTTTCAACGCAAACGTAGATGTGTTAGTCCATCCGAAAGTCAAGTACAAGGCTCCAAGGCGAGCCAAGAAGTTGAGGTATTCCACGACACTACCACTTCCCTACAGGTAGAGTCCTCCGTCCCTTCTTCTCCTCTCCAACACCCAAATACAGATATGATAATGAGAAATGTAGCCGAAATTTCATCGTGGGAGGAATCTCACCAGCCAGATACTGAGGCTGTGAAGGAGATTGCAAAAACTATTGGAGGTACTGCCTGTCAATCGACTACTGACGTCAAAGCAGATGTAGTCACCATCAAAGTAGATGTAGTCACGATTCAAGCCGATGCAGACAAGCAACCGAGTGGTACTGCTGGGGTTGCTATCGAAGTTGCTGTGGAACAAACAAGGATTGAGACCGGAATGGTTTTGGTGCCCACTGCTCCTCTTCCTCTTCCTCCGCCAACTACTAGTTCTGATCATGTGGAAGTTCTCCCAGGTGCACCCCCCAATGCCATCCGCGAAGCCTCCACTCATCAGTTATCTTCTCCTGATTACTCTCCACCACCCTCCCCTCATTTTCTCTCTGCCTCGTCGTCACAGCCTCCTCCTTCTCTTCCGCCCCCAGTAGCTATGTTCACCGAATTGGAGTCTATGGGCCGCCTCCTTATACAATTTTCACAGCAATTGCCCCTCCAAATAAAGATCACAACTCAGAACATCAGATAAGAGTTGTAGAGTCAGGTGGATGTGCTAGAAGTAGATATTGCTCTACTCCAAGAAGAAGCAATTGTGGTCAAAGTAGAGAACCACACCTTGCTGACTCAGCTCCATCAACTTCAGGAATGAATAGTAGAGCATGATAATCTGATTGCCCAACGGGACAATGCACTTGCTGAGTTGAAGGAGAAGACCGTTCTCTCGGTGCACGCGATGAAGAAATAGCTCAACTGGAATGGTTGGTGCAAGAAAAAGAAGATTCTCCTGTGGTGCTTGGCAATTTGTTGGAGGAGACACGTGCGGACCTTGAGCTAGTGACTCAGAAAGGACAAGAAATGGCAGACTTGGCTATGCAGAATGTTGATGTATGAAACACCACAAGAAATGAATTAATGTGACTCTAGAACACCTCTATGTCACTATTAACTCATTGCCACTCCAAACTTTCAGAAATGATAGCCTAAAGTGAGAACTTTGCTTCTACAGAAATTCCTAGTCACCGAAATGACATACATTCAGTATTTTGCTGATTTCTCCTAGCTCAAGTATTATTTCTCCATGAAACGTTATAGGTTGAAACTAGAAGAGTAGAGCTTTCCAAAAAGCTATGATATGCATCAAACGGACCTCTAGAACTCAAGTTATGGCCCTCACAAGATGACCCTGTATGACCTTCCAAAACTGGAATTTTTTCCTGTTTTAGTAATCTTGGTGTCCAAAACTAAAAAATTCGATGCCTGGCATCGAATTTCAGTCAAGGTCGATACCGGGCATCGACTTTGAGCTTTTTTAGGCTATTTTTTTGCACCAAAAATACTATCTTTTACACACACATGAAGAACACCACTTGTATGCTAGAAGTCGATGCCAGGCATCGACTTTATGCTGAAACTCGATGCCAGGCATCGAGTTGCTCCACAAACTTCATGTTTTTAGAAGATTCAACAACAGGTAACACACAGAGAATGAAAACAATGACTTATCAGTACAAACTCGATGCCAGGCATCGAATTGCTTGGAAAACTTGAACTTTTGAATTCATCACACAGTATGCAAGCATGGATATGATGGAGAGAGACTCATACACAGAACTTTACTCAGTTCTTTCTCATAGCTATGAAAACTCAGAAGTTTTACAGATGCTTTCTCGCTCACAGAAGCCCGACTATACTCAGTCATACAAAAATGAGTTCTTCTCACTTTCTCATTGTCTTCCTCTCTTCTCTCTCTTCGCGTCAGTTAATACAAACTAACTTATATAGATTTTCTCAATCTCGTGACTTTTTAAAAAACTTCTAGAACTAAGGTGAACTAACTTTACAAATATAATACACATGTGAATTTGTCCCTTCACATAGGCATGTGGTTTTCTTCTAAGGCTTTGACCTTCAAATATATGTCCAATTAGTGAGTGTTTCTCCAACAGCTCCCCCTCAATCACTAATTGACATTCCCTGTTTCTTCATATCATCTTCTTTTCTTTTACTCCTGCCATGCTTTTGAATCTGCTGGTCTGCACACCGTCCAAGCTCTTTGTCATTATGTCTGCTATCTGATCTTTAGTAGAAATGTACTCTACTTCAATCTCCTTCTCCATTACCTTTTCTCTGAGAAAATGATACTGTATCTCTATGTGCTTTGTCCTTGCATGAAAAACTGGATATGGTGCAAGATAAAGTGAACTCATATTATCTCCATGTATTGTAGGTGTACCTTGATCAATGCCTAAGCTCTTGAACAATGTTTGTATCCATATGACCTCCTTAGCTGCTTCCACAAGTCCTTTGTACTCTGCTTCAGTTGATGATAATGCTACTGTATGTTGTTTCTTTGAACACCAACTTACAAGCTTATCACCAATGTATATCATGTAACCATGAGTTGATCTTCTGTCATCTTGGTTACCTGCCCAGTCTGAGTCACTATAAGCTCTCAACTTCAAATTTGATGTAAAAGGATAATATAATCCTTCCTTTATAGTTCCTTTAATATATCTCAGAACTCTTTGACCTGCAATCCAATGTGGGTCCTTTGGACAATGCATGAATTGTGACAAAACTCCCACTGCATAACTAAGATCAGGTCTTGTTAGTGTAGCATAAATCAAACTACCCACAAGAGATTGATACTTCCTCATATCTTTGTATTCTGCACCATCATATTTACTGAGCTTGTGATTAACTTCAAGTGGAGTTGAAGCTTCTCTCCAATTTTCCATATCAAACTTCTTCAATAGATTCAGAAGATACCTTTCTTGTGATATATATATGCCATGATCTGTATAAGTGACTTCCATTCCAAGAAAGTATGACAACTTTCCTAGATAACTGATCTTGAATTCTTTTTCAAGTAACCTCTTGACCTCCTTGATTCCTTCATTTGAAGTACCTGTGATTATAATGTCATCTACATAAATACAAATGTAGATTGTACCTTCCTCTGTTCTTTTAATAAGTAGACTTGAATTTTCTTTTGAACTTTGATATCCAAGTTCATTCAGATACTTCACCAGTCTATAGTTCCATGCTCTTGGAGCTTGCTTCAATCCATACAATGCTCTTCTCAACCTGCAAACAAAATTTGGATACCTGGAATCTATAAAACCTTGAGGTTGTTCCATGTATACCTCATCTGATATGTATCCATTCAAGAATGCATTCTTTATATCCAATTGACTTAGAGTCCATCCTTTTGAAGCTGCAATAGCAATGATTTTCCTTATAGTTGACATCTTAGCTACATGACTGAATGTCTCATCATAATCTATGCCATAGGTTTGGTCACCACCAGTCTAGCTTTGTATCTGGCTATACTTCCATCTGCAAGCTTCTTCACTTTATAAACCCATTTATTTCCAATAACCTTCTTACCATTTGGTTTAGGAACAAGTTCCCATGTCTTGTTCTCCTCCAGTGCATTGAACTCTTCCTTCATTGCTTTTTCCCATTGCTTCTTACCTTTAGCTTCATCATAGTTCTGAGGTTCTTCATCATCTTTGACCATGTAAGCATAACTCTTCTGAGTTATGTAAGAAGTATCATAAGAATACCTTTCTGGTTGTTTTCTTGTCCTACTTGACCTTCTTGGTTCACATTCTTCATAAGTGTCTGGATACACCCCTTCATCAAATATAGGAGCTTCTTCATTTCTTCTTGTTAATCCATTTCTGGATGTACTTGCTTGCATATAGTCTTCATCTCTATTCACCTGCACAATTGATTTTCCTTTCTCACATCTTCTTACCTCTTCTTCAAATTCTTCAGCTGTATTACTTTGATCTGCATACCAACTTTTCTGTTCATCAAATGTAACATCTCTAGAAACAATAAATTGTTTGGTTAGAGGATTCCACAATCTATAACCCATCTGCTTTTCATCATAACCAATTGTAGCTCAACGATGAGTAGCACCTCCTTTAATGTCAATCCGGGAAGACGTGAGGATGGTATGAAGACCTCGAGCAAGTGGCGGGGCAAGTGCGTGAGTGAGAAGCACACTAACATGCACACACATACACACACACGCGCACACACGGCAAGACAAAGAGCGAGAATCAATGGAGCTTTTAGATTACTTTCAAAATGCTCTTACAAGTTCGTTTCAATTACAATCTAACCTCAAAAATGAGCTCTCTAGCTCTTTTTATAGTTTTTGACTAGCTTTTGGCCCTGTCCAGACCTAGTGTCCGGCCTAGTTAAAAATTAGGTTCCAGGGCTTATTTGAGGGCTCAAACGAAGTCTAAAAATTATGAAATTTGGTACGATGGTACTTCTAGTACTCCTCAAGCTCGAGGACTCCTCGGCTTGCACAAAATGGAGTCTAATCTACCAAAAACGGGATTTACAATGTTTGTGTAGTGATTAAAATCACTTGGGTTGTACATAATCTATGGGAAAAAATGATCTGGCCTTGTTGCCGTATTGTGCATGACTCCTTTATTGCTTTGTATGCCAACACTCCCCCCTTCCTAGCGTCTGTCGCCCCTGACAGACCTTTGTTCCCTCGGGTGGTCGATGTAATATTGGATGACATTGGTGGCCAGTTCATGTTCTCCTATCCTTAAGCCTCTTGCTAGATCGGCTTCCAATGCCTCCCAATTTATTGCACCGGGGGTCTCTGGTTGCGGGGTGGTGTAGTACTCTGAATACATTGCTTGTTCACAAGCAAACAGTTGAAGCAGATGTGTCGGCTTTGGCGCGAAAATCTCCGAGTGGTACTCCCAGAACCCTGATCTGAACATTTCTTCGAAGGTCTGTTTGTAGCAGGCGGGGAGGTATTTGATGCGTGCATGCCAAGCGTAAGCCACACGGATACTGGGGGTGGTGCTCATGTCATACACCAAGTCGTAATTTCCATTGCTAAACCCCGGAAGGCGTACCTGTGGTGCGGCTGCATTTCTAAAGGTCTTCAGCACCACTTGCATCATATCTAAGATTTTAAGCATCATTTGCGCTGCTACATTTTGCATGGGCTTCAAGCGCGGCATCCAGTGGCGAATGGTCCCCATCATATATGCTACCGATGGTGGTCCTTGTGGTGGCGCTATGTACGGGTAGTTCAGCCATTCCTTGCATTGCGCATTGTTCTGTACCTTGATATTAAATGCCTTCCACGACCTGCGGCGGGGGACTGGACCGTAGCATGGGTTGTACAGGAGGTGCAACGGCGCGTTGTTCCATGTGCGTAGCATTTCTGGATAAGTCTCTAAAAGTTTCTGCCGCCATGTTGGTTGACGAATCTTGCCTTTTCGCACCTCTGGAGGAAGGTCTTCGGGTTGAAATTGGGTCGCAAAAGTAGGAATCTGACCCGTGACTCTTTGTATTTCTGCATTATAATCAGCCAAGATAATATAATATGGCCTGTACTGGAGTTCCGATGAGAGAATCAGGCGTCTCGATGACAAGTTCTTGAAGTAATCTGATTGTAAAACAGTCTCCTCTATGACCCTCATAGCCTGATTTTGCACTACGGTGCGCTCTTCATGCGAGGTCCCTATTTCCTCCACTTGTCGTAACCATGGCGGCCGTGGTGCCTCGAACGTGTCCTGCGCTTCTTCTGTTTGTTGGCCTCCTGGGAATGGTTGCGGATCATATTCTTCATCAAACGTTTGTTCCACAGGAATTTGCACAACTTCTTCGTCCGTGGGAGCCTCCGGAGGGGAAGATGGCCTCTCATATTGTAGTAGGCGTGTCTGCAATTCAGTTACCTGTTGCTGGAGATCTTTTATGGCCTCTGCGTCGGAGGGAAGCGAAGCTGCAGAGGGGGTGGTTGGAGGGGCAGCTGTTGGGCCTTGTTGGTGTTCCTGCTTCAGTTGTCCTAGCTCCTCCGATAGCTTATCATGTGCTTCGAGTAGCATGGCATAATCTTCCAATATAATCTTGATATTATCGGGGGTCACTGCTTGAAACTTGGATGGGCTGATGGGTGCCCTCGGTGTGCTCTCAATAGCTGCCTCCAGGTTCTCTTGATTTTGTATTTGCAGACGTCTGTTCTCTTCCTGAGCAGCCGCAAGATGGCGTTTAAGTAGCGCCATATTTCGCTGAAGTTTTGAGTTGCGTTCCAGTTGTGTCCGTAGGTGACTTTCTACCACCTGCACTGCTTCCTGATCTACGTTCTGTAGCTGTACTTCCAATATATTATGGGCGTCTTGGAGGGTTTGGAACTGTGTGTGGAGGCGAGCATTCTCCTCTTCTAGTACCGCAAGGCGGAGCTGTAGTGTCGCTGAGTGCTCTTGCAGGCGTGCGTTTTGTTGCTGGAGCTGAATGTAATCTGTTCTTAAATTTGATATACAAGCCAACATGGTGTCCAATGCATTACCTATAGATGAGTGGGGGGTGTTTACTGTGGAAGATGCATGGGAAGGGAATTGGGGAAGGGAGACAGTGAATGATGTGTCTACGAAAGTTGTGTGTGTGGGTGAAATTGGTGGAGGGGGAATGGGAGGAGGTGAAACCGTGGGTGGAGGTGCCGTGGGTGGTGAAATGTCCATACCTTCAGGAGTGGGTGTTAGTGTGGGGCCTGCCATATACATTGGTATGGTAGGTGGTGTGTGTGTGGAAGTGGTGAATAGATGTGACGTGGGGTGGGGAGCTGAAAAGACAGGGAATGGTTGAGGGCCTGGTTGAAAAGCCCTAGCAAAGATGTCCTGGAGGGATTGTAGAAATGGAGAGAGGGATATCGGGGGTTGGGGTCGTAAATTTGAGGAGGGCTGAAAGGGTTGCGTGGTAGCAGGGAAGCCCATGAATGTGGATCTGGAGTCAGGATGACCGGTGGCTGAAGGCATTGGGGATGGTTGTCCTAGGGCAGGCTTGGGAATGGTTTCAGTGGGTGGTGTAGTGATGGGGTTTGCGTCAAAGACCGGGTTATCAGTGGTAGAGAATAGGGTGGCACTGGAGATCGGAGTACGGAAGGTGAAGGTGGGGTCGGTGGGTTGAGCAGTCGATGTGGTTTCCACTGTTTCTCTTCTAGGAGGTGATGGTGGGGGAGTGGATGGTAGTGGTTCGGTGGACTCCTCATGGGTGGCGGGGTGCTGTTGACTAGCTGTTTGGGAGGTTGGTGTAGTAGTGGGCTCTTCTGCAACTGTAACGGGAATTTGGATATTTTTACCTGAGCGAGGTCGTGTCTGGAACCTTCGTGGGTCATATTGAACTGAAGGCCTCTGAATGGCAGTGCGCACAGCTTCTACAACTCCATATGTTTCTGCCATCAGTAAGAGACCTTCCCTGTACTCTGAGTCAACTCCCGCTTCTTCCAACAACTGAGTCATAAGTACTCTGCTGCTCTGTTCAGTGAGTAATTGCTGCGATCGTACTCTTTCCATAATCTGATACAGCCTTCGGAGTTCTGCTGTATATGCTGGGGCTTCAGTGGTCTCTTCTTCATACGCTTCTTCTTCTTCCGGTTGTCTGTGTTGTTGACTTTGCTGAGCGTCACTCCAATGGACATGTCTACCGTCTGTAGACTTTCTTCTTCTCCGCGAGGATGTGCCCTGCTCCTCTGCCTCTGAATAAAACTCCACGTGAGAGAATTGTGTGCTTTGTAGGAATGCTTCGAAATCCTGGGGGTCCAGTCCTTCAGCCTCTCCAGTGGCAGCAAACTCGAATTCAGGTGTAACCGGAGGAGCCGATGGGGTGGGTTGTGTCGTAGTGTCAGATTCCGACCTGGGTATCCGAATGGTAAAAGGAGGTACAGTGCCCTCTCTTAATGGTGATGCCTCAGGAGTAGTCAGGACTTCCCTTGTCTGGACACACGGAATCGCGCCCCTCATGCGCTTGGACTGATGTGTGGATGTCTTGAGCCTCTTAAACATTTGTAATTGTGCCCAGGTTAAGGCACGCTCAATGGGGACATCATATGCCAAGCATCGGTAAATGATGCGTGTGAGTGCACAGCATCCATTCACCACTAATTTCCTAGAAGCCCGTTTATTCGCTTCATACAACTGATCTATAATCCACACTGGTAGCTTAATAGGTAGCGCACCTGCTTCCGCCAAGTAGAGAGCAAACCAGATCTTCTTGTGTGGTTGCGTGAATCGGTCTTGACCGGGGAAGGCGAAATGTTGCATGCACATGCGGAGAGGGATGGACACATTTGGGGTGAGGGCTGCTATGTCTTTCAGCTTCACTACTTTCCTGTCCTTCATGTTGTTGGGAACGAGAGCATCCTTTTCTGAGGATACATGCGTGCCATGCATCTTTAAAGCATCACTTACCAGCTCCACAGTAAGTTCAAACCTCTTCAACTCGTTGTTGCCCAGCAATGAGGGGAGAACAAATGATCCGGGTCGGTCCTTATCTTCATTAGCTTGTAATGTGGAGACCAAATAGTAGCATCGGAGGAGATCGGGTTTAGGTAGTGGGGCTTCAAAATATTCCGCCAATCCTGCTCGTTGCCATATGATCTGTAGATCTTCTGTGTTCTGTAAAGTCTCGAACTCCTTGGAGAAAAATTGGAATCGCACCCATGATCTGTCATACTCGCATTTAGACTCCCAGATATACTTCGCCTCACCTAATGGACCGGGCATGCCATTGAACCAATGAGAATTCGCATGAACTCTTTCCGTGATTCCTGTAGGTGGATCTGGCACCGGAAGTTGCTGGAGGTGTTGCATCTCCACTGGTCGTTCAGTCGGGGGCACATCCACAGGTAGGCTATCCACATCAATTCCTGCAGTAAGTATCCCTACTTGTGAGCCCGAACCTGTCGCTTCTGCCATTTTACTGCTTGCCTTCTTATTCTGTGAGAATATAGAAGCATGTGTTAACATCGTAATGGACAGACTAAATCCGTTGCTGTCCCCGTTACAACATTAACATGAGGTATATGGTGAGTTAGTGGTTAGTAAGTGCACGAAGACAGTGAGTGTAGTTAACGTTTGTGTATTCCTAGGAGACTAATGCCGTTAGTAAGTGGGGTGAATTTACAAATCGGGGTCGGGGGGTTTATCACAGATCTTAGACTGCCAAATGCAGTGGATGGGCTTTGCTTTCGGTTTCGTAGAGACTCCAGAGAGCTGTGTCGGTGTCGCTGTTTGGGAATGGGGCCTTTTAGGGACCCACTTATAAGTGATTACATGCATGCTCATGGGTCTTGGTGTGTTCCTAAGTGTTGAGCACGAGGGAATACTGGTTGTACTCGTAGATGGGTTATGCTGCATAGGTTGTGGCCTTGGCGTAACTACTTGTGCCCTCAAGCAAGCCTTAGGCACCCAAATTTGTCTAGATTGTGGGCTTGCCTTCATCGACTTCTTGGGCACCCAAATAGATTTTACTTTAGCAGAAGAATTTCTGACAGACTTCTTATTAGCGTCGTGTTGTTGGTTACTAATAAGAGGCTTTGCCCGTGTAGTTGACGGTGGTGCACCCGGTCGTTCGCCTTTCCGCACCCACACCTGGTTTATTTTCTGGGACATTCTGCTGCGCAGGTACTTTTGATCTCGGACATAGGTAGTACTCGGCTTCTTCTGCTTGTGATCCGCCTTTGGTTGCTGCCTCCTTCTGGCCTTTGGAAAAGAAGGGAGTTCCGTTGCATCCCTGACTCCTTTTTTGCAAATATCATTCCTCTGCAACACAGGGTTTTGAACAAGAACAGCATGGTCATCTTCATGTGTAGCCCTGGAAGGACCAGGAGTCTGTGCCTTTCCTAGTTCCTTGAGTGCTCCATTGTCTAATTCTACTGTAACTCGACTATGATTGGCCCAAACCTGGAGAAGTCCACTTCTTAGGTTTAAGTTAATTGCTTGGTCATAGATCCAATCTTGACCCAAGACTAGAGGTTCAGTGAGATCCTCATCTTGACACACCAGTACTTTAACTGTCATTGCCTCATCATGAATGTAAAGGGGAAGTTCCGCCTCGCCCATGCAAGGGGTTTCCACTCCTCCCAATCCTATAAGATATGCTTCCACAGGATTGACAGTCAATTGTAATTCTTGGCAGTAAGACAATTTAACAGCACTAGTGGTTGCACCTGAGTCAATCAAGGCTCTTACGGTCCTTGCACTCTTTCCTTGTCCTATATCTAAGGTTACGAAAGGACGTCTATCAATTATCCTATGCGAGTTTGTTCCTGTGACTTCACACATGGCCATAGGAAATCCTTGGTCTGCATAGTCATTCGCTCCAGGCTGATCTCTACCTTGCCTTCGTAATTTCATCCTTCTGATGCGTTCTAAAGCTTCAGCTTGAGCTTCTTCTCGAACTCGCTTTTCTTCCTCTTTGCGTTTCTTAGCAGTGTTGAGTCGACTGAGCATTTCCTCCGTGAGGGGTTCCTGATACAACTTGACTCTGCAACCGCTAATATAATTTGGGAGAACATCACCCTCTAATGTGGCCAATTGTACTGCTCCGCTCGTGGAGATCCTATTGATGATCATAGGTCCGTAGCCTCTCTTTTCTAGCTTCCTCGCGTGTTGTTTTAGTGTATAGACTAAGACTAGATCTCCTGCTTTCAAGCCTTTATCCTTCACGTGGGCATCAAAGTATGCCTTCTGTCTCTTCTTGGCTGCATATATCCCTGCAGCGGCTCTCAGTCTTGTTTCTCCTAATCGTTCAAGGTCAAAGATCCTAGAGGAGAGCTCATGACCTGTCCATTCGTGCTCTCGTGCTACTCTCAATGTAGGGATCAAGAAGTCCAAGGGTAACACAGCGTTTTGACCGAATACCATCTGAAAGGGAGTGGCTTGGAGTACCGTTTTGTAGGCCACTCGGTATGCCCAAACAGCATGGTGTAGCTGTTTGTCCCAATCAGAGCGTTTAGTGTTCACTAATTTCGTCAGTACATTGCATAAAATCTTATTAGTGCTCTCAGCTTGACCATTAGCTTGAGGGTGATATGGGGCAGACTTCTTGTGTATTACCAAAAATTCTTGGAGTAGATTTTCAATAACTTCATTCAAGAAGTGAGTGCCTCTATCACTTACAAGCTCTATAGGTAGTCCATATCTCGTGAATACATTCTCAAACAAGAATTTGGCAGTTGTTTGAGCATCGTTCTTGGTTGTAGCTTTTACCTCTACCCACTTGGTGAGATAATCTGTTGCCACAATGATGTATTCCGCATGAGAACCCTTAGCTGGGGGATTAATAGGACCTACGAAGTCTATTCCCCACTTAGAGAATGCACGTCCACCCATCATAGGTTTCAGTGGCATCTCATCTTTGCGTATAGGATACTGAGTCCTTTGACAGACATCACACCGTTTCACATAGGTATGTGCATCCATGTGAAGGGTAGGCCACCAGAAGCCCGCAAATAGTATCGCCTTGATTACCCGATCTGGTCCAAAGTGTCCTCCTGCTACACCTTGGTGAGCAGTTTCCAAGATCTTCAGATATTCACTTTCGTGGACACATAGTCTCAGGTAACCATCTTTACCGCGCTTATATAGATTATTACCGATGAGTGAGTAATCCTGGGCTTCTTGTTCTAAACTCCTTTTCCTAGCTAGAGTCATGTCTGGAGGGAATGTGTTTGTTCTCAAGAATGATACTAGAGGTTCACTCCAATCTGGCACAATGGATACTTGATAAAGAGTGGCATGTTCCACTGGTGGTTTAGTGCAACAGATTGGGCATTCCTTGCACAACTTTTGGACATCAGCTTCCATAGTTGGCCAATGCACTCCGAATCTCTTTAGAGTCTGCAAAGTTCTTTGCTTTGAATGGTGTTGCTCTAACGCACCTACATGTGCTAATTGCAACCATTTAGCGTACTCATCCTCTTCTACGCAACAAGCCAAGATCCCTTGATCTGTGTGCTTGTACATGCTTCCTGCCATGATATGGTACTTTTGGGCTTTTACGATCTCTCTATTCCGTGTGTTCACCACTGGATGATTAGGCCCGTATGTCAATACTGGTACTATTGGCTTGGCCCATTGCGGTATAACTTCCAAATTAAACAAGTAAGCATCAGGAAGGTCATCTGACACTCCTTGTGGGGCTTCTCCCGATGTGAGCCTAGAGAGATGATCGGCTCTCAAATGAGTCCTACCTTTCCTTACCACAACCTCAAATTCGTATTCCATTAGCAAGAGAAACCATCTTACTAATCTACCTGTATTGCATGGCTTGTTTACTAGGTACAACAATGCCTGATGATCAGTAAAAAATTTAAACTTATTTGCAAGCAAATAGTGTCTAAATTTTTTGACTGCATAAACCATGCCTAATCCTTCGCGCTCTGTAGTGGTGTAATTCCGTTCAGCCGCATTCAATTGTCTACTGGCATAGGCAATTGGAAGATCCATATTACCTTCACCAGTAGGTTGTGCGAGAACACATCCAATAGCATAATTGGATGCATCCACGTGAACATGGAATGGCTTATTCCAATCTGGTGTGGTCAAGATTGGTGCTGAACACAATCTTCGTTTAAGCTCTTGGAAGGAATTCTCACATTCATCCGTCCACTCAAAGTTTGTCAGAAGTCCGTACATGGGCTTTGCAATGACAGCATACATGTGTATAAATCGTCGATAATAACCACAATGCCCCATGAAAGCTTGTACTTCCTTGACATTCTTTGGCCTAGGTAGCTCTGCTATGGCTCTCACTTTTTCTTCATCGGTAGATATGCCATTCTTTGACACTATGTGTCCTAGAATCTTGCCTTGCCTGACCATAAAAACGCACTTTTCTGGGTTTAGGCAGACTTGATATTCTCTACATTTGTCAAAGATTTGTCTGAGTTCAGGAATATGGGTTTGCCTAACGTTGGAATGAGCACAAAGATCATCAACATAGACTTCTAAACTCTTCCTTAGGAACTCCTTAAACACATGGCACATCAGTCTCTGGAAGGTAGCTGGTGCGTTGGTAAGCCCAAATGGCATTACTCTAAAAGCAAAAATGCCCCATTCTGTGGCAAAGGCTGTCTTATGCTGATCCTCTGGAGCTATGGCTACTTGATTGTAGCCCGAAAATCCATCAAGGAAGCTGTACACTTCCTTGCCTGCCACTCTTTCTAAGAGATGCTCTGTGATGGGAAGCGGATAGTTATCTCGAATCGTGGCGGCATTAACCTTTTTCAAGTTAATGCACACACGCAGCTTGCCATTCTTCTTGGGCACCACTACGATGGGGGATACCCATTCGGTGTGCTCAATTTCGTAGATAAATCCAGCTTCAACCAGTCTATCTATCTCTTCCTTGATCTTAGCAGCGTAATTATCATTATATGTATAAGGCTTTTGCTTAGAGGGTTTAGCATCTGAAGTCATGGGAATGGTGTGTGAGCATATGTCAGGGTCAACACCTTTCAAATCCTTGTAACTCTAAGCGAATACATCTCTGTATTCTCTTAGCAAGGCAATCAACTCTTGCTCTTCTTCTTCTGTCAAGTCATGGCCTATATACGTGCATCTCTCCTCTCCTTCTTCTATGGCCACTACTATTTTCTTAGTAGTTTCTTTGTTATCATAGGCCTCTCCTGATTGTGCCTCTCGTTTAGGCATTCTTATCATGACTCTCCTGTCATCTATCTCATACTTCTTAAAATTTTCGGGGACCTCAAACAAAGATTCTTCCTCTTCTGGTGAGGCTTCTCTCTTTTTTCGTTTCTTTCCTTCTTCCTTCGGGGTCACATGTGTTGTTAATCTTACATTACTTGTAACCTCTCCATGCCTCTGGGGTTGAAATTCTACTTCATGGAAGTATTCTTCATCTGATGCAAATGGTGGGTCCATAATGATTGACTCTAGATCGGAGTCACTTGCATCCTCAAATGCATCAGGGCTAGGTTCGCATTCTTCTAGAACTGCCTCTCCCATGATTGGCTCTATGGAGAAGACTGAAATATCATAACCATCCTCATCACAGTGAGGTGTCCATTGTTCTTCGTTGATGGCTACGTCCATTGTTGCTAAGATTTCTGCCCAACCGTGAGGTTCAAATTCTTCGTCTGGAAAAACTACAGGTGCATAGGCTGGGTCTTGGATTGATCTATGGGTTTCTTTCGCACCTACCTCTCTGGCTTTCTCTCTCTTCTCTTCTTCTACTGCTACCTTGCACATCCATAAGTGGGTGTCTTCATGCATCCATGAGGATCCAGACCCTATGGAATGCACCGATTCTGTGTCATCTTTAGCTCTATGGATGGGATTCCACTGGATAGGAGGGACATCTCTATGAGAATAATCCTTGAGATTGACTTTGGTCGTAACACCCAAGTGTTGCAAATACAAGGAGTTGGTTCCCCAATCCTGTACTACTTGCAATTGTCGCATAAATGGTCTTCCCAAAATCATCTCATAGGCATGATTTTTGCTGAAGTCACATATAGCAAAGCTATGTTCAAACTCGACACCACAAGTGGTGAGAGTTATCCCTTCTAGCAATCCTAGGGGTCTCTCTATGTGACCATCGGCCATCTGCAATTTCATTCTCGTCGGCCTGAGTGCCGGCTTGCCCCAACGTTTCCATAAGGAGGTTGTGGCAATTGCAACTCCTGCACCTGAGTCCAAAATCGCTTTGGTGGTGTACTCCTGGTAGGTGATGGGAAGGTAGGTGTTCCCTTCTTCACCTTCACACATATCCCCTATCTTATCCAAGGGAATTTCCGGTACTGTCCTATGGGATCCTACCCGGGAACGAGGTTTTGCTATTTCTGGTACTTGTTTGGCTACATGTTTCCGCGCATTTGGTCTATCCTCAGGCAGCTCTTCCAAAGTGAGATCGCGTTGCACCTTGGTGTTCGTTACTACCTCCGTGTTCCTCGGTATGACTGAGTCGTCGTTCCTTACCATGACTGTGGGCGCTCTCATACATGTGGACTTTGCTTCCCATGGGCCTGTGAAGTGGGGTAGCTCTTGTATGGAATTAGACTCAAAGTCCAATCTCTCGAGAGATTGAATACTCTCATGTTCCCCGTAAATAGATGGGATGTCTTGTGGGAATTGGTCGTGTGCATCGTCCACAAGTTCAAAAGGAGGGGCGACCTCGCTTTCGTTTTCCCATTTGTCTTCTTGAATCTCTCGTAGGAAGTCTGGTGCAAACCGATTCATAGAAGAAGAAGTGTCTGGCTCTGTAGAATTAGGTACATATGCTACCTGGGAAGGAAGGCTTATTCTATCGTTGGCTCTTTCCTCGTTCTCATAGATAGCTGGAGCACAAGCTTCTTGGGGAGGATTACTTATTCTATTACTTTTCCGAACAGGCTCATATGCTCTCTGGGAAGGAATGTGGGTTACCTGTGGAGGTACATATGCTTTCGAGGGAGGCTCCTGTGACCTTTGGGGAGGAAGATAGGCTCCTTGAGGAGGCACATGGGCTTCCTGAGGAGGCTGGCTTATCCGTTCTCTTGCCCTTTCCTTTCTTTGAGGGGTAGGCTCCTTTTCTGGCTGTGCAATTAGCCTCTCTAATCTTTCTAAGGAGGGAAAGGAGTCTGGTTTAGTGGAATTGGCCACATACACTTCTGACGGGGAATGCTTCATGTTTCTGCTTGCTTTATCTTTTTCTTGATTTTTTTCTTCCTTGGCAGATCTTGCAATTATTTCCTCTAACTTCTCTAGGAATCCATCCAAGTGTAATTGCGTTTTGGCTGAGCCCGAGTAATTGAAAAGGCGACTGGCTTCAAACATAGTCTGAGCCAATGCGACCATTTTCGCGCATAGTTTGGTTCTTTCTATCTCTAGGTCAGCTCTAGGATAGCACTTGTCATGATCCGTGACGTTTGGCCCTTCTTGGATTCTGGCCTGATATGCCTTAAGCATCATGTCTATGTCTTCGGGAGTGGGATCAGCTAATACTGATCCTGTTTGGGGTGGTGGGTGGGTTACGTGGGGTGTCTTAGAGGGTGAAGGGATGGAGGGTGATGGGGATGGTAGCGGTGGGAATGTGTGAGAGTGCGGTTGAGATGTGATCTCTATGATTTTAGCCTTGGTTTCTCGTAGACTTTCCTCAAGTTCACTCATCTTCTTTGCCCATTGCCTTTTCATACGTTCGCGGCTATCTTTCCAAGCTCTTGTTCTCTTTTTATTTTGGCTCTCAGTATCGCTAGTGTCTGGGCTCTTTTCCTTGCCTACCCCTTGGTTTTGCTGCAAAGCTTGAGCTCGAGTGACTACCTGTACGGGTGCAGTGGAAGTGACACTTCCTGAGGAGTCTACCACTAACCCAACAACGTTGATAGGGGTGATTTTAGGCATGCTATTGGGGTTCTTAGGGCAATCTCGTAGGAGATGCTCTTTTCCGCAGTCTTGGCAAAAGCCTTGGATAGTCACGGACTGAGGTTGTGTGGGCGGAGGCAAGGGACAATCACGAATGAAGTGATCCCCCTGACATCGGTAGCATGGTCCTCTAGGAATTGGTGGTCGTACCTGTCTAGGTTGAGGCCTAGACTTGGGGTTTGCATACATGACGTTCGTGTAATCTGACTCCCAACTAAGTTCGTTTGGCTCTTCACCATAGTAGGACTCACCATGCTCAGGAGACTGCATGTAGTAGGCCTGGGGGCTATCAACATGGGTAGAATCAAAGCTATGATCACTTGGGTCATTTTCAGAGATCAAGGGTGTTACTGGGACTATAGCTCTATTCAGGTTCTCTTCTGCTGCAGTATACTTTACCGGGATCACATTAGCTGGGGCTGGGGGTTGTTGTGCTAGCACAGGCTGAGGCCTTTGTTGGTTTTGATATTGAGGTTGGAAATTTTGTTGTGGCCTGCCATATGGTTGTGGAGGGTACTGGTTCTGGTATCTGCCTTGTTGGTAGGGCTGAGGGTAAGGTTGCCTAACCGCCTGCTTGTTGTATGGGCAATCTTGTGCGGTGTGGTTGGTGTATCTCCGTTCTATGGTGCAGTACTGGCTACTAGGGTTTACTTGGGGTTGAGCCATAATGGGACAGACATTCGCCATGTGGTCACCACCGCATGTATAGCATCTTTTCACTGGGGCAAACCTTGGAATTTGTTTGCTAGTTACGCCTAATTTCTGGGCCACTTTCTCTGCGAGTTCCTCAATTGATGTGGATTGCGTGGAAGAGTGACTAGATGCACTATCTGAATCTTTGTAGATTTTGGAAAGCTCTAGCTCTTCCCCTAGGTTATCTTCAATGTCAATGCACATGCGTACACATTCTTCTATGGTCCTAGGGTCCTTCAGATACACATAGGATCTCAATTTCGTACTCAGCAATCCATCAAGGAATAAGGCTACTTGTTTAGCGGATGTGGGTAGCTCCGAAATAGGGCACCTTTCAAGATATTGTCTAAATCTCCTTCCGGCCAATCTGACAGTCTCTTGGGGGGTCTGTTTGAAGCTGTGAATTAATGAGGATGTATTGTGTCTTATGCCACTCTTAGAGAACTCTACGATGAAAGCCTCTAGGAGTTGGTCTATGCTCCTGAACTGGCGTTCATCTAATGGCTGAAACCACGTAAGTGCTGTGTTCCTAAGGGTTAGACCGAAGGCATTGTACTGCGTGAACAGATCCTCCACTTGTTCAGCTCTCAAGACTTGCTTGAACTCCGCCACATGATCATAGGGATCTCCTGTGCCGTCAAAGTAGTTCTTCATGGACTTAACTAGCTGGGTGGGTCTTAAAGTTCTTGTGTGCTCTCTAGGCCTCGGCAGAGGGAATCCATCTACATTTCTTTGGTTCCTGTGGGCTCTATGCATCTCAGGTTCTACCCTATTCGTCTCTGTTCTCGTTCTTTCTCTGCCCACGGAGTTGGCGAAACTTACTTCTGGTCTATCCCTACTTCTATCTCTTTGCGTACCATGAGCTTGGGAAGTTCCAGCCCCAGGGTGACCATAGGATACATTTGATCTTGGTTGGGGGAAAATAAATTCGCCCTTCCAAGTGTAGGCATGCCTATCATTTTTTGTCACCACAAAGATCCGTTCTGAAGCATGATCTAGGTAGGTCACTCTGCCGGGGCTATCCGGATCCTTAAACTCATAGATCATGATTGTTCCTATATCAATTGGGTGATCCGGTTTATACCTCCAAAAGGCTTCGTCCGTTTCTCGATTGAGAAGCAAATCTATGCACTTGTTATCTTGGGGAACCCACTCAGGCGTGATAATCCTAGTGAGAACTGATTTACCTCGAGGGGTTCTAGGTTCCACTCCCATGTTTCCTTGTTCCAAGTCACCTAAGTCCGCTTCTGAAATTACATTTCCAAATTCATCTGTCCTATCTGGATGACTGGTGACTACGTATATGGTTCCTTCCTTGTCCAGGTATGCACCGTTTTCAAACTTGACAGCTGGGTGCTCTAGTCCTATGGATTGGTCAGGGTTTTTAATCTGGACCACAGATCTTCCTAGGCCGTCCTCATAGATGCTAGCACCTAATCGGTTGGTCCTAAGGTATTCCAACTGTGTTTTGTAAGGGCCCTCTACCCTGTACAAGTAAGGCACACCTGAACTTCCCGTAGGTCTGTCCATGCCTTGAGACATCTCTGACTCACTGGTATCAGAGCTAGGGTAATGAGAGTGGCGACTCAACTGCTGGGCCCAAGACCTTGCAGTGTGGTTGACACTAGCCTCTGAAGACCTAAGGCTTTGTCTCTCTCTTACTAGGTGTCGTCCTGATCTAAGGTTCATATGCCTAACTGATTAGCCCAATTCTTTGCCCATAGTACAACCTCGTTGCCGATCAATTGGTACCAGTCACTTGATTCTTTTTAATTATTCCTCGTGTTTAAAGTCTTATTTGCTATTACGCCGTCAGGAATACTTGAATGTTCTTCGTACTTTCAGGTTGATCGTTCCACGTTAGGTTCTTTTCCTTTATGTTGTCGACAGTGCAGAGATTAAGTTTTTAGCTTGAACTTGAGTTTTTAGGTAGCCTTCAACTTGATAGTGGCCTATCGTCGCCCTGACTTACTCCTACTTCTAATCGTTCTTAGCCTAAGCTAGGAATTGACGAAGAGGAGTTGAGAATATTCCGACCTTTGTTGCCGAACCTTGCTCTTTAGTGCTCGAGAAGTTGATTCTCAAGCGTGCGCAACACCCTTGCTTGGATGCTCTCAATTGTTTCTCAATAGGCCTGCATAAATCCCAAGATTAGCTCCAAGTAGATCTTTCAATTGACAGACAATTTATTTCAGACACTTTTTTAATGACCCTTGTTCCCCCTTTTGCATTGTTAGAAATTTACTCTAGAGCTCCCTTGGTGTTCCTACCCCTCAGTGTGTCAACTTCCAAATATCCTATCTGAAAATCAACGCGTTATTCTTATAAAAAACAGTTGAGGGCGTGTAGTATATGTCACGAGCTTTCCGACAAGCCCTAGAGCTCAGAAAATGGATTTCGTATGAAAAAGTTATGACCGTTCAGGGTTTAGGGGGTTAACTAGACAAACAGAACCTTTCGGGGGTTTTAATGCATTTTCTAAGGCCTTCGTAAGTAGATGAGTGCATGAAAGTGCAAATATGCCCAAAATTTAGCCTAAATTTCCAAAAATTCACTCCTTAATTTTTTGCCGAAAATGCCTGTCTATCGCGATAGACGGTGTCTGTCGCGATAGACACAATCTATCGTGGGGGCTGTCTGTCACGATAGACGGTGTCTGTCGCGATAGACGGTATCTGTCGCGGATTTCTGTCTGTCGCGATAGACGGTGTCTGTCGCGATAGACGGTATCTGTCGCGGATTTCTGTCTGTCGCGATAGACGGTGTCTGTCGCGATAGACGGTATCTGTCGCGGATTTCTGTCTGTCGCGATAGACGGTGTCTGTCGCGATAGACGGTATCTGTCGCGGATTTCTGTCTATCGCGATAGACGGTGTCTGTCGCGATAGACGGTATCTGTCGCGGATTTCTGTCTGTCGCGATAGACGGTGTCTGTCGCGATAGACGCTGTCTGTCGCGGATTTCTGTCTGTCGCGATAGACGGTGTCTGTCGCGATAGACGGTATCTGTCGCGGATTTCTGTCTGTCGCGATAGACGGTGTCTGTCGCGATAGACGGTATCTGTCGCGGATTTCTGTCTGTCGCGATAGACGGTGTCTGTCGCGATAGACGGTATCTGTCGCGGATTTCTGTCTATCGCGATAGACGGTGTCTGTCGCGATAGACGGTATCTATCGCGGATTTCTGTCTATCGCGATAGACGGTGTCTGTCGCGATAGACGCTGTCTGTCGCGGATTTCTGTCTGTCGCGATAGACGGTGTCTGTCGCGATAGACGCTGTCTGTCGTGAAAATCGGTCTGTCGCGATAAACCGTGTCTGTCGCGGATTTCTGTCTGTCGCGATAGACGGTGTCTGTCGCGATAGACGGTATCTGTCGCGATAGACAGTGTCTGTCGCGATAGACTGAAAAAATGCAAATTTTTGAAAAACTTCTAGTGATCTAGAGTGCCCTCAAGGTGTAGGTTACAATGATAAACATGCATTCACAAAATGTTAAGATTTTCTGTCTGTCGCGATAGATAGAGGCTGTCGTCCCGGGACCTGTGTAGAGCCTGTCGTACCTGCGCACACTGCTGGGGATGATGGTACAGCAAAAACCTGCAAAATAGCTCAGAAAACATGCAAAAACAGCACATGCAAGTTCGCTCTCTCGCTCTCTCTCACAAGTGAAATGAGGGAAATGAGGTGGAGGTGGGGATATAGTCAAAAAACTGAAATTTTCGCGATGATGGAGATGGACGTGGGAGATGGTGATGATGATGATGGTGAAGAAAGTAAAAGAAAATCGATGAGAGTGAAGAAAATACCTACAACTCCAACGCGTCAACTCTACGTCTTACCATCACACGCTCGTCCTCACAGCTCGATCCCCGGCAACGGCGCCAAAATTTGGTGTAGCTCAACGATGAGTAGCACCTCCTTTAATGTCAATCCGGGAAGACGTGAGGATGGTATGAAGACCTCGAGCAAGTGGCGGGGCAAGTGCGTGAGTGAGAAGCACACTAACATGCACACACATACACACACACGCGCACACACGGCAAGACAAAGAGCGAGAATCAATGGAGCTTTTAGATTACTTTCAAAATGCTCTTACAAGTTCGTTTCAATTACAATCTAACCTCAAAAATGAGCTCTCTAGCTCTTTTTATAGTTTTTGACTAGCTTTTGGCCCTGTCCAGACCTAGTGTCCGGCCTAGTTAAAAATTAGGTTACAGGGCTTATTTGAGGGCTCAAACGAAGTCTAAAAATTATGAAATTTGGTACGATGGTACTTCTAATACTCCTCAAGCTCGAGGACTCCTCGGCTTGCACAAAATGGAGTCTAATCTACCAAAAACGGGATTTACAATGGTTGTGTAGTGATTAAAATCACTTGGGTTGTACATAATCTATGGGAAAAAATGATCTGGCCTTGTTGCCGTATTGTGCATGACTCCTTTATTGCTTTGTATGCCAACACCAATGAACACATATTTTTCTGCCTTTGGTTCAAGTTTATGCCTAAGCTGTGATGGCACATAAGCATATGCAATTGATCCAAACACTCTAAAATGATCTAGTGTTGGTTTCTTACCCCACCAAGCTTCATATGGAGTCATTCCATTTAGAGCTGCACATGGTAATCTATTCACAAGATATGTAGCTATATTCACAGCCTCAGCCCAAAGATAATTTGGACAATTCTTCTCCTTTAGCATGGCTCTAGCAAACTCAACCAAAGTCCTGTTCCTTCTTTCTGCTACACCATTTTGTTGTGGTGTATACCTGCAAGTTATTTCTCTCTTAATACCTGCATTCCAAAGATAATCATTGAACTCTTGGGAGAAGTATTCTCCCCCTCCATCAGACCTCAGTCTCTTAAGCTTTTGACCTGTGAATCTCTCTGCATATGCATGAAAATGCTTGAAAGCTCCAAACACTTCTGATCTCTCCTTCAAAACATATAATGTTATCCATCTTGTAGCATCATCAATGAAAATAACATAATACCTTGAGCCAATGATAGATCCTTCTTTTGTTGGTCACCATACATCTGTATGAATGAGCTCAAGTACTCCATCATGTTTGAATCCTTTCTTTTGAAATGGTAACCTGTGTGCTTTACCCATTTGACATGCTTCACATTTATAAACCATATGTTGACTTTGCACATTTGGTAATCCTAGTACAGACTGATTAGCAACCATAGCTTTAATTCCTCTTTCATTGAAATGACCTAATCTTTTATGCCAGAGATCAAGTTCTGTAATCACTACTTCACCATGTGTGAGCAAAGCTTGACCAATGTTCCCTTGTACTCTTAAAGTAAAGAGTCTACCTTCTTTCTTACCAGAGACAATCTGATTATATCCATTCTCTGGATCTTCCACAAATACTCCTTCATTTGTAAACCTGACTTGAAAACTTTTTTCAACTATCTCTCCCACACTAATCAAATTTTTAGGTATTGTAGGAACATACAAAACATTGGTTAGCAAATCTGCTCCACTCTTGCATTTCACTTTTCCAATTGAATGTACACTATGTCTTGTATTATCACCTGTTTGAACTGTGTGACTAGAAATGCATTTTTCCAATTCTGACATCAATTCTATGTTTCCTGACAAATGATTAGAACATCCAGAGTCAATGTAAAATACCTTTAGATCTTCTTTATCTGATGTGCTGATCGAGTTCATCATCAATGATGTATGACTTTCATTCTATGTGCCATTTGTATAGTTGTAGTAGGTGGTGTTGTAGGATTGATTCTGTCTCCAAATTCTTTCTCCACCTCTACCATAGCCTCCTCTTTGACTTTGTCTACCTCTTTGAAAATTACTTTGATATCTTCCACCTCGGCCTCTGCTATTTTTGTTTTGATTCTGGTTTGATCCTTGTTGATTGTGCCAACAGTCATGAGCCACATGATTACTCAATCCACAGATCCAACAAGCCTTCTTGTTGTTATTCTGATTACCTCTACCTCTTCCAAAGGCTCTTGGTCTTCCTCTGCCAGTGCCTTTACCTCTTGCATAATAAACTTGAGGACTCGACTCCTCTTCATCCTTTGCTTTACCTTTATCTCCTTTCTTCTTGTTCTTCATGTACATTGCAGAACTTTGTCCTTTATCTCCATCTCCCTTCAAGTCTTGCTCATATGTGAGCATCAAACCAAGTAACTGGTTCAAATCTGGAACATAATGATTTAATGAAAGTTCTGTTGATAAGACAAAAGGTTTCCACCTTTCATCCCCTCTCAAACCTGCAAGTAGCTGAGCAATCAATCTGTGATCTTCAACATCTTCATCTATGGATCCCAGACTATCTGCTAGATCCTTCATCTTAGTGACATAATCACTAATACTTTGACTTGGCTTCTTCTTGAATGTTGTAAACTTTGACCATAGACTTGCTTTCCGTGCTTTAGTAGTGCTTTGGAAATGATACTCCAATGCATTCCATATATCTTCAGATGATTCCAATCCTCTGATGTGTGGTAGCAAATGATCAGAGATTGTATTGTAGATGTAAGCTTTTGCACTTGCATCCTTCTTCTGCCAATGCTTTAAAGCATCAAGTTCCTTTTTCTTTGGTCGGCTTTCATCTTCAAATACTGGCTTCTCTTCTTCACCTGTAACATATATCATGAGATCCTTACTCATAAGTAATGCTTCCATTCTCATTACCCATGCGGGGTAATTATCTCTGTCTAGTTTGTCAATGGAGATATGATCTACCATACTCCTTTGCTTCTGTTGCAACCTGTGAGCTTAAAGGATAAAGAATAGTACCTTTTGGAGTTCTTTGTGTATGAGGATACCTTTGAAGTAACCTTTTGATGCCTTGTGTCTTCAAATGCTTCACCTTTGAAAACTTTAATAGAAAACTTTCCAAAACTTCTTGTACCTTTGTCACCTTCTTCTCCTCAGGACCTTTCTGCTCTGATACCACTTGTTGATGTATGAAACACCACAAGAAATGAATTAATCTGACTCTAGAACACCTCTATGGTCACTATTAACTCATTGCCACTCCAAACTTTGAGAAATGATAGCCTAAAGTGAGAACTTTGCTTCTACAGAAATTCCTAGTCACTGAAATGACATACCTTCAGTATTTTCCTAATTTCTCCTAGCTCAAGTATCATATCTCAATAAAACTTTATAGGCTGAAACTAGAAGAGTAGAGCTTTCCAACAAGCTAACATATTCATCAAACGGACCTCTAGAACTCAAGTTATGGCCCTCACAAGATGACCCTGTATGACCTTCCAAAACTGGAATTTTTTCTTGTTTTAGTAATCTTGGTGTCCAAAAATAAAAAATTCGATGTCTGGCATCGAATTTCAGTCAAGGTCGATGCCGGGCATCGACTTTGAGCTTTTTTAGGCTATTTTTCTGCACCAGAAATACTATCTTTTACACACACATGAAGAACACCACTTGTATGCTAGAAGTCGATGCCAGGCATCGACTTTATGTTGAAACTCGATGTCAGGCATTGAGTTGCTCCACAAACTTCATGTTTTTAGAAGATTCAACAACAGGTAACACACAGAGAATGAAAACAATGACTTATCAGTACAAACTCGATGCCAGGCATCGAATTGCTTGGAAAACTTGAACTTTTGAATTCATCACACAGTAGGCAAGCATGGAGATGATGGAGAGAGACTCATACACAGAACTTTACTCAGTTCTTTCTCATAGCTATGAAAACTCAGAAGTTTTACAGATGCTTTCTCGCTCACAGAAGCCCGACTATACTCAGTCATACAAAAATGAGTTCTTCTCACTTTCTCATTGTCTTCCTCTCTTCTCTCTCTTCGCGTCAGTTAATACAAACTAACTTATATAGATTTTCTCAATCTCGTGACTTTTTTAAAAACTTCTAGAACTAAGGTGAAATAACTTTACAAATATAATACACATGTGAATTTGTCCCTTCACATAGGCATGTGGTTTTCTTCTAAGGCTTTGACCTTCAAATATATGTCCAATTAGTGAGTGTTTCTCCAACACAGAATACTGCAGAACTCAAGACAGTGTCTGCGGAACTTTTTCAGAAGATTCGTGATTTGGAAGCACAGCTAGGCTGGACGATTCAGATAAAGAAAGAGATGGAAGGTATTATGAAAGAATGAGATGCTTACTATAAAACTATCCAGTATCAAGCACAGGAGCTGGAACGATGCGAAAAGCAGCTGGGAATTCAGGTAGAGAGACTGTCTCGCATTGATGCAGAGATTGCAGATATGAAGCTGAGATGAGATGTTGCACTAGCCAATGACTTTTACTTGCAGGAAACATTTTTGCAAATGCAGGCTGAATTATTGATGAGTCAAGTAGTTGCTGCTAGTTTGGTTCGAACAGATGCACAACTGGTTGAGTCGGACATTATGAAGGACATGCTGGACTCATTAAAGCAGAAGATCACCCCAACTTTTAAACTAGCCAAAACCCTATATATACAAGGCATTATTGATGAGACTTGAGTGTAATTTTCCTTTTTGGCTTCGAGTCCACCGTGCATTCTAGTGTTACGCTGCCAGATTGGAATATGTAATTTTATTTTTGGACGCACCGAAAAGGCCTAGCGAAGAGATGTAACTTTCTATTGATTAATGAAAAGGCAAGCACGGCATTCAGCGAGAGAGAGGGGGGTCACCAGACTGTCTCTCTGGGCAACCGCACTGGAGCTGTTGTATTGCAGATTCGTCAAATTCTGAGTACTGTGTCTTCTTTCTTAATGTTTCAGTGGTTAATCATTAACAGAGTAATACTACAATTAACATTAATAAGTTTGTGCAAATTCGTAGTTGTTAATTAGTGTGATAAGCGTACTGCGTAGTGATAATCTTTGAATTGAAAACAGTTAACTATTTAGTTGAATGTTGAATTAGGAAAATTAAATAAAGGGCCTCTATACTATCAGACCTCTATCCATTCTCAAGAACCCAGAAACGAGATTAAAATTGGCTTACAGAAGTGCTTTTAACAGAAGTTTAGGAAGAAAAATCTTCATAGGGAACTTAGTGTCATGGTTTTTGAGCAAAGGATTGTAAATTCAGCCTTGATTTTTGGAAAAAATCCCCCATCAGGTAGTGCCAGGTGTTGAGAGGTGAGAAATTGGAAGATAAGTAGTTTGTCAAAATTCTGCTAAATCAGATGTTGTTGACTTGGAGTTTTGCTGAATCTATATTTTGCTTCATCAGAATTTTAATAAGCAATTACAAAACTAGTTAGGTGTTGATGTCACGTGATTATGGTAGTTGTAATTTTGTTCATGTGAGTATATAATGGGAAAAGAACTTCCTTAAGGGAGAGATGAACGGAGAGAAGAGGACAATCTTTGTACCTATCTTCTCACATAGGCTGATTGTGATCAGGACCGAGGAATTACATTGGCAAAAGGAGTATTTCTTATTTTTCATCATTGAAATCTCTATAAATGAAGACATTAATTAATTACTTTCATTCATCATATTTATTCTGCGCAAGTGTGTAAATGATCTCTATTTAAGAGGAGTTATTCTATTTTTGCATCGTTGAAATCATAGTGATTCTAAACTTATGTACACAATTAATCTTTCTATGTGAGAAGAAGAATCAATGCTACGATTTGTTCTTGTGAGTGAATTTGACTTGAGTTAGTAGGTATGCATTGTTGAACCCCAACACAAAGCTACAAGGAATGCAGGTACATACACATATGCACACACTCATACACACACACATACACATATACACACACACATACACATACATACACACACATACAATCACATACACACACATACAATCACATACACACATATACATACACATGCATACACACACATACACATACACATACACATACACATACACACACATACACATACACATACACACACATACACACATGCACATACACATACACACATATACATACACACATAGACATATACACATACACACATGTACATACACACATACAAATATACACACACATACATACAGTCATATGCATATAGACATGCTTACACACATATACACATACACACACATACACATAAGCACATATAAAGGCCCATAGACACATATATATACACATGCATAAACACACATACACATACACACACATATACATACACACACACACATACTCACATACACAGACACACACACACACATACAGATACATACATACACATAGACACACACACACACATACACTCACATGCATATGTACACACAAATGCATATGCATACATACATATACACATGCACATATACACACATATGCATACACACATATACACATACACATATAGATACATACACATATACATACACACACATAGACACACACACACAAAGTCACATGCACACATACACACACAAATGCATATGCATACATACATACACACATGCATACACACTCATGCACATGCAAACATATGCATACACACATGCACATATTTAGATACACATACACACATATAGATACATACACACACATACACTCGCATGCATACATACACAAACATGCACATACACACACATATACACATACACATGCACACATATACATACACATACATACATGCATATAGACATAGACACATACACTCACATGCATACATACAATCACATGCATACATACACACACATGCATATGCATACATACATACATACACATGCATATGCATACATACATGTTTGAGGAGATGGTGGACACCTTCCAGAGATGAGATGGTGCTGCAAATTCTTACTTCACACTAGCCAAAACTGAGTTTAGGAGTGTAAAGTAGACCTCTTGATCTTTCCAAAAAGCACAAATAATCACCCATGTGCTTTGGAAGATGATCCTCAAATCATTGGATCAAAGAAGATAAGTTGGAGTTTCATTGTGAACCAAAAACTTGTTATTTTGGTCACTACACCTGCTCAAAGAAATGAACAGTACCCCTTCTCTGCTAACAATTGAGCAAAATCCTTCTCGGCATATCTAATTATCTTGGGTAGCAAATTTTTTGAAGTTACTTCACTTGAAATGATAAACTATGTTTTGCAATTTAGAGATGTATCTCGACATTTTTGAGTACTAACAGTATGCCGACTAGTGAGCAATGTTTTGCTCATAACTTGAGATTGACTGAGCCAACTAAAATGAAACTTTGTATCAAGAAAATGGACAGCTAATATATCTATACCAACTTAAATCACTAAAAAGGATCAAGTACAAATTGAGAAATAGATCAGAGAAGTTCACTATTTTTAGTGGTACATGAGAGAGTAGAAGAAATGAGATATGATCAAAATGTATGTTTTAATGCACATAAACTACAATGTCATTTGCAATAAATGGTTGCCCAATATGAGGGCAATGGAAGAGTTATCGTGTGAGTTCAATATCCATATAAAAGCCCTCTAAAATCTATGCTATATCTGGCTAGATTAGGTTGCATTTCATGCGACTAGGTAGTCCCTTTTTTATAGCCTTTTGTTGGAGCCAAAATTGAAATTTGAATACAAATCTTTACCTAAAAGTGTTCCAAGGTTTTAGGAATTGATTTTCTATTAATCCTCACCAAATATTTTGTGGAAAGATTCTCTTGAGAACTCGTGATTGAAGTGATTCCACTTATGCACTTTTAGAAGAAGTAAAAATCAATCTTTTACAAGAGGTCATTCATGTGCTAATACATGAATGCACATGTGAGCCTTAGGATAAGTGATCAAGCATTTAAGCTCCCCCTCAAGCCTAACATGCTTAGGCTTCAACTCTTTTTAATCTCTTGGATTCAATCATCATCTTGAACCTGTTCAATTTAGTTCCATCTAAAGATTTAGTTAGCATATCTGCACATTGTAAGTTTGTAGATACATATGATAGTTGTATGTGCTTGATAAGAAGCTTCTCTCTCACATAATGGTAATGGACTTCAATATTCTTAGTCCTTGCATGATACACAGGATTAATAGCCAAATATAATGAGCTAGTGTTATCTCCAAAGATCATTGGAGTGTATGTATGTAGCCCCAAGTCTGAGTAGAGTAGCTTTAACCACATTGCCTCTTGTGTTGCATTTGCTAGACCCTTATACTTTGCTTCAATCGATGAAAATGCCATAGTTGGTTATTTCTTAGATGACCATGAAATCAACTTAGACCTTGCAAAAGATAAGTATCCAAAGGTGCTCTGTCACTCTAGCACAATGGTGAGTACCAACGTGAGGAGCTTCACCTCATAAATGTCAATCCGCAGAGATGTGAGGACCGGTATGGAGACCGTGAGCAAGTGATGGCACAAGTGCGTGAGTGAAAGCACACAAGCATGCACACACATATACACACATGCGCACAAGGTAAGAGCAAAGAGTGGAACAATGGAAATCTTCAATTACAAAAGAAATCTCTTACAAAGCTCAAAACTACAACAAGCTAGCCTCAAAAATGAGCTCTCTAGCCCTTTTTATAGTTTTTTGAGTGTTTTGACCCTGTCCAGACCTAGTGTCTGACCTAGTTAAAAATTAGGTTACAGGGCTTATTTAGGGGCTCAAACGGAGTCTAAAAATTATGAAAATTGGTATGTAGGTAGTTCTAATATCCTCAAGCTCGAGGAATCCTCAGCTTGAACAAAATGGAGTTGCAAAAATGAAAAATGGTATTTACAATGGTTTTTAGTGATAAAAATCACTATTTGTATAGGGATTTCTTATGAAAATTTGACAGGTGCTTCTTGGAGCTCCCTACTTGCTCCTTCCTCTTGTGTGTCCACTTCCTTGACATGCTTCCATGCTTTTTCCTTGACCTTGAGCTTCAACACTCCCCCCCTCTTGAGTCTGTCATCCCTGATAGACCCTTGTTGTGGTGGTTGTTCCATGTAATACATGGAGAGGTAGTGTACATGTATCATCAAGAGCGGTCCATCTTCCCAATGTAGCCTCATCAGTTGTCGGATTCTTCATGTCTTCTGCTATTCTTTGCAAGCTTCATTTCTTGTATATGTACTTCTGCCTTGGACTCTCGCATGAAGATGTATTTATGAGCTTCCCCAAAAATTGTCTGTTGCTCAAAAGAGGTAATTACTCCATAGGTTTTGATGTTGTAGCCTCGACGTCCTCTAGATCATCCAATCATGGCTTTCACAATGTTTATGCCAAGTACTTGTAACCCATAATGGATGATGGGTAAGTGCATTAGTGCATGGGTTGGAAAAAATAGGTGCCTTGTGCACGGCCTTGTAATGTATCCCTATGCATGCATACTTGGGAAATGCATTGGAAGAATTATGGTGCAAGAAGTTGGGTCTTGAGCTCAGTGCTCAAGGGTATGCCGATGAAGAGGTTTCCTAATATATATGGTTATAGCTTCGTTGAAGCATACAATTCTTACCATGGTGAAAGGTCCGTCGATCTTCATCTCTTCATGTTGTACTCCCATCATGTTGATTGACCATTGTCTTGTCTTGCTTGTTGATGGATGTCCTTGCTAATGGTTCACTTTATGAGATTCTTCAAGTGCACAGTCTTCTCTCTCTCCCTTTTTTTTGTGATGGCATAAAACAAGAAGAAAGAAGTTAGTATCAATAAAATATTTTACATATTGTAAGTGTGTCTCATGTGCTTAGGATTTCTCAATGGTGCAAAGGACACGGTTATGCCACTGGCACATGGTTGTTGCATGTCGAGGCTTTCAATGTTCTTGTAGATGTTGATGCAGCCTTTGTTTGAGGTATCCCTTGGCTTTCAAAAGGACAATTGATTTTGGGGAGCCATTTCAGAATAGTGTTGGGCTGCGTACAAGTCCTTGTTGACTTGTTCATCTTTGGTTCGTTGCTTAAATTTTGTATCCAGAGTGGTTCGTTCTTTGGTGTTGTGTATGCTACTAGTACCTTAGGCTTCCAAACCCATATTCTTGATGATTGTCTTCTCACTTTTGCCAAAGGGTTGAGTTTATATTGTTGTGGTCTTTGTGCTCTGTTCTTACCCTTTTCTATCCTTGGCTTCTTTGTTGAGACCTTTTGCATGGTGGGGAGCATAGACGGTTGTGTATGTAGCATATGATTTTATGCATGGGCATGTAATTGAACTATTGTATGCATACGCATAAATGCATCTAAGTGATTGGATTAGCATGAGTTTGAGTGTTTGCTTTTATATTAGAATGTATGCATGCATGGTTTGAGTGATGAAAACATGTAAAACATAGTGTTATTTTAATGCATGAAGCTTATGTGTATGTGTATGCAGTGTTAGTATGAATGTGCATTTACCTAATGCTAGCATGAGCATGAATGTATGTTAGCATGCATGAGCATGTGTATGCTTTAATGTATGTAAAGTATGGTTTTTATGTTTCTTATTAATTTTTTGTAATATTATTAATGGCTAATGTTTTCTTGCAGAAAAATTGAAGATTAAAGAGCAATTGAAGTAAAGCAAAGTGAAGTGAAGTGACAGATTGAAGATCCATTTACCTTAAGATTGTTTATTAAGTTGTATAGGATTATCTATTAAGAGAATTGTATTAGCACTTATGATAAACTTTTGTATGGGCTTATTGTTTAGGTTTAAATAAGATTGATTTTGAAATTCTTCATACTGTTTCTCTGAAAATTAATTGAGATCTTTACTTTTTTATTTCATATGTCTAAAGAGATAGGATCTACAAGTAATTCTAAACTAGTATCTACAAATGAATCTGATATTAAGAATCAAGAATTAGAAAACTTAATAATAGGAACATTACTTCCGTCTTCAATTGATAGTTCAAATAATAACGAAAATATAGAACTTGAAATTATTAAAGATCAAGTAGTTAACGAAACTTTACACACGTTAGATTATGATCGTCTTCTTTCTAGAATTTTACCTTTAATTACCATAGTTTTGCCAGAACCGGAGGTCAAGACAGACTTATTCCCACCTAATTTAGTTAGAAAACCTAACCCAAATCAGATTGAGAACGAAGAAGTTGACTTTGTTAAAGATAAAATTACAAACGAGAGCTTAGTTATGTCTTATCAATTAGAAGCTATAGAACTTAGTAGAAACACTCGTCCTTACGGTCCTTAGTCTAAATAATTGTTTCTTAATTTACACTCCCATAGACTAGAAAGATATAGGTTTTTATCGCACCTAAACTGAAAAATGAACCGAAGGCCCTAGGCATACTCAGAAGCACCCTGCGTGTAGTCACACGGTTAGGTCAGCCTGATTCTTTTGGATGGCTCCCTTCACACCCCTCTACGATAAATTTGGTGAACCTGACGTGAAGCGTGACGATCGTATGCCTAGGACTTACGTTGTATGTTTAGTTTGAACTAAAATTTTTAGTTTCATTTTTCTTCTTGAATGCAGGAAACTTGAAGATTGAAGTTGTGACAAAACGTGAAGAGTTTGCTATCTCCTTTTTTCCCTTGGTGAGCACCTCCATGAGACGAAGGATTTCCAACTGGTGGAGTTTCACCGCTTCAAACCCCCCTCATCAACATTCAAGAGAATTAAGACATAGTCATAGTCATTTTAGTTTTGTGTTTAAGATTGTTTTAACATTTACTTTCGAACCTCTTCAGCAAAGATATCATCAAGTAAGGTGTTTTAAGTTCTTTATTTTTTAGTTTACACACATCACTTAAAAAGAAAAGTTGTTTTCATCTACACTAGGATTTAAGCACTTTCATATTAGCATTAAAAGAGTATTTGAATCTTTGTTTTGTATTTAGGAAATATAATTTTTACTTAAAGCATTTAAATATCTGCATTTTAGGAAAAGCCATTATTTTTGCATTATCAAAAAGAAAAGAATTTAAGTTTTGAAAAAGAAAGATTGTTTGCTTTATTTTCATTGCATAAAGAAGAAAGCGTTTAGCATAAAAATAGATTAAATTTAGGTTACTTTTGATTCATAGTTAATGCTTTTATTTTTTTAAAAGAAATTATTTTTTAAAAAGAAAATTAATATTAAACTAAAGGACTTAAAATCAAGAAAATTTATAAAAACTACTTTATTAGGTTTTTTGAATATAAGTTTTTGAAATCAAAAATATATTTTTAGTAAAGCCTAGGACTAGGGTAAAGCCATCCCTGGCTTTATCAACTAGTGATAAATTTAGGCAATTTAGAGAGCAAATAGATCCTGCTATTAGGGAACTTCTTCTCTATTCGAAACGTTATCAAGAACGCAAAATGGAAGAGATGTTTAGGAATATGATGATAGAAAAGCAAGGGACACGTACAGTCCAAGCTATTCTAAAAGAGAAAGGAAAATTTACTGGATTGAATATTACAGAATACCTGGATGCATTTGAGGAACAAGTGCAAATCTAGGGATTACCTGAAGATGTGCTAGTTAAATACTTTAGTCGTGTTGTTTCTAGTTCAATACTAGAATCTATACAAGAGCATGCTGAAAAAACATGGGAGGAATTTAGAAAGGAACTTCATAAAATGTTCTACCTCGAGGATTTTAGCCAGCACAGTCGGGAGGGATTTCTGCGTTGGTTAAACACTGTTAAGAGCATTGAGTCTTTAACTCATCTTCACAGTGAGTTTATGAGATGTCTGGCTCAACTTCCTGAAGATGACAGAAATGCTATTAATCCAGATGTGATTATATATTTTCTTAAGATGCTTAATTCTGAGGATAGGGCTGAAATTGAAAGACGAATAGAGGAGCCAGGAAAAAGGTATGGGCTAACTGATGACTGGGAGAAAGTCAAAAAAGAGATAGAGGCTGTTGCTCAAATGAAGCAAAGACAAACGATTTTGTATGCTAAATCTGATGCTTCTCAGCCTAGAGAGATTCCTACTACAAGGCAAGTTGACATGCCAATGCCTGCTATTATGGCTACGGCTAATAATTCAGCTGCCACTAAAGCTCCCATAGAATTTCAACTGAATATTCTATGTAGGAAAATGGAAAGTTTCATGAACTTGCAAGCATCTCTTTCAAAAGAAGTTGCCAATTTGAATAAAGAAGTTTATTCCATGAGCTTTAATGATCCAGGGGCTAGTAATAGTAGTACAAGGCAAGCACCACCTATTCAAGCAGTTATGCCTCAGTATGTTCCACCTCAACGAGTCTTTCAGCCAGTACCCAGCAAGCTCCTCAGTTTGCTGTACAGCCACCCTTTAAAAGAAATAATGAGAAAAGAGGGATTGGCGGGAAGCACTGTGTTTGGTGTGATAGTCAAGAGCACCTGTCATTTGTTTGTGAAGAATTAAAAAGCGCTAAGGCAAATCAATTAGTTGTGGAAATAGATAGAAGATTGTGTGACTTTAGGTCACATCTTCCTTTGTCCGTCAATTGGGGCAAAGGAGGAATGAAAAAGCTTTACAAAAATTTAGTAGTCTCAGATGCAACTGCCAGTACTTCGGCTACACGACTAGAGCCAGTCAAGGATAGGCCTTCTTCAATGCCTAGCCAAAATCCATATTCAATACAGGCATTGGTACGAGCTAGAGACGAAATAATGTGCAAGACCGCATGGAAATCTCTTGTAGATCAATCCTCTATTTTTTCTCACATTGCAAATGTTGAGGAAAAACGGAGACGAGAAGATCAACAGGATGATGTAGAAGAAGGTGATAGGAGGGTAACTAGGAGGCAAACAAGAGAAGATGAAAAGAAAACTGACAAAAAAGTTCAATTTGATGAATCAAATTTATCTCAAGAAGAGAAGAGGAAAATGATAAAGGAAGGAAAAAAGCCGATCGATGAAAATATTCAACCCCAAGCAGAACAGAAGAAAGTGGAAAAAGAAACCTCTAAACCTGAAAATAAAGAGGATCAAAAGCAAAATGAAGAGAAAGGGAAGAAGAAGGGTAGAAGAGCTCCACGTGCTATTATGATTTCCAAGCTCGAAAAGAAAAATGATGCTAGGGAGATTTTAAATGACATTCTTCTAAAAAGTCAAGTAACGATGTCACTTGAGCAAGTATTTTCCATAGCGAAACCGGAGTTCAAGGACAGTTTTATTTGACTTATTAGAAGAAGACGCTTTCCTTTGCCACAAGATGAAGACATGCAAGACGTGGCAGAGGAAACCTTAGCTATGAAAGATGCAATTACATTGAGTGAAAGCGACTATGAGGATAATGAAGAATTTACAACAGGAAGTGTAAATAGAAATTTTTTAGGACCCATACAACCTGATGAAGAAATGTTAAAGAGTGATAGTAAATTTAAGTCTACCTTCTGGGCACGAGGCACACCAGAAGTAAAGATTAGAATCGGTGATGAAAAGGATTCTTGTTTAGCTTTGGCTCTCATTGACTCGGGGTCAGAGATAAACGTTATTTCGAAGAAGTTCTTTGATAAATTTAGATGGCCAATCGATAAAGAGCACGGCTGGAGGATGAGAACAGCTGATAATGGCTCTGGCATTTTATCAGGTGCATGTGCGAATGTGCCTATAATGATAGGTGGTGTTCGAGAAGAGTTTCATTTCTTCGTTCAAGATAATTGTTCATATGAAGTGATTCTTGGACAGCCACTTATAGCTGAAATGAGAATGGAAACAAAAGCAATGAATGACGGATCAGCGTATGCAAGAATTCGATCCAAATCAGGGATGGATTCTTTGCAAGTTATGACGGTTTGCCCAAACCATACTAGAAATAGAAAGAGCTTAAGAAGAAATCCCATTGACTCGATCAGTCATGTTTGTGATGATCCACTGGCTGTAAGAGAATATGGGGCTTATTATGATCAAAATTTCTGCTAGACTCCACTATTGAGCGAGACAATGGTGGACGTTGTTTTGATGTCTCGCCTATTAATGAACATAAATTTGAAAATTATCTAATTTGTACTCCTACAACTAGTTTGCATTATATTACTAAGGAAAATCTTACAAAAACATTTAAAAAACAAACTGAAAAATATTTCAGACAAACCGGATTAATTTCAAGTACGAGAAAATTGAGAGTATAATTGAATTATCAAAAAGTTCTACTTTATTAGAAGAGCTAGAAAGTGTTTCTTATGAAAATTTAGAATCAAATCTGATAATTCTTAACTCTATTCAAGAGTATGAGATTATTAGTGAATTCATCCTAGAACATGAAGTTAGCATAGAAACCAAATACAAAACTGTAGAAAAGAAAATAAAGCCTATAGCTCAACCCTTACCCAAAGATAGTCATGACATACTTCGTCAAGTATCAAATGATCCTATTCTTAGAGATCGATCTAAGATAGGTCACATATTTACTGAGGAGAGTAAGAAAAATATTAAATTCAGTGATGAATTTCTTTCTCAAATTGAAAAAGAGCAGTTTTCCAAGATGATTGTTCGTCATGGTAAAGCTTTTTCTTTATTCCCTCATGAGATAGGATGTGCAAACCCAAAGTTAGTAGCTCCAATGATTATTTTCACAGTACCACATATTCCTTGGAATCTTCGTCCAATTCTAGTCCCAAAGGCTCATTTACCTGAGCTAATGAGATTGTTAAAGGAGAAGATTTCCATGAGAATTCTGGAACCATCCTCAGCACCGTACTCTAATAGGTGGTTCACGGTACCGAAAAAGAGTGGGAAGCTACACTTTATTGAGGATTTGCAGCCTGTGAATAAAGTCACTATTAGGAATGTAGGAACGGGTCCCATTGTAGATGAGTTTGCCGAGGCATTTGCTGGTCACTCCATCTATTCAATGGGAGACTTGTATTCAGGGTACGATCAATTTCAATTAGCAATTGAGAGTCGAGATGTGACCACGATGAAAACTCCTTTGGGTTTAGTACGTATGTGTACTTTACCACAAGGAGCAACGAATTCTGTGGCACACATGATGAATGCTATGAATCTGGTCCTACATGACTTTATCCCAAAAGTGACGATGCCTTTTATTGATGATATTCCAATAAAAGGGTGTGTGGAAAAAGAAAAGGATGAGAGTTTAGATTCATCTGGTTGTAGAAAGTTTGTTTCGAGCCATATTTTAGATTGTGAAAAGATATTTGAAAGATTTGAAGAGGTTGGACTAACTTTCTCTCTAGAGAAATCAACTTTTGGTGTTAATGAAGTGCTAATAGTTGGACATTTATGTGGCCATTATGGTCGTAGACCCTATCCAGCAAAAGTTGATGCCATTAGTAGGATTTCTGAAAGATGTCGCAATGTAAGTGAAGTAAGGAGATTCCTAGGTGCATGTGTTTTCTATGTCATCTGGATCCCTCACTTTGCTCATGTAGCAAATCCGCTTTATGATTTATTGAGAAATTTTGGAAACCTCTTAATCTCCAAATGCTTGATCTATACTGAACTAAGATCACATCTATATAAGTTATAGACCAAACTTTACACAAATATTGGTTTCCTTTATCAAACCTTTCACTAACACTTCTCTGAGTAAAGAAGTTCCTTCTTCAGAAAGTCTGCTTCAAAAATTGACTTCATTACCTGCACATTCCTTTGGATTTCTTCAAATCAATGATGCACAAGTCTTCACACTACCTTTGCGCAATCATATCAGTTATTAGTTCTTCAAAATAATCGTTAAAACTTTGATTTGATCCTTAAGATCAAACTATGTCAAAACTGTCTTCCAGAAAATGGCGACTTTGACATGGTCAACTTCTTAAGTTGATTTCTCAGAGCACAAATCCCATTTTGCTAAATGCTTTTAGCCATAGCTTCCTTACCTTCTTACTTAAATTTTGAGTGCTCACTCATTAAAAACTTTACACTATGCACTGAGATCTAAGCAAAACATTAACACAGAAAAGTGCGCGACTCTGAGAAGTCTGTCTGCAGATTCTACATACAAATGTTCCTATTGATTATTCTCACAGTAGGAAAGGAATAAGATCATGAAATTCTGAACATAGCTTAATTAGCTTTCAGATTAGATGTATACAAAAGGATTTCTGATTCACGTGATCAGACTGAGAGAACTCAGAGAAAAACCCGTCGCTAATTTCCTGAGTAAATCTCTCTACACATCTCTCTAAGACACTTGTCTTCAAAATGACTCTCATATGTATTTCTCTACATCATTGACTTATATACATATGGTTTTAGACTTATCCCGCGTCTATGACATTACTCCTTATCATCCTAAGGATTTATCTCTACTCAGATTACAAGAATTTCCACCTCTATGTACATATGTATACAAGCTATCATTCTGAAATCTCCTTCACTTTCTCAAGTGTCTTCTTCCACTTCAATCTGACCATAGACTTGATTCAAGATCTTTATAATCACCAATTTGTGATTGGTTTGTTCCCACAGCTCCCCCTCAATCACTAATTGTGATTATTCCATTCTTCTTTACTCCTACCATCTCTTTGAATCTCTGTAGCTTAGGTCCATCCAAGCTTTTTGTCATCATATCTGCAACTTGTCCTTTTGTTGAAGTATACATCACTTCAATCTCTTTGTCAAGTACCTTTTCCCTCAAGAAATGATACTGAATCTCTATATGCTTAGTCCTGGCATGAAAAACAGGATTAGCTACCAAATACAAAGAACTCATATTGTCTCCAAAAATAATTGGAGTACTCTGATCAGTTCCAAAACTCTTCAACAAGGTCTTTAACCATATCACTTCTTTTGCAGCCTCCACCATTCCTTTATACTCAACTTCTGTGGATGACAAAGCAACTGTATGTTGCTTCTTTGAGCACCAAGAAACTAATTTATCTCCAATATAACAGAGATACCCATGAGTGGACCTTCTATCATCTGAATCACCTGCCCAATCTGCATCACTAAACACTTTGATTCTTGTGTCAGAAGTAAATCCATAATACAGACCTTCACTTAGGGTTCCTTTGATATATCTGAGTACCCTTTGAGCTGCAATCCAATGAGTCTTCTTTGGACAATGCATAAAATGTGACAACACACCTACTGCATATGATAAATCTGGCCTTGTTAAGGTAGCATAGATTAGACTACCTACCAAACTCTGATATTTCTTCATGTCATTAAATTCTTCACCTCCATACCTGCTTAACTTATGATTTACCTCCAATGGTGTGCTTGAAGGCTTGCAATCCTCCATATTGAATTTGACTAGAAGATTCTTCAGGTATCTTTCTTGTGTAACATATACTCCATGTTGAGTATACACAATCTGCATTCCTAAGAAATAAGATAAGTTTCCCAAATCACTTATCTTAAACTCCTTCTCTATTTGTTTCTTAAGTTCATGGATTCCTTGAGTATCTGTACCTGTGACAATAATATCATCAACATAAATACACATGTATATGTATCCATTTTCACTTGCCTTCACTAGCAAGCTACTATCTGCCTTTGATGCTTGAAATCCACAATCATTCAAGAACTTGACAAGCCTGTAATTCCATGCTCTTGGGGCCTGCTTCAACCCATACAAAGCTCTCTTTAGCTTACACACATAATCTGATCCAATTGAATCCATAAAACCTTCTGGTTGCTCCATGTACACTTCATCTGCAATGTATCCATTCAGAAATGCATTCTTCACATCTAATTGTGATAACTTCCATCCTTTACAAGCTGCAATAACAATTAATGATCTAATTGTAGACATCTTAGCAACAGGACTAACGGTTTCATCATAATCTACTCCATAAGTTTGGGCATAACCTTTAACCACTAGTCTAGCCTTGTATCTAGACACCTTACCATCTGCAAATCTCTTTGTTTTATACACCCACTTACATCCAATGACTTTCTGATTCTTTGGTCTTGGCACCAATTCCCATGTTTCATTTTCAAGTAGAGCATCATACTCTTCTTGCATTGCCTTCTCCCAATTCTGTTTACCTTTAGCTTCTTCATATGTGATTGGATCTTCTTCTGTCTTCACAATGTAAGCATAATCTTTTGTTGTTAGAAAGGATGTATCATAACTATACCTTATAGGCTCTTTCCTTTCTCTTGAAGATCTCCTGACCTCTGCACTTCTTGAAGTCTCAGCTACATTTGATTATGGATCAAATCTTGGCCCATATTCTAAATTATCCTGCAATTTACTTTTATAATCAACATCATCAAAATCTTCTTCCTACACAGTTACTTTTGCCTTCCCTTTCCTTTGTATTTCTTTGTTATCTGCATAATCATTTGTTGACCCTGTATACCATGTGCTTTGCTCATCAAATGTAACATCTTTAGTAACACGAAATTGCTTTGTGGATGGACTCCACAATCTGTAACCCATCTGTCTATCATCATACCCAATAAACACATACTTCTCTGCTTTGGGTTCTAACTTATGTCTCAATTGTGAAGGAACATAAGCATATGCTAAACACCCAAATACCTTACAATGATCAAGAGTAGGTTTCTTACCCCACCATGCTTCATAAGGAGTTCTTCCCTCCAATGCTTTACAAGGTAACCTACTCACAAGGTATGTTGTAGTGTTGATAGCTTCTGCCCATAAGTAATTTGGAAAATTCTTTTCCTTCATCATTGCTCTTGCAAACTCTACAAGAGTTCTATTTCTTCTTTCTGCAACTCCATTCTGTTGAGGAGAGTACCTGCAAGTTACTTCTCTCTTTATACCTGCATTCCACAAATAATCATCAAACTCTTTAGAGAAATACTCTCCCCCTCCATCTGATCTCAACTTCTTGAGCTTTTGTCCTGTAATCCTTTTTGCATAAGCATGATAATGTTTGAATGTCTTGAAGACTTCTGATTTATCCTTCATTACATATAAAGTAATCCATCTGGTTGCATCATCAACAAACAACACATAATATCTGGATCCATTTATGCTATAGACCCTTGAAGGACCCCACACATCTGTATGAACTAACTCGAGCATGTTTGAATACTTGTATCCTGATTTGTTATAAGAACTTTTGTGTGCTTTACCTAATTGACAAGCTTCACACTTGTACACCATATGTTGCCCTTCAATATTTGGCAAACCAAGCACTACATCATTCCTTGACATCTCCTTTATGGCTCTTTCATTGAAATGACCTAATCTTTTATGCCATAGGTCTAATTCAGACATCCTTTGACCTCCATAAGTAAATAAAGCATGTCCCACATTACCTTGGACTTTGACAGTAAACAATCTTCCTTCCTTTTTACCTGCAATAATGTTTCTATATCCCTGATTTGGATCTTGCACATAGACACCATCATTTGTGAATCAGACTTCATATCCTTTCTCCACAATTTGCCCTACACTTATCAGATTTTTAGGAATAGTAGGAACATAAAGTACCTTGCTCAAAAGTGTACTTCCACTCTTTGTCTTCACTGATCCAATACTCTCCACTTTATGCTTGGTATTATCACCTGTTTGAACTGTGTGTCCATTCACCTTTGTTTCCATATCAGTCATCAAGGATATATTGCCACTCAGATGATTGCTACATCCTAAGTCAATATAAAACACCCTTTGATCTTCTCCTACTGATTCATGAGTTGCATTCAAGATAAGAGTCATATCATCCTTCTGATCTGATGCATAGTGATAATAATTGTTGTTGTAAGACTGAGGTTGAAAGCTTCTTCCACCTCCTCTAGCATATGATGTCCTACCACCTCTTCCTCTGAAATTACCTCTTTGGTTTCTACCTCCTCTACCTCTTTGATTAAAATTCTGATTATTGCTTCCACCATTTTGATTGTTATACCAACAATCATTTGCCAAATGATTGGTTCTGCCACAAATCCAACAAGCTTTAGTATTATCTTTATTCTTACCTCCTCTTCCTTTACCTCTGAAATTCATTTTCTCTTTTGTAAAGTTAGCTTGGCTTGAAGATCCTTCATCATCAGTTGACTGCTTTCCTTTTCCATTTTTTTTCTTGTCCTTGGAGTACATGGCTTGACTTGCACTCCTATCATTATCTCCCTTAATGTCCTGCTCAAAAGTTAGCATGTGTCCTAACAATTGATTAAGATCAGGAGTAAAATGATCAAGTAACAATTCTATGGATAATATGAAAGGCTTCCACTTCTCATCTCCTCTCAGACCTGTAAGTATTTGCCTTAACAACTTATCCTCTTCAATATCTTCATCTAATGCTCCCAAGCTATCTGCAATATCCTTCATCCTTGCCACATAATCAGAAATTGATTGTGAGCATTGTGAACTCAGCCCATAATGAAGACTTCCTTGACTTGGTTGTATTTTGGAAATGCTCCTCCAAAGCATTCCAAACATCTGTTGCACTTTCCAATCCTCTGATGTGAGGTAAAAGATAATCATTTACAGCCATGTAAATGATGCTCCTAGCTTGAGCATCCTTTCTCATCCAAATCTTCAAATCTGCAAGCTCTTCCCTAGTTGGAATACTAGGATTTGCAAATTCAGGCTTTTCTTCTTCTCCTATGATGAATGCCATCAAATCTTTGCTCATGAGGTGTGCCTCCATCCTCATGGACCAAGCTGGATAGTTCTCCCTATCTAGCTTATCAATCTGCAAGCTTTCTCCCATCTTTGATTTTCTGTGTCTGCAATTACTATGGTTTATGATAATAGAGTGTACCTTTGATATGAAGCTTTGATCCTTCTTGATCTTTCAAACTCGTGCTTTGTACTTCTCCAAGTTATCTTCACAAATTTGTCTTTGTCCACCTTCGATTAGAAAGAACTTCAATTTCTGCAGTAGTCGGGACTTCAAATGCCTTTGACTTACTTGTATTGCACCTTTAACTTTGATACCACTGTTGGAGACCTCTTAATCTCCAAATGCTTGATCTATACTGAACTAAGATCACATCTATATAAGTTATAGACCAAACTTTACACAAATATTGGTTTCCTTTATCAAACCTTTCACTAACACTTCTCTGAGTAAAGAAGTTCCTTCTTCAGAAATTCTGCTTCAAAAATTGACTTCATTACCTGCACATTCCTTTGGATTTCTTCAAATCAATGATGCAAAAGTCTTCACACTACCTTTGCGCAATCATATCAGTTATTAGTTCTTCAAAATAATCATTAAAACTTTGATTGGATCCTTAAGATCAAACTATGTCAAAACTGTCTTCCAGAAAATGGCGACTTTGACATGGTCAACTTCTTAAGTTGATTTCTCACAGCACAAATCCCGTTTTAC